>JAJJMB010002292.1:4015206-4437154 GCA_023531105.1 Papaver atlanticum | reverse complement strand
AAAATCACCGGTATTTGATTCTCTGGGTCAGGGACAGGTTGTGTATCTAGGACTACAAAATCCACAGGATAAATAAACTTGTCGACCTCAATAAGAACATCTTCTATCACACCACGAGGAATTTTAACAGACCTATCAGCTAACTGCAATGTTATCTTGGTGGGTTTCAATTCACCAAGTCCCAGTTGTAAGTACACATGGTACGGAAGTAAGTTCACACTAGCTTCTAAGTCAAGTAAAGCTTTTTCTACCCTGTGTTTTCCTATCGTGCAAGCAATGGTAAGGGCACCTGGGTCTTTATACTTAGGAGTTGTGGTGTTCTGAATGATCGAACTTACATGACAGGCTAAAAAGGCTTTTTTAGGGACACTAATCTTTCGCTTTCGCGTACACATATCCTTGAGGAACTTGGCATAAGACGGAAGTTGCCTAATCGCTTCTAGTAACGGAAGGTTTATGGTAACTTTCTTAAAAACCTCCATAATGTCATTAAAGTTGGATTCATTCTTTGTTGGTACTAGTATCTGTGGAAATGGGGCTCTAGGAATAAAATAGGGCCTCTAAGGAACCGAATTGACATCATCAGAGATTTTATCAGTCTCCTCAGCTATGGATTGTCCTGAGGGGTGAGATCCCGAGGGATGAACTACAGTATGTTCACTATCGGGCATGGTTACCTCATTGTCTATAATTCTACCACTCCTAAGGGTTCTAACAGCATTCAATTGATTCGATGGTATTGCACCTACTTCATGAACTCCTCTAGGGTTGGGTTGTGTTTGACTAGGAAACCTACCTTTTTCTCTCAAAGACTCATTTATCAGACCTACCTGGGTTTTCAACTCGGAAATAACCTGACTATTTTCTTGTCCTATCTTGTTACTAGCTTGTAGACTTAGTTCTACTGATTGCTGAAATTTTGCAGTTTGCTGAGTTAACAACACGAGAGACTCCTCTAGGCTTAGGATTTTCTTATCCGACTGATTCTGAAATTGAGCTTGTCCCGAAGGATTCTTAGCATAACTAAAACCTGGTGGAGCATTAGAGTTACTAAACTGACCTTGATTCTGGCCCTTAGACCAAGCAAAGTTCGGATGGTTTCTCCACCCAGGGTTATAGGTTTCTGAATATGGGTCAAATTTCTGACGATTTTCGAGTCTAGTATTATTATAGAGAGCATTGGCTTGCTCTTCATTATTATGTCCTTCCCAAAAAGGCTCCGATCTACCACTAGTGTGACCCATTTCTAAAATTTCTAACCTTTTAGCTATCGCTGCAATCTTGGCATCTGATTCAGAGCCTCCTTCTACCCTATTAACGTTTCCTCTGCTTAGAAGAATTGTTTTCCGGGGTTCCCTACTATTTTCCCATTGTTGGGTCTTTTCAGCGGCTTCATTCAAAAATGCTATTGCCGTATCAATAGTTTGGTTCTCAAACCCACCTGTACACAAAGCTTCTACCGTGGTTATTATGGAATAATCTAAACCCTCATAAAGGATCTGAACTAGCCTAACCTTTTCTAAACCATGGTGAGGACATTGTGTTAACAAATCATTGAACCTTTCCAAATACCTATACAAAGATTCTCCATCTTGCTGTGAGAATGTGCAGATTTGCGTCCTAATAGACGATGTTTTGTGCCTAGGGAAAAACTTATTGAAAAAGGCAGATGTAAGTTGTTCATATGTTTCGATTGACTCAGCAGTCAAACTATACAGCCACGATTTGGCTTTATCTTTCAGGGAAAAAGGAAATAACCTAAGTTTCAAAGCATCATCATCTAAGCCTCTAATTCTTAGGGTACTGCAAATTTCTTCAAAATCCCTAACATGGAAATAGGGGTTTTCATTTTCTTTCCCTAAAAAGATTGGGAGCATCTGTATTGTCCCAGGTTTAAGTTCATAGGTGGCTTCTGTGTCAGCTAACTTAATACACGAGGGACGAGTAGTCCTAGTCGGATTTAATAAAGCTTTCAAAGTAGCCATTTCTGGTGCTATCGGAGTATTGGGGATTCTCTCCTCAGTAAAAGGAGTACGTTCAAAATAGGACTCTCCGAAAATCGGACCTTCTAGGTCAAGGTAATCGAGATGCTTAGAACTGCTAGGTTGTTTTTTAACAAATCTACCTAGGGCGTCTCTTTTACGTTAAGGTATACAAGAATTCCCTAAATTAGAAGGATAATCAATCGCAAATCAAGGACGACTCAACTGATAGACGCATTTATGTGTCTATTTTCATCTCTATTGTGTATAATGTTAGTACCCATTTTTGTACTTATTTTGGTATTTTATCTCTTTGTAGGTTTTTTTTGGAGAATAAGCTTTTGCGGCGAAATTGGCTCGAAAAGTTGATGAATGCAACCCAAGGGACGAGTGTTATGCGGACTCCAGCAACGGATAAGGGGCGAACATTGGATAAGGGGTAACCTTTCCCATTCACGTTCAAATTCTTAATTTGGGCGGGAAACCAAAAACGTGAAGGTTGTTTTCTGGCAGTTTTGGTGGTAGTGATTTGGAGGAGTTTAAGGTCGATTAAACCTCTGATTTTCATAGGGTAGACTCCTTATGGGTCTAGGAATCTAACATGGGTGTTTAAATTGATTAAACTGGGATCAATCTAACATGGGTGTTTAAGTCACGTGTGTGACCGATTTTAGGAAATTTTAGAGAGATAAAAGGCAAGATTTTCTTCCCAAAGCTTAATATCTATCTAAGGAAGAGTTTAGAATCAAAAGGAAATCCCAGATATGCGTGGAAATTCTAAAACAAGAAATTGCCGCAACTTTACCGGGAAGAGAAAGAAATAGATTTCAGAAGATTTTGGAGAGATTTAATCGCTCTTTTTGATATAAATAGATTGGTTGGGTCATATAGAAGGGGTGTCGAGAGTTTGGGGGGCCGAGAAGGGCTGAGGAGTGAGAAATCAAGACGAACAGAAAGCTACCTGCTGCTGTTTTCTGCTGGTGCGGAGCTGAAGAACACGAAGAACATAAGACGCACACAGAACAGTCGCGAAGAACACGAAGAACTCGACCCACACCGAACCGTCGCAGAAGCAGTCTTATATTCAACTACAAAAATCTGTTATCTTTTTTGGCTGTCTTTGCTTAATACTTTCAGCGACCATTACCTTCCTTACAACAGACTTTCTGTAACTATAGCTCGTCCTTTCTAATAAAAACACCTTATTTGATCAATGAAATCAACTTTTGAGCATATTTCTAATATGAGGAGCTAAACCCCTTAGCCGAGGCAACGGAGGAATCCATTGTTCCATGAAAAGTGGTATATTTCTATTTTAATTATTTTTGCAATCTTTTACATGATTATTTGCATAGAACTAATATTGGAAAATTGATTTTTATTGAGTAGTTGTGAATTGTTTTGATGGAACATGCTAGGTTTTAAAACTTTTGATGTTTCATGCTTGATGTTTACAATTGTTACTTCAAAAATCTATTAGAGGCAATAAATTAGAATCACTTTAAAAGCAAGAATTGCATGAATATTGATTAGATTGTATCACTTAATTGGTCAATGGTGGAATCCAAAGTCTCGGTGTCTTTTTATAATTTGATACAATTTTATTTGAGTTATTTAATTTAATTTAAGTCTAAAAAAAATCCTTCACAAGTCTTAGAGTTCGAATCATTTTTACTACAACTACAAAACACATCATCAACCAAATCAACCCTATTGATTTCTAGCAAACAAAAAGCATGATGGCTCCACTTAGATTGTTTCTAGACCAGCTTCTACTCTTCCAAGAGGCAACTGGGTATAATTTTAGCAAACCTCGTAGGATGATCCGAATAAAGTAAGTCGAAGAGAAGTAGGAGAAGCTCAGAGGAGCTTTGATACCCCCACCTCTTTGGCAACGCTTCCCTGGGTTACAAGGCAGCTCTAATCGACTTACAATAATCTTCCTGAACTTTGAGTTAGGCTAACAAGATACCCAATACGATCCTTTTGAACGACTTTCCTATTAAGCTCGTTACCCTATCGGTCTCGTTCTAGTCAATATTTTAAGCTTAGGTTCGCGTTCGGTATTGTTTTCCTAAGGCGGGCAAGAAGAGAACGGTGATGAAATCCGAACCCTTATCTTGTATGGCCAGGCCTTTCCCTTTACTAGGAAAATAAATGTCCGTATTCAGATCCTCAGCAGATATGCACCTTAAGGAATACAGTAACTCGCTGACAGGGGATTCGTGAGTGTTCAGAATCTTACCTCCCATTCCATACGGAGGATGAATCAGTTGTAGTCGACTCGGGCCACTGACTCCTGTGTCAGTGTACGAACCCAAGGTGCAGAGACAATATCGTAATTGTCCTCCTTCTCTGCAAACGGTTTTATAATTAAAGATACCCTTCCGTAGGGTATATAAAAATTAAAATTAAAATAATGTCCAAAGTCCAAAAAGTCCAAAAATAAATAAATAATAATAATAATAATTTAGAAACCCTAATACAATTTTTTTCTTTTTTTCTAAAATAAACAAACCCTAAAAAAAAAAAAAAAAAAAAAAACTAACAAAAAATAAACTAAAAATAAAATTGTCTTATTTTCCGTTCTTTTCGCTTTAATCTTTAGCTCCAAGTCTTTACGAAATCATCAAACTCCTTGGCTCAATTTTTCTTTACGTTCCAAAACCTGTAGACAAAAGATAAATACCCAAAAACGTAAAATAGAAGAAAAAAAATAAATAAATAAAATAAAAATAAATAAATCTAAAACCCTAAAAACAAGTCCGCGTCGGCGGCACCAAAAATTGATGTGAATTTTAAGTTGTTGTAAAAAGTGATAAGTAGAGTTCGTTCAACTCGGGCTTGTGAAGGATTTTCGAAAATTAAATAAAGGTTTTTCAACAATAATAAGAAAATACCGAGACTCTGAATTCCACCATTGACCAATTAAGTGATAAATTCTAATCAATATTCATGCAATTTTTTTCTTTTAAAGTGATTCTAATATTTTGCCTTTAATAGATTTTTGAAGTAATAATTGTAAGCACGAAGCATGAAACATCAAAAGTATTAAAACCAAGCATGTCCCATCAAAACACTTCACAACTACTCAATAAAAACCAATTTTTCTTTTAAGTTATATGCAAATAATCATGTAAAATAATTGCAATAAATAATTAAAATAGAACTATACCACTTTTCATGGAACAATAGCTTCCTCCGTCGCCTCGGCTAAGGGGTTTAGCTCCTCATATTAATCACTTGCTCAAAGTACATATTTATAGCTCAAAAGTTGATTAAAAGAGTAAAAGAATACACTGTAGTCGCTGAAGGTCTAAAACAGAAGACAGAATCGTCGGTAAAGGTCTTCTGTGACTTCAGGAAATTGCTTATAAACGATACTCAGCTGCTGCTATTGAACTACGATATTCGTCTGCGACGGTTCAGTGAGGGTCGTATGTTTCCTGCAAGTTGATTTTTTCGGCTCTCTAAGGCTCTAAACTTTCCTCTAAGGTCTTGGTTCCCATCCTAGGATTCGTACCAACCCTTTTATACATAATAGAGTAAGGAAAATTCGAGAATATCTTTGAATTCGACAAACATAATAAAATTGCAAATAAATCCAAAGGATAGATATAACGATATCCATGAAGCCGTATGACTGTTCAAATTAGCGTTTTTGTGGACACGGTTGGTAATATCACGTACTTTTGAGTATTTTCCATGATTGGATCTTTATGAAATTTGTACAGTATCTCAACAAGAAAAATATATAACACATATTGAAAATAAATCATAATCCAACGGTTAAAATTCTTAAATATTAGGTTTTACGACGCTGTTATAAACTAGGGTTTTTCTAAACGTACACGGTTTTAATAAAATCAAGTTTTGTAGATTGCATCATATTCCGATATGATTGAAATTTTTGTATGATATGGAATACCTAACTTGGTTAAACATATCAAAATTTTGTGAAAATCTAACGGTTAAATCTCTATTTTTGATAATCATACGTTTGTGGAACCCTAATATATACTCTGAAAACAAAATATCTTTGTTCAAAAGAAATACCTGATAACGCATCCATGATGATCATAGGATCAGAACCATGATAATCTTCAAGAAATAATTCATAACTAATCTTGAACGAAGGAAAAAACAACAACAAAAGCGCCCGTTGGTAGAGTCGTGCTGATGACGTGTTTAAGGAGAATTAGAGGTGAAGGAAGAAGACGTAGAGACAATAAGCAGAATATCTTATTAGAGAGAGTAGTAATTGTAATACATATTTTTCTTTATATATATATAAAGGGGAAACTTGATGGACCGCACATCCATGGCCGTAGGCCTTGCAACAAAATAATATTTTTTCTTTAATATATAATCTTTGCTCATGAAAAATAAAAAATGATTTATTTCCAAGTCCGCCGCACCCGACGTGCTGACGATTAAAGACTGGGGTAGATAAAATGACTACCTTGCTTTTAAGTATAAATCTGAACTTTTCAACAACAAAAAAAAAAATCTGAATGTAAATGAAGTGTAAGTTCTAAATGAAGTTGGAATTATAAAGAAGTAAATAACTGTTCCGTGCCTTTCATTGAACTCGTCAGTCACTTGAAATCTCTACTCCTAAAATCAGCCACACTACACAACTACACAACTGTTCCTTCAAAACCCTAGGTTACTTTTTCTTCCTCGTCGATCGGAAATCGAGAGTTCTGAGTTCTCCAGATTTTTACCATTTTATGTATTGAGAGTTCTGAGTTCTCTAGATTTTCTGTAAATGAAGGTCATGATCAGCTTAATCGGGGCAACAACAAAAACACGAATGGCTTACAGACATTTTTTATGGAAATTCCGGGGTGGAAGAAGAATAGCAGTAATGTCAAGCATTCCAGAAGAGATACAAAATGAAATCCTCTCAAGATTACCAGTGAAATCCCTATTAGCTTGTAAGTGCGTTTGCAAGAACTGGTATGCCCTAATCTCAACCTCTGCTTTCGTCAAATCCCATATTGCTGTTCAGAAAAATAACCCTATTCTCATGCTTAATGATAACAGTATTCACCTTTACTCCATAGGTTATGATTCATTACCATCATCATCCGTCTGTGAAATTAAGGATGATGTTATAAAAATGGATCACCCATTCATTTCTTTACATTATTGTGGTGGATTTTTGGGTTCATGTTACGGTCTGATTTGCATATGGTTGCCTAATCGTATTAGTGGTGATAGGGATTTATTCTGTCTTTGGAACCCAGCCACAGGAGAATATAAAGAATTACCTGAATCACCAATTGAATTTAATATATACAATGTTTGCATACATGGTTTTGGTTATGATCACAAGACTGATGATTACAAGTTGGCAATTGGTGTAGAAGTTCCTGGAAACAAGAATACTACTCTAGTCCAATTCTATACATTAGCATCAAATTTATGGAAAACGGAGAAAACCATACCTTATCTGTTTTGTGATATGCATATGTCTGGGGTACTTGTTAATGCAAACGTTCATTGGTTAGCGCTACTTCAATACAACCTTTTATTACTCTCTTTAGATATTGGTGATGAGAATTTCAAAGAAATGCAACTACCAAGAGAAATCCCGGAGGTGAATAAGGATCTGTATCTCGGTGTGTTGCAAGGGTGCCTTTGCTTACTTGTTAGGTCAGATGTTAATGGTGTTAAGTTTGAAGTGTGGGAGATGCTGGATTATGGAGTTCGAGAATCTTGGACTAAGCGTTATGTCATCGCCCATGAGAGTATTATCAATGAACAGATTTTTTTTATGCTGCAGAGAACTAAAAATGGACAATGTTCCTTTCAGTAACGCCGAGACTTATTTTGAAACCATAGTTTCTTTGAACTCTGGTACTTACGTGGTTGTGGTGGAGCGTAAGAGTATGGCTGAAGACACAGTAGCCCAAATAAGAAACTCTAGAAAAATGAGAAACTGTTTCATTTTTTTTGATATATGTATTGGTATTAATATTTGCAGCTGTTTATTCCTACTACAGCTGTTGTTTATTTTTAACATGCTTGATGCGGCTGTTGTTTAATGCTACTACCCATGTTAGTTATTTTAGAGGAAGATCTACTTCGAATATTCAGTTTATTTATGTGTCTAGGAAACTGCATTTTATAAATCTTTCGCTTTTTGAAGAGTCCCTTCTTTCCAATTAATAAATATAGTGACGACCGCTCTTCTTTTTCTGAACAGACTAATGTGTGAGACAGTGGTTTCCTTTTTCACTGGTAAAATAATTGAATTAAAGAATAATAATAATTATACCAATGGTCATTATCTGAAACGCATGATCTAGAGCTGTAGGAAGAAAATTAGTCAATTCTGTTGCATATTATCACATATGCTTCGAGTTATCGATCCACTTGATACTGTAAGCATTTATAATGTGCTTCTGCCTGGGTAACATATTCCTATAGTTTTTTGTTTGCTGTTTTTGTTACTGCAGTCATCTCTGAATCATTCACTACACATCGGCTCGAAGCTCTGGTGGTGTAGTTGCTCAATCCAATTACTCGTGCCCCAAATTATGATACTGAAGGAGCAGCTTAAGGATTCCTCGAAGGTATTTAATATGGTTATTTGTTTCACTTGTACAGGAAAAGCAAGATAACAGAGAGGCACAAAAATCATACTACCACGGTTTAGTTGATAGGTCAGTTCCTATTTAGATCACCCAGTTTATTTAGGGTCAGTAGAATGTCATCCCTATGTGATTTGAACATCACGTACTATAGGTGTCAATATGTCTAGATTGTGTGATCTGGTGCAATCCAGAGATTCCAGGCCATATTTGTATCTGCTGTGCTTCAAATATTTTTTTTTTTTTTTTTTTTTTTTTTTTGAATGTTCAGATGTTTAAGATTTCAAATATCTTCTGCATTTCCACTCTGTTTCACACTTTAACATCTAGCTGCCGACTTACAAGTTAAACGCCACTTTCATGATCTATATTAACAAATTGCTCGGTTTTCTGTTATTTTTTAAAGGTTACCTTTGAGAGTTGGAAGTATCTCTTTTACAGGTTAGCTTCAGGGTTCAGTATCCCCACAACTCTGAAAACATTTCAAGAGAGGACTGCAGGGAATTTAAGCAAACTAGATATGGTAATAATTGGTCATACTCACACTATGAATGTTGTTTGTCATTCATCTATCTGTTTTACTTAGTGGTAATGGGATCCTCAAGTTCTATGAATCAGAAAAACAGCATATTTGATGTTAGAGTTTTCCTACAATGAAACTTTAACAATTGTACAAAGGTTGTTTTCTTATCTACTTTTAACTGCACTACCAAGTCTGACTAAGATTAAAACGTAGCTTATGCACGGGTTGGAGAATATATATTGATCTAGGCTAAATAGGTTCAGTTGCTTACTGGAATATGATTCCTCAAAATTATTTTTGCTGTATTCCTGCTACAAGTCCCCATGACTATAACATCATGGTTTATTCTGGGCACACTACACCCGCGGTATTTTGATTAAACTTAGCATCCACTTTTGAGACGCTAATGAAATCTCTGATATTGCCAGCCTGTCGGATGTCTTGATAGATGCAGCATCAGTCCTAGGTGGTGAAGTGACACTAAAAATTCTTCTCATGAAGCTTGTTGAGGTGAGGTATTTCCTTAATGAATTAGATTTATGCATTTGCAAGTTATGCTGTCTTGAAATAGATTCTATGAAAACTATCAATTTTCTACCGTTTGAATACACTTTCACTTTTGATTTTATCAGGCCACTCACAGCTGTAGAAGTGATGAAACTTAGGGTTAGCGCACTCTCAGTAGCTTCTCTATATTGCATTCGAGCTATATCAAGGTGTGTTTCGGTTGTTGAAGCTGTAGTAATGCCTCAGGTGTGGTCACAAACTCCAGAAGTCTCTTGTAATTTTTGCCTGTCTTAGGAAATATTTTCCGACATGGTTGAAATATCAAACAAACATAACCTTTCGCACTAGAGATACGATAGACATGACTAATTTAGAAGCAGTCTCTTTTCTAGTTTAAAACAAAGCACCTTTTTATAATGAAGCCTAACCTACTCTCTATTTGTTGCTTAATAATAATTCCAAAGTCCTTATGCACCGTAAGTCTTGACCTACGGAAATCCCAACCTAGGGTATCATAAAATTCACTAAGCTTTATGTCATTTTGGATAGGTTTATGTGACTGTTATGTTGTCATCTCTGTATACCACATTATCATGAATATAAAGCAGGTGAGTTATTACATCAAGGCTAGTAGGGTGTAAGTAACCTGAAAATATAGTGATAATTAGCAGTCAACCATTTGGGATGAAGGCACCTTTTTTACTCAAAAAAGGCAATATATTTAAAAGAAAATAGAGATCCCACAAAGAGGTGGTATCCCGTAAGTACAATGATCAAAAGAAAAATCAGAAGTACAGTTGCCAACTGAACTGTGAAAACTAAAGAATTACATCAAAATAAAGAAACAAACTCAGCACCCATGATTTCATCCCAGTCATGTAGCGGCATACTTAGAGAACAGTTTTCAAAAAATTAGTTCCCTAGGACCAATTGAAAAGCAAGCATTTTACTTCATCAAGGAGTTGGTTGTGCTGCTTGAATTTTCCTTCAAGCATTTCATTGATTCCATCAACAGCTGTAACAGAAGTGGAGCGTTCAAGATTTCTTCAGCCTTTATCAGAAGCAGCATCTGGGCTGATATTTCATCTTTAACAGTTCCTGTTGAGGAGATTTCGGACGTTTGCCGCCTCAACAGAGCAGTTCAAGAGATTCTACAGGGAGTTTTGATGCCTCTAGAGTTGAATTCTGTACCTGATGTATCCTCCTAGTAGAAAGGAAGATGGCAACACATTGTATCTATATGGATCTGAAATCTTTAGTAGATTTTCTATCATTGATTCTGTATTAATTTTTACCCCAATGGCATTTTTCCAGTAACCCAAAGATATAGTATATAAACTTCAGAATCTTCCAAAAATGTATGTCCCTAGATGAAATGAATGAATCTCATCTAACTCTTACATGTCACTTGACTTGTGTGTTGAGGGCACATCTTGAGTCTCCATACGATTAGGCCTTTAATTTCTTATAGAAAAAAAGGTTACTAGAATAGAATGTCTGATCATAACATGGGGTTGCGCAACGACACACTTTGAGCTGCTGTTAGGGGTGAGCAAAAAGTCCGGAACCGCGGATTTCACCCGTATCCGTCCGCAAAATTGTGGGTGAAACCAAATCCGCAAGATCTATGGGCCGGACACGGGTTGAATTTTCAAATCCGCACTTTTAGCGGTTTGGGTTGTGGTTGGACTTTGAAATCCACGGATTCACCCGCACCGTATAATCATAAACACTGCCATTAAGCTATAGATAGTCCTAGCAGTACTGAAGCAAATGACAAAAAAATGCGCACTACAACAATGAGACTATGAGAGGGAATCTTACTTACCCTGCATACTAGTTAGCACTATTTATAGTGAACCATGATCTGCTAAGGGAGTGGTTGAAGGATATAGTCAAGGTCTTGTAGTAGTCATCAAGAGCTAGTAAGCTTAAATAGCTCATGATGATGATGACATGGTCATACTCTCCCATGTGATTCATCATGCTTTGTTTATGCAAAACGAAGACAGGGAAGTAGTGCCTAGAGAAGAGAAATTTGAGTCAACTCTGAATAATGAACTAGGCCTAATCTAGTAGACAACAGGATGCATGAGGTTCTTGCAGATATAATATTAACACCCATCGATGAACTTGAACACTCTCAGTGGGGACTCAATTCAACACCACAAGTTGACTGGCGAAAAGAAGTAATCATAATCAAAAGACTGCTGAAGATCAATTTACTTGACTAAAGCCGCGGTTAATCCGCATCCGGTCCGTATCATCCGTTGATCCGCGGATGATTGGCCCGGACACGGTTGGATTTTCCAAATCCGCAACTTTAACGGTTTGGACGCGGGTGACCCCTAATCCGCATCCGTCCGTCCGTTTCACATCCCTAGCTGTTGTGCAAGTCAGAGTTCTTGTTATTATGTGTATCAGTCTTATTAAACTCAGGCCTAGTTAGAAAAACCAGGGCCCAAGTGCTAATCAAAGTTCTTCCCCTAAAAGAAAAAGAGATATTTTGACTTTGGGTCACAACTTTGTGACCGAAATTGCGTTTGGGTCACCCAAAATTTGTAATTATTGTTTGGGTCACGGGACCGTATTTGACCATCTTGACAGTTACATAATCTGGTTAAATGTGTAAATGACTGAATAAAGTTTGGATTTGAGATTATTTACTAACTTTGCCACCTAAACCCTAAATTCAATTCAAAGAGAAATCTTTTTTCTTCTCTGGTTTTTTCACCTGTAATTGAAGCTGGTGATGAATCCAGTACGAAAAACATAACCATACCTCAACTTTGTCTCCCTGGAATTCAAATCTTGTCAAACTCTTAAAATTAATCTCGCCATTGCTAGCTGCTTTTTAACAGCATATAGTTCTTCTTCAGCTCTATTTTCCCGTGGATGTTAATGTTGAGAACCAAGAATCAAAAAGATAAAAACCCTTTAATTGGGGATTAGCCACCGATTGACAAACCTAAAAACTCTGATTATATTTCTTTGATAGCTTAAAACCTAAAACAAACTAGCATATTTATAGTAAACAGAACTTGCAAAACAAGAAAGGGAATCCTAAAATAACTAGACTCTTAGCTGGAAAATCCATAAAACTTCTCAAAATATCTATCTAAACAAATAAGGTAAGTCCTAATCTGATTTGGGATCAGTATCCCAACATCCCCTGCCTCTTGAAAAGCAACTTGTCCTCAAGTTGGATTGGTTGAATAATTCATTACAATAACATTGTCAGCGTTGGCCCTTTCAAAAAGTAGTAATTGACCTGCTCCTTGGCACCGATTACCTGGCTTATAAACTTGGTCACAGCTAAAACATAAACCTTGCTTGCGTCTTTCTTCTTGCTCGAACCTAGACATCCGACGAACAGGAGTTGTAGTGGAAGTAGTTTCCGTAGTGGATGTTAATGCACTTTTGGGAAACTCTGCAGTTTTAAAACTTAATGTTGCATTGATGGAATCCTCTTGAAGAAGTGCCAATTCAAAAGTCTCTGATAAGCTTCGAGGTCGACGCATCCGAACACCTGCTCTTATATCTTCACGAAGCGCGGAAAGAAATATACTAATTTGATGCTCCTCGTCCAATCCATGAACAAAATTCAATAACTTTTCAAACTCAGTAATAAGGTTGCGAACAATATCTTTTTGTGACAGCTTGGATAAAGTACTGCATGCATCAATATGTTTTCGATTACCAAAATGAGAACGAAGGTCACGCGAAAACTGTTCCCATGTTAATTCTCCTAGAGAAGTTTTGATCCATCGGTACCATGCGTTTGCATCATCATCAAGATGTGCAGCAGCTAAAGGCACCTTTTGAACATCAGTTGCACCATGAAGATAAAAATATTGTTCGGCTTTAAAAATCCATCCTTCAGGATCATCACCATTGAATACCAGAAACTTAAGATTAATCGTACCTCCTCGTATGGTAGGACCAGCCCCACCATCACCTCCTGGATTGCGACGACCATTAAGGTCAGTTCGATCATTGCCACCACCATTGTTGCCACCATTAAGATGTCCATTATTTTCATTCTGATTAGGTCGCCCCTGTTGAATAAGGGTCTCCAAAAGACGGTTCGTAGCTGCACGTCCTTCTTCCAATTGAGTTAGCAGCGTAGTCTGCATGGTATTTTGAGACGTCAGTAAAGTCTCAAACCTTGTAGTCACAGCTGTACGATCTGCTCGCATCTCCTGGATAATTGTTTCCAAGGAAGAACTCAAAATGTCGAGGTGATCAGCCAAGTTTGCATTGGTCACCGTCATCGTGTCTGTTGTTGATGGAGATAATAGGGCAGTGGAAGATGGGATAGAAAGAACCTGCTCTCGATGCCATATGTTGAGAACCAAGAACCAAAAAGATAAAAATCCTTTGATTGGAGATTAGCCACCGATTGACAAACCTAAAAACTCTGATTATATTTCTTTGATAGCTTAAAACCTAAAACAAACTAGCATATTTATAGTAAACTGAACTTGCAAAACAAGAAAGGGAATCCTAAAATAACCAGACTCTTAGCTGGAAAATCCATAAAACTTCTCAAAATATCTATTTAAACAAATAAGGTAAGTCATAATCTGATTTGGGATCAGTATCCCAACATCGATGTTGGGACCTTAGTCCCACATTGGTAGATGGGGCTTAATTGGGTAGTTTATAAGTCAATGGGATCCCTCATATAGTCAACTAGTTTTTGAGTTGAGTTCCACCCATGGGCTTATGACGAGTTGGGGTCGGTACCCTAACATTTGGTATCAGAGCCAAACACCACGACCCATGCCCCCTCCACGGAAGGGGTGACCTATAGGCTGGATTAAGGTGTGAGGGAACTATGTATGGGCATGGTTGTCACCCACATCGAATACTGGTAGTCGAGTGGAGCCGCCATAAGGGAAAGGGCTATCGCCGGGTGAGTGTCGATAGAGTGGGCCAACGAGGACGTTGGGTCTGGAAGCGTGGTGGGATGTTTGGACTTAGTCCCACATTGGTAGATGAGGCTTAATTGGGTAGTTTATAAGTCAATGGGATCCCTCATCTAGTCAACCGTTTTTCAGGTTGAGTTCTACCCATGGGCTTATGACGAGTTGGGGTCGGTACCCTAACATTTGGTATCAGAGCCACCACCACGACCCGTGCCCCCTCCACGGAAGGGGTGACCTATAGGATGGATTAAGGTGTGAGGGCACTATGTATGGGCATGGTTGTTACCCACATCGAATACTGGTAGTCGAGTGGAGCCGCCATAAGGGAAAGGGCTACCGCCGGGTCAGTGTCGATAGAGTGGGCCAACGAGGACGTTGGGTCTGGAAGCGTGGTTGGGTGTTGGGACCTTAGTCCCACATTGGTAGATGGGGCTTAATTGGGTAGTTCATAAGCCCATGGGTAGAACTCAACTCGAAAAATGTTAGGATACCAACCCTAACTCGTCATAAGCCCATGGGTAAAACTCAACTCAAAAACCGGTTGACTAGATGAGGGATTCCATTGACCATAAGGGAAAGAGCTACCGCCGGGTCAGTGTCGATAGAGTGGGCCAACGAGGACGTTGGGTCTGGAAGCGTGGTGGGATGTTGGGACCTTAGTCCCACATTGGTAGATGGGGCTTAATTGGGTAGTTCATAAGCCCATGGGTAGAACTCAACTCGAAAAATGTTAGGATACCAACCCTAACTCGTCATAAGCCCATGGGTAGAACTCAACTCAAAAATCGGTTGACTAGATGAGGGATTCCATTGACTTATAAACTACCCAATGAAGCCCCATCTACCAATGTGGGACTAAGGTCCCAACATCCCACCACGCTTCCAGACCCAACGTCCTCGTTGGCCCACTCTATCGACACTGGCCCGGCGGTAGCCCTTTCGCTTATGGCGGCTCCACTCGACTACCAGTATTCAATGTGGTGACAACTGCGCCCATACACAGGTGCACCCACACCTTAATCCAGCCTATAGGTCACCCCTTCCGTGGTGCGGGCATGGGCCGTGGTGGTTGGCTCTGATACCAAATGTTAGGATACCAACCCTAACTCATCATAAGCCCATGGGTAGAACTCTACTCGAAAACCGGTTGACTAGATGAGGGATCCTATTGACTTATAACTACCCAATTAAGCCCCATCTACCAATGTGGGACTAAGGTCCCAACAGTTAACTTTGCCCAAATCAATAACAAATTCAAACCCAAACTTTGTTTGCAACTAAGATTAAAGTTCCTTTCGTTGTCACTTTGAATTTGGATGCAAACCCACCTACAATTCATCAATTCTTACTCAATTTTACATAAGAAGATTAAAATCAAAGAAACCCTAAATTACCTGGGTTCATTCGATCTCTCATCATCATCAGTTCTTCTATGTTCAACGGCATCAATATCTTCGATTTCAGTTATCATTACACAGTTCAATTGATCCATCTCATGCTTCCCTCGGAAAATCTCTCAACACAATTCTCTGAATCGCCAGAGAGAAGTAGAAATAAGAGATGGAAATATAAGAAAGAAGAAGCCGGTCAAACTTTCTTATTAAAAAAAAAAGACGGTCAATGACAGAATTAAATATATTGAAATTAATTTTTAAAAATAAAAAATTAACTAACGGTCAAGACAGTCAATGACAGTCCCGTGACCCAAACTCCAATTAAAAAAAATTCGTGACCCAAATGCAATTCTGATCACAAAATTATGTGACCCAAAGTCAAAATACCCAAAATTGTTTGACACAAAATCAAAGTCAGATTTGACTAAAACATCAAATCTTGACAAACAAATGCTCAAGAAGTCTCACTTGAGATTAAATGCTCAAGAAATAAAGTCTTCTCAAAGAAAATTAATGATGTTCACTAGTACTAAAGTCTTTTTCTTTGCACATTAAGTCATATCCGTATTTACACTCTATGAAGACCCGCTTAATCAAACAGTAAGTGTTGCAAGTAATCATCCAATCCCTATTAAAGCTTTCGAAATTTCTCGTTTTAGATTGTGTCTAATGATGTATTTATTTTGTATACTATAAAATTACAGAACTAGTCCTAAAAACCCAAGGTGACCAAACTTGTGGTACAAAAATCCCATTCAAATGTTGGGATCCATTAAAACTCTATCTTAAACAAAATTGATATAAAAATCCCAATTTTTTTGTGTTATTTTTGTTTTGACGGGGTTTTTGTGTTACTTTTGTTTTTATGGGTTTTTTATGAATGGATAGTGACACCTTTAGGGTTATAGAGAACTGAAGAGTCGGTTATATAATGTTATCGGCTCTTCTACGTTGTTGCCACAGCACACGTTATTTTTATTTATTTTTAAACTCATATTTTTCAAATTTCATACTGTAAAATTAGTTAATATGATGACAATTTTTTTTCTAATTTAATTTGAATTGAGGTGTGGATGAGTTACCTCCAAGAGCAATCAACTTTCTGACAGGCCAACTTTGATGTTCATTTTTGATAACATGAAAACAAAAGAAATTACGGTTTGACGATCAATCAACTTTTAAGCACACCAATTATTTCCTGGGTTAACTTCTCTATGTGATCAGTCTTTATTTTTTTTCATAGAAAATTTGACTTTACACCGTATCTTTTGGAAATAATACCGTATCTCTTATTTACTCCATTTTTCAATAGTTATCTAATACACAACTGTTACTTGGTTCACAAGAAACAATCAATTTTGGCAAACTAGTTGTTAGTACCTCGTTGTGTCATGGCGAGTTGTTGTGTACTGAGTGGTAACAGCAGTAGAAATATACAGATCCATAAGCTAAAGAATCTCAACAAGTTAAAAGAAGTATGTATCAACAAAACAAATATCTCTAACCTAACCTATAAACATTGACAAAATACTTTGAAAAAAAAAAAAAAAAAAAAAATTAATGGAATTGACCTATGTAAACAGAGTTAAACCTAAATACGGCTTCGTAGGCATACTCTGATGATGATGGTGATCGTCGGAGTCTATTTCTTCTTCGTAAGAACAAGGCGGACCTAAGTTCAGATCCAAACACAGACGTTTATCATTGTGCACAGCGAACTTTCTTTTCAACGTTTTTGGCTCCGGCGTTTGAGGAAGGAGAGGCAGTGATAATCTGGGTTCCTCGGCAAGAGGACTACTGTGTGGAAGAAG
This sequence comes from Papaver atlanticum, assembly GCA_023531105.1. Lineage (NCBI taxonomy): Eukaryota > Viridiplantae > Streptophyta > Magnoliopsida > Ranunculales > Papaveraceae > Papaver > Papaver atlanticum. The sequence goes on along the minus strand of JAJJMB010002292.1, from coordinate 4,419,404 downwards.
AGGCAACGAAAATAGTTGTTGTTCTTCCGGTGGCGGCGATGAAGGTGGTGAAACTGAAAGTGATCGTGACGGTGATTCCTTACTAGGGTTGTTTCTATGCCTTCTCATATGGCCTCCTAAAGCTTGACCAATCGCATACCCTTTTCCACATATCGAGCACTCATGTAACGCTGATGATGACTTTGATGAAGACGACAATCTCCCATCCATCTTTGAACCGTCTCCTTTAACCAGTCGAAGTTTCTTGTGACTCGCTCTATGCCCACCAAGTGCTTGAAACGACGAAAACCCTTTTCCGCACGTTTTACACTCAAAAACCCTACTTGCCGTAGATTGCTTCTCAGTGCTATCGTTATAAACCCTACTGGCGGTAGACTGCTGCTCAGTGGTATCGTTATTCATCTTCATACTCGCAGACTCTGTTGCTGTTGCTGCTCCAGTGGTAGTGAATCTTTTCTGGTTTCGAATAAACACCATCTTAAGTCTCTTATCTAGTGGTACTAGCTAGGGTTTACTAAGAAAAAGAGAAAACTTATATATATAGAAGATTAGATTATTTAGGTCGGTTTCTGGAAGTGTGAAGAGTAAGATTCTAGATATATACCATAAAAAGGAAATCTCACACTTTGTTTCTTGTACGGTGTTGAGTACTAGCAAAAATATACGGTGTTTGTACTATTTGTTCTATTTCCATATATACACAGTTCTAGTTTACCACTGATTCACTGAATAAGATGAGATTTTATTTTGCTTTCCATGTTAAACGAATGTGACGGTCACTGCTTACTTTTTAGTTAAGTAACCTTCCATAGAGAAAAGGGAAACTTCCGTATATATCGAAATTCTTCTTTACTTTTTTACTGAGGAAAATTCTATTGGGGGTTAGCAAGCCTTGTTGGTCCAAAATCCAACAAAAAAAAAAAATTAAAAAAAAAAATCAGTTGAAATTCTCATTGCTTCTTGCTGAATGGATGACACGAATACGATTCCTGCGAATCATCATATGGTTTAGAACGATTGTTTATATTGCACCAAAAATCAAAAGAACCTCGAGGAGACGATGTTTTGGCCAACAACAAACAAAACCAACCTTCAAGAGATCCATCTTGTTTCTAAGTATTTCTTCATCCAATTCTTGCTTCACGAGTTCTTCGTATTTGTTCTTGTAACCAATGCTAACCTATAGATTGCAAATATGTCAGACAGCTTGTTACTCGCACCCAAGACAGACAATGAATTATTTAGCCCAGAAGAGACGCTGTATAGCTGATCATACGGATATCCCCTTGGAATTCCAAGTCTACCATAGTGATCAACATCAGTTATAGCTGCATTTCTAAACCAACCTAAGTACATAAACTAAGAAACAAAAATCAAGCTAAACAAACATTAGCAAAACAATATTTCCCTTGAGGAATAAATATACAGTTCATGGGCCTGCATTTCTAGTTTCCCTGAATAAATATAGAACGATGTTTTGGGGACTACTCAAAATAAGTGGGGGACTACTCTTTCATTTTTGGTAGGACATTTGAAGTAATTTTGGGTCACTCCTTATCTATTTTTTTTTAATACCAAATTTACCCTTGGTAATTAAATTAGTTAGTTTATTGATTAGTTAGTGTTAGTGTAATGATTAATTACTGATTAGTTAGTGATTAGTGAGTTATTAATAGGATAGTTTTGTTAGAAGAAGAAGAAGAAGAAGAAGAAGAAGAAGAAGAAAAAGAGGGAAGAACCTTCAAAATCTTATTTTGAGTTTAGTAAATATGATATGAGTGATTCATGTGATGATACCTTCTCCTCAGAATCAGAACCTCCTTCATCTCTTTATATATTTATCAATATTTCTAATGATCCGGATTTGAGTTATTTGTTAGATGATGAAAGCTATTTACCCCAAACTCAACCTAACGACCCAAATGATGAATTTTATCAGCCACAACCAGAAGATGAAGTTATGGGTACTCAGGTATGTCTCAAATTTAGTTAATGTAGCTTGAATTGTGCAAAAAATTGGCCAAATCGAAAATTTCAGGAAGAAATTTCGGCAAGGTCAAAGTAGTTCGGTTAGCAATTCTGCAGAACAGGTAGCCGAACTCTCCTGTATGTGCAGTTCGGTTACTCATTTCAGCATACGCAGGTAACCGAACTCTGTTTTAATGGAGGTTTTTGAGAGTTCGGTTATCTTTTTCCAGAAAACGTTGCCGAACTAATTTTATAGAGTATACAGTTAATAGTTCGGTTTAGTCGAGTTTAGTCCCTTTGTTACCGAAGTTTATGTTCGGAATGCTCGCAAACCACGTTCATTGAATAGGTAACCGAACTTTGCAGTTCGGTTTAGTCGATAGTAGTAATTATGTTGCCGAACTATACCATAGAAAATTCCAAAGAAAAAGTTCGGCAATATCGCAATTTTTTTTTCATAACCGAACCTTTTGTTCGGCAGGATCGTTTTTATTTTTACATTGCCGAAAATTTAATTATTTCATATTTTTAGTTGGTATTGACGTTGTGCTATTACTCATAGGTTTCATCTGATCCAATAGAACCAATGGAAAATCAACCTACCCCTGTTGATATTTTGTACGATGACACGTCCCATCACTACATGAATGACTTGGTATTCAAAAGTCCTTTAGAGGCAAAGAGTTGGGCTAGACAACATTCACTAAAATACATGTGCGTATTAGTATTAAATGGGAGAGAAAGCAAAACCCGCTTTGAAATGGTTTGTGAGAGAAGCGGTGATCCCGATAAAAGCCACAAGAGGAAGGGTTATGTTTATAAAGAAAAGACAAATAGGAAGAACAAAACTTTCTCAAAGAAGATTAAATGCCCATTCAAGCTTGCATTTAATTACAACGAAGAATTGGGTGGATGGGTTCTCTACAAGGTTATGGAAGGTTGTCATAACCACCCTCGTCCGGAGCATCTGGAAGGACATTTCATGGCGGCCAAGCTAACTCCTGAAGAGATGGACAAGGTAGCTAAAATGAGGAAAATGGGTGTTTCACCGATTCAAATGCTCCAAATACTAAAGGAGGATAACAAGGATAACCATTCATCTTTGTCCACCGTTTGTAATGCAATTATGACAATTAGAAAGAAGGAATGGAGAGATAGACAAGTGATGCAACAATTGTTTTTTTTGGCCAAAGAGAAAGACTACGCGGTTCAAAAGGATGTGGATTCGGACGGAGAGATAACACAACTCTTCATTGCGCATCCAACGAGTGTTCAATTGGCTCAATGCTTTCATGAAGTTCTCATAATGGATTGTACTTATAAGACAAACAAGTACGAGATGCCATTGTTGAATATTGTTGGGCGTACTTCAACGCAGTCACCGTTTACCATGGCGTTTTGTTTCTTAAGGGACGAGCAAGAACCTAGTTACATTTGGGAACTACAACAAGTTAAGGCAATCTTCCGAGGTGATGATATTCCCGGGGTTATAGTTACCGACAATGAAGTCGCATTGATGAATGCAATAGAGGTAGTGTTTCCATTAGCACACAATATGCTTTGTACGTTCCATATATGGTGTAATTTGATAAATAGGTGCAAGCCAATAATTTGTCCACCCAAGAAAAAAGGATATGAATAGATTAAGATGCTACCGGAACATGAACGAGCGGATGCAAAAGAGGAAGTTGAAAAACAATACGATCTAAATTACGCTAAATGGGTTGCTTTCAACGGTGAATGTGAATCATTGTGTTGGTCTCTTACCGAGGAAGAGTGTCATCTAAATTTTGCGGAGTTTATCGCCCATTGGGATACTCCTGATTATCCCGGTGTTGTATCGTATGTTCTTCGCCAATGGTTGGAACCACACAAAGAGAGGTTTGTTAATGCCTATATCAACCAATATAAACACTTGGGAAATCAAGCGACAAGTTTAGTAGAGTCGGCTCACCATCGGTTGAAGAAGAATCTCTTTGGATGTGTTGATAATTTCGTAACCGTGTGGAATGCTATGGAAAATTACTTCAAGCGCGACATTGATAGAATTAAAGAGAAGTTCCAAAAAAGCCGTATATTCAAAACGACCGTAAAATATGCCGACCACCCATTGTTCAAGGGAATCCATTACAACGTATCTCGCCAATGTATGAAGTTGTTGATTATAGAAGTCGAGTTGATTGATAAGTGGGAAACCAAGAGGGATGAGGTGTGTGTATGTAACATGAAGAAGTCTATGGGACTCCCTTGTCGCCATATGATAATCAACTACGAGCATGGCGTAATCCCTTAAGCGACATTGATCCATATTGGAAGCATCTAAGTTTCATCCCTCCTCCAAAAGGAGAAGAAGCCGGAGAGGAGTTTGGTGATAACGAAATGGGTAGAACCGTACTAGAGATGTATCGTGGCATGAACAAGCTCCAAAAACAAATATTTTGGGATGACATGAGGAAAATCATATATCCACAAACTTCGGAGAATGTTTATGAACCGTCATAAGGAAAACGCAAAGGTAGGCCAAGCAAAAAAGAAACTAAAAAACAACTAAGAGAATATGCAAAGGTGTTACGTAAGAAGAAAAGTGTGCAAACCCCATTTACTAGAGATCCTTCGGCCCATGAGTATACCGCGGCAATGTACTTGGAGCAAACCAAGAAACGGGGTAGGAGTATTGAGGAGAAAGGCGAAACAAGTGAGCGAGATTTGAAGAAAAAAGGTACGATGTTTCCATCACAACCAAGCCAACCATGTTCCGGCGACATGAAGCTTAAGTCTCCAATTTGCCCTATCCAACCATCTTCCCTATACGTGAAGCTTGAGGCTCCAAATAAAAACTATTTGAATGAGCTACCTCTATACATTAGAGAATACGTTATATCCACCGACGACGTTCCTCCGGATGGTAATTGTGGTTTTCAAGTTGTCAATCAACAACTTGGGCCTTTCATCGAAGGTGCCAAGCTAAATAATGGGTGTGCAATCACTCATATAAGGCAAAGGATGTTGTCCAAACTAAAGGAGAATCCGGCATTTTACAAGACAATGTTGTGCGATGGGGTGGGTAGTCTCAATGTGGAATTTGTTAAGTATCAACGTCGTCTTCATGGGGGCCATCCGATCACAACGGATTATTGGATGAGCATGCCGATATGTGGACACTTAATCGCCGACGCATTTAAATGTGTGGTTCATTATTTATCAAAGTATGCTAGTTTCACCTTCACCCAGAAAACAACCGTATGTGTCGAGCAACTCAAACGAAGGAGATGTGTGATGGCATTGACTAACAATAACCACTTTATAGGCCTTCGTTTAAAACCCGATTGTCCACTGCCTCCAATATCCGGAAACTCTTATTGGCCTGCATTTAACTCCGATATAATGTTGGGTTGGTGTATTATGTATGAGCATAACATGGAGATGTGGAAAGCTTTGAAGAAATCGGACGAAATTGTACATGAAGGTCAAATTTCACTTGAGGATGATTAAATGACACATGTAATGGAACTAAGTATGCTTATCAATCTAATACTATGTTTTTTAAAGTGTGGTATTCATTATCGAGTTAATGTTAGTATTTTATTGAGTTGACAGATAATAGTTCGGTAAGCACATATGATTATTGAGGTTGCCGAACACCTGTTTTGTGTCAGATATAGAACATTGAAATTTTAAAATTCAAAGTTCGGTTAGAAAATAAATATTTGCGAGCCAACCGAAATACAAAATTCGGTTACATGGTAAATAATGAGGTAACCGAACCTTTCTTTGAAGGCTTAGTCACAAACTGAACATATATATGATACACAAACCACTCTAAAACAAACCTAAGAGTGTAGTTCTGTGATTTCTGCATCAAGAGAATGACTTTTCCAACTTGTGCAAAAGCAAAATTTTGAGTCTCCAAAGACAGGTTCGGCAACCAGTGATATTATACTTTGCTAACCGAACTAGAAAGTTCGGTTACAAGGTAAAAATTGTGGTAACCAAACTTTTTACCTGAAGTCTCAGTCACAAACTGGTAGGATTTAGCTGGTAGGATTTAACTTCAGAGAAGAGTTCGGAAACCAGTGAAATTGTTGCGAGGTAACCGAATTCTGTCTTCGGCAACCTGGTAGGATTTAGCTGTTCACCGAAAAAACAGTTCGGTGACCATTAATTAGTCACAGGTTACTGAACTCTAAGTTCGGTTATCTGTATTAAAATTTCAGGTTGCCGAAAAACATCCTGTATTGTAAATTTCATCCATATAAAATTGAAAACACAAACCCAATTAAACTTAAAAACACAAACAAGGTTCTAAAAAAAATATAAAAGTTGTTATACATACCAAACTACGAAATCCTTAACTGATTGTTTAAAACACACAAACATACGAAATCCATAACTAAGATGTTTTTTGAAACTAAAACCATACGAAATCACTAACGACCACCACGACGAACCCTTTTACCAATTCCTTGTTTACCACGAGTTTTAGGTTGAACTTCCTCATCACTTTGGGTTTCATCTACTCGACCAGTTTCCTCCAAGGCGCGACTTGAACATTCTCCTTGTTGTCGACCTCTCTTCAATTGCTTAGACCTACTTGGCTCCATCATTCTTATAGTTATATGACCCTCCTACTCGCCGTAGTAGTAGGTTTGTTCCTTAGTCGACATCGGCTCTCCACTATGGATTTTAGCCATCCATTTCTTCAACAATTTCGTACCCTTCTTCACCTGATTCCAATTAAAAGCATAAGTAAATATATTTTCAATACTTTCAAACAACAAGGAAGTATAAGAGAAGACATTTTCTTACCACATTATCCCATAACATTTTTGCTTATTCTCCACAAATAGGCATCTCCTTCTGAGCTCTCTTAGCCTCCCCCTCCTTTCCCTTCGCCTTCGCCTTATCAGTAACAGCTTGTTGTTCTCTATTTATCACAAAACGATGACTAATTTCTTGATAAAACTCCATATAATCTTCATCACATGCATTTATATCTCCACCACAAGGTACACAATCACCTAAAGGTAAGTAGTAGTTACGAAGTGCATTCCAATGTCCTGCCGTATGAGTTGGTTCATGTTTTGGAACAAAATATTTCTCGGTGTTCTTTGTTCCTTGAACCACCAAATTGAAATTTTCATTCACCACGTCGGGATCCATTTGGACACAACAAAGTTGTCTTAGTATTCTCCTTGGATTATATATTGCGTAGCCATTAGGATACCAAATTGGTCCATAGTAAGCCGAGACGGTAGAGAAACCATTCAGATCTTCTTCATCTACAGAGACATCATCGGGTACGGCGTATGGATGAAATACCACATCGTTCACCGTAAGTTTATCCAATTTCTCCCTCAATGAAGTCAATTGCTCTTCTTTAGACTTCTTTTGTGCATCCAAAAACAACCATTTTCCTGCTATAGGTTCGTCATAGGGATAAGGTGTCTTTTCCCTAGCCAATTCCAAATAAGGGAAGTGGTCATAAATCCAAACCTATGCGAAAATACGAAAATATTAACCACATACATGAAAATTGATTTGGAAGCAGAAAATTTTGGGGAATAATTTGCTAACTAACAATGTAGAAAGTTACCTGAATAAGAGTTAAGTAACCTCCAATTTGATTTGTCTTAATCCTCGACCCTTTTCTCATCTCTCCTAGAACAAAAGCAAGCACCCCCAGTGGCCCAAGAGTATTTGTTAATCTCATCGAGATTCTCCAAAAGCTGTAGATAATGTGCATCCACTCTATTTCCAAAAGTGTCGGGGAAAATGACGGTTCCTAGCTGATATAACCAATAAGCTGTGACATGATGCCTAAGGGTCTCCTGGTCCATCACCAACTTTCCTTTCTCCACCTTCTTTCTTGTCCATCCAAATGCTTTCTTCAACTTTACCAACTTGAATTTCTTCACATCTTATTCAAGGCTCCATTTACCTCTCTTGGATTATACTCATCGCCACGTTTAGGGGACCTCACAGAACGTCTAAACTCACATTGAGCCTTTCTTGCATCCCATCCTAGACATTTTAGAGCCAATTCTTCAAGAGCTTCATAATGCATCGAGGGGTTGTAGCCTTCTCGAAGACATTTACCTTCCACTGGTAAGCCGGTGATTCTCGAGCAATCATCGGGAGTAATTCCCATCTCGCCAAATGGAAGATGCATTGTATATGTCTCGGGATAATACCTCTCGACAAATGTGGATACGGCAACAACGTCAAAATCCACATGTGCGTACTCAATAGCTCTCCATAACACACACTCTTTAACCTTCACTTGAAACTCGTCACACTCCAAAGAAAGATCCCATTTGGACGTTTTTTGACGACGAACTGCATCATTATGATCCTACGAAAATAACATAACACTATTAATACTTGACGAAACATGTCCCAAAAAAAAAACGTTTTAATAGTTAAGAATGAACCTAAAGAATACCTTTGTCGCATAGATCTTCGCAGCCCATGAGTGTTTGTATCCAAACAATATGGCCCCTCCATCATTTGGAGTACCATAAGTTGGGTTCACTGGTGGCAAACACAAATTATCAGGGGGAATGTGTGAGTATCTATCACAAGGAGGCTTCGGCTTCTTTTTCTCTTTAACAGGAACAATTTCTTGGTCTTCTTCCTCTTCATCCTCTTCATCCTCTTCCTCCTCTTCATCCTCTCCCTCATCTTCTTCCTCTTCATCCTCTCCGTCCTCTTCCTCTTGTCCTTCTCCTTCTTTGCCCGGTCCTTGTTCTTCTTCCTCTACATTTTCAACGTGTTCTCTTTGTTGTTCAACCTCTTTATTTCCTTGGTCTTCATTTCCTTGCTCTTCTTCATCATCATTCTCTTCTTCAATAACATTATCAATTGTATTCTCCATCACCTCTTGATTGACTTCCTGGAACGATCCCTCTCCATGTTAAGCATTTTTAGTACCACGGTTTCGGAAATCCAAATGTATTCTACCGCGAGGGGTGGGAGTTCTCAAATCTTCGGCTATGTGGGGATTAGATTTTTTTTTCCTTTGTTCCTAATGAATGAAAACCACATTATTAGCTAAACAGAATATTGTCTTATTAAATAAAATTGAACATGGGATTACATCAAACACAGAATGTTAAAAGACTAAAGTTCGGTTATCTGGTATAAGTTGCGAAGTCACCGAACTACAAGTTTGGTGTTGACAGATCAAAGTTCGGTTACCACATAAAACTTCGAAGTAACCGAACTATATTTTATCAAAGTTCGGTTACCACATAGAAACTGCGAAGTAACCGAACTATATTTTATCAAAGTTCGGTTACCTATATAAATTTATCGACTAAACTGAACTCAAAATTTTCATATAAAGAAGGAGTTCGGTTACGTGTTTTTTTTGGCGAGCTTACCGAACTACATAGTTCGGTTACCTAAAAATTTCTAATTGGCCGAACTGTTCTTCATATTGAAAGTTCGGTTACCAAAATCTAGGGTTTTCAAAATTTCTCCTAGCCGAAATCTATACTGTAACGACCATTTTCAATGGTTTTTGATGATTTCGAATCGATTTCTTCAACAAAAAATGATTCAAAGGAATGGGTAAGAAGGAAATTACCTGCGGATTAGCCAGACCCGGACTCAATCCTGGAATTCTTGGTGTCTGCTTAGAACGCATTGTTTATAAAAATTGATTAATCGACGATGATTTTTTTTCGTATTGACGATGTATACGAAGAAGAGGAGAAGAAGAAGAAGAAGAAGAGGAAGATGAAGAAGAAGAATAAAAGAAAAAATAAGGGTTTTGAAACTGATTTTAGGTTTTTATTTAGGGGTTAGATTAGTGGGTAGTGGTTAAATTAGTGGGTTATTAGGATTAGTTATAACCTTAATTAGGATAAGGACAAATTAGTCTTCCCTAATCTTTTAGGACACCCCTTAAAATTTAGGGTGGACATTCATATAACAAAGTAGTCCCCAAAACATCGGAAGTTAACTCACCTCCTCTCAAATAGAACATCTAGGATAAGGCCTATACCATGGGGAAATGGCACGAAAGAATTGTCACCGAATTCCCATTTCATATAGCGCGTAACCCTGCAATCAAGGATATCAGACACAAGAATTGTCATCGAATTCCCATTTCACTATCATCATCATTTAAAATCTACTTTTCAACGTGTTTTGGATGGAGACATGAGATGAATTCACAACCATAAGTGTAAGAAGTAAGAATTAGTCACACTCCTCCTAATCCTCCGCCTCCAGTACAGGTCAAACCGTTGAATTTTGAATATTTGTATATATTATTTTTGAATTGTCGTTTTTTTTTCCTTCTTAAAACCCTAGTGAAAACCGAATAAATACCTCTCCAATTTTCAGGATTCTTCACAAATACCTCTAAGAGCATCTCCAACAGCGGGTGTTAAAAGTTCTACGTGGAAATTTTTTTGAGACCCTTATTTAAAAGAATTTGTACATATAGTAAATATAGGACCCCATGACTAGAAAACTATCTTCAGCAGTATAGAGGTTTGACCCTTAGAAAACCTTGTGTGATGAAATCTTAACCGTTTAATTGTTTTTTAATTAGTTTTAAAAAATAAAAAAGATGACATGGAGGTCATTCCGGAGGTCAAGATAAGACTTTCTTCAAAACCTTCAAAATTAGTATTTCATCCCTCCTGTTTTATAGGACCTACTGTTGGAGATGGATTTGGTTAAAATGAAGGTCTAAAATCCTATGTGTCACTGAAAAATAAATCTTTCACCTTCTCTTGGAAATGCTCTAAGTGATATTTCTTAAGTTTTTAGGGTCTAGTTTTTGCCGTGTCTAATATTATACTAAGTCAACTCCATCTCCGAAGGAGGTCGAGTTGATGTTTTCATGCGTCAAAAACATACTAGTTTAATTATATTATCCAAAAAAAGGAAAAATATACCTCATAAGGTTTTTTATCAAGAAAGGAAAAATGAGGGGTATTTAAATAATCCTCCCAAAAATAAAATCCGAAAATTAGAATGTGAGAAAGAGGAGAATAGTGCGAAATACCTGTGTTTATCATGGTTTATTTATCTTTCGTCATCATCAGCTTCAAAAAAATAAAAAATGCAGAGTTTTCATTTATCTCTCTGAAGCGAACTCAGAGTGAAATCGAAGAATAAAAATTGAATTAATATTTTAAGAACTTGAGGGTACTTTTCAATATATGTGAATCAGTGGTTTGAGACAACTGGTCAGGAGCATTTCCATACCTAACTCAAATAGGCTCAAGCCAGGGGATAAGTCTTAGCCATAAATCGAGTCAGTGGTCACGAAAAAAAAATGGTTTGACATCTGATTCGGGTCGAGTCAGATCCAGATCATGAGTCAGGCAGAAACAAATAAGCCATGAGATAGAGTGACAATAGCGGAATAGCATGAACGAAAAAATTCTTTAGAATCAAATAAAAAATATCATGTAATATGAAAGGAAAACATGAGTAACTTTTCTCTGACATTAGCCATCTGCTCTAAATTAACACATGTTATATTCTCGGAAAATGATTTGTATCATGCAGGTTGAATCCCACTTGTTGTACCGACAGAGACGGGGTGGGTGGGACCCCAACCCGCCCAATGGGCTATCCCTACTAATCCCCGCCGGGTGGATTGGGGTCCCACCCATTCTATCTCTGTCGGCACAACCCGTTGGTTCAGCCCGCGACATACGTAGAAGTTCTCTATGTTATCCCATTTCCAGGTAGTCCGGATGAGATCCATAAATTTTTGGATTTTATTTTATATCGGGTCTAGTGGGCATTCACATCCACTTCCCAAACACCTTTACACCTCATCCTGGGAAGGGCCTGGCTCTTGCGGTTTTTCCCAGAGAAATCCAGGGACGGCTAATGGTTAGCCGTTCCAAGAAAAAAAAACGGTCAGTAATCAAACATTCTTCATATAACGGTCAGTGATCACCCGTTTCAAGGAGAACGGTTAATGATTCACCGTTCTTGTTATCTTGACCAGTCATACTCGATTGAATCGGCTAACCATTAACCGTTCTGTTATTTCACCTAAAACATCCAGAGAACTTGACAGAAACATTGGTTCTTCCTTTTCTTATTTTTTCCCTTCACAGTTCATATTCTTCCCCTCTCTAAAATTTCAAAAACCATCGTTTTCTCCCCTTTTTTTGTTTGGGTTTGTGGAAGAAAGGGTGTATTCAAAGTTGGAATTGATTTGAAGGCGTTTTAACAACTCAATCTTTAAAGGTAAACCATTTTAACCTTAAACCCTAGTTTCCATTTTCCTTTTCAATTAAGATTAATTTTATAAGATTGATAGGTTATTAACACTAATTGAATGCCACAACTATTAGTTACTGCTTTGTGTTTGTTTAAAATTGATTTAACATGATAAAATTTTGATAGTTATTGATGAACATGGTTGATTGGTTAGTTATTGATGAACTTGGTTGATTTGTAGTGACATTTGATTTTAAATAATCCTAATGATGTATGTCTTGTAATTTGGCTAATACACAATTCATAAAAATGTGGGAATCCAAATTTGTTAATAAGATATGGTTTTGAGTATGAAATTAATATTTTCCTCCAAGAGGTTTACATTTGTTTGGTGATTTTCAAACAATGATTTTCATACGTTTATATTTGTTTGTTTGGTGCATTTAGATAATGTTATGGAGTACCCGACGGACCAAAAATTGTCTGTAAAAGGTAGAGATGGACATATATCCGGTATTGATGCACCAAAGTAACCATTGGTTTCTTACACAACAATTTTACGGAGAGGGGAGGACCGCATTGGGATCTATAAAACCAATAAACCAAAGAATCGAAAGGTTGGTCGTACTGGTCGAGGAGCAAAGACAGGTTCTTGATGACTATGTTTTGAAAGTGAAGGTGATTCTTTACTTATGTTGGGTTATCCACTTAGTAAATCATTTAAATTTCGTAATCAATTATTCAAACCCATTACCCATTGTTGGATTTTTTATATTCTTGCAGGATCCTAGTGGCAAAATGCCAACAAACGTCCATCTCAAAGTGGTTGAACATCCTGGGTATGGAAAGCATATTAGGGTGGGAGCGGTATTAGTTTTGAAGAAAGTGGTAATATTTTCTCCCAGCAGAAAAAACCATTACATAAACATAACGCTCCCCAATATCGAAAAGGTTTGTTTCAAATATATGATCAAATGTGATTTCAAAAACATATATGAAATAAAATTATTAACTTGATGTTTGCTCTACAGGTGATCCCTTCGGATGCTGGTGTTATTGCGATGGGTCATCGACAACTGTAGCACCGTCGATACATACCAAATCCATTTTATGGCCTCACCAATGTTAGCACCGTTTTAATTGTCCTACGTTATTCATCTAATGAATAAATTAAACATATTTAAGCATCATTGTTATTTATATTTACTGCTAACTGATTTTAATCCGACCTATCAACTTAAACATACAATCACTCTAAACATTACCTTTGTTGGAACTAAAACATACAACCACACTAATCATCATAATCATCCGTACATTGTTATTAGCCCGTATAACAAGCCTTCAAACCAAGTGAGGGTTTCCAGTTAGGTGTACCCACAAAACCAGTAATGCAATTTAACAAATATCTAATTTTCATCTCAATCCCTGATAAGATTATTAATAATCTCTGGATCGTATTCCGTTTGATGCGCCTTAAGAATTTCAAAAACTGCATCGTGTCTCCATTTTTTTTCCATTACTTTGTTTGTCTTCGTACTTAAGATGACCTTCGCGGTACTGGAGATAATTTCATAAATAGAGTAAATTTAGTAGGGGAAACAATTCTTTCTAAAATTCATACAATATAGGAAACAATTATTATAATAAACTCATCGCATCTTCAGGGTTCCAACCGGCTGGCATGTTTATAAAGTATGCTCTTATGCAGCCAACATATCTCAAAACTTCTTGTGTTAAGTAGGAGACTCTACGTTGTAAAGCCGTCACTAATCTATTAGTGTCCCTCCCACCACCCAATTTGGTTTTGTATTCAGTTTGAATAAGGGACCAAAATTCAGTACTGTTAAGATTTGTTCCTCTTGGGTCGCTGCTAACCAAACAGTAAGCACCAATTAGAGCCGCAGCCTCTTCACATGAAAATTTAGACATTTGATGTAACAGCAAGGAAGCCACACAAATGAGAAATTAAAATTAGCAACACAAGAAAATAATACTGTAAACAGAACGGGTGTGTGTTTTAGTTATGTTGTGTTTGCGATTGGATATCACAAGTTCACTTTATATACTTTCTAAAAATCAAACCCATCCACACATACCAAAGTAGTTCTGATCAAGATAAGATAGTGTCGGTCCTTACAAACTTAACTTTTTTGGTTGATGTGTGACAAAGCAATGACACACACACATCACTCTTGAATTAAAGTCAAGATAGTGTCGGTCCTTACAAAAAATATCTTGAATTAAAGTTTTATCATTATTACTTTAAGGGAGAACTTTGTCACCGAAAGCCTGCAAGTTTAAAAAAAAAAGATTTGGAATCTCGAAAAAGAATAGGATGCAACAATTTTGAAAATGGTTGCGTTTCACAGTCGTCCTTACTTTTTAACGAAATTGGTTTCATGTTCACAATCGTCCTTACATTTTTACGAAAGCCACTAACTGTTTAAAGAGACACCTACTATTTGGATCACATCAATGACATTGAATTATCAAGAGATAGTCATTGATTCATTTAATAGTTGGGCAATGTACCTTTAAATGAAACGGGCTGTGAATTAAGCTTTGACATAAACCCAAGCCTACCCGAACAACATCTCATATCATAATCATAACTTCGGATCTTTAATTTAAACTAATACATACAACCTCACATGAAAAGTTACACCATAAACATAAACATCATAAACAGTACATAGACATAAAACATAAACATTACATCATAAACTAGTATTGACCAAACTAAAACACAGGATTAAACATTACATCATAAACACAAAATAACTTCCCAGAAAAATTATTGAGCAACATAAAATAGACTTAATTAGCCAATTCCACCAACTGACACCCAGGACATTTACAGAAATGTTCACCGAAGGTGTTCTTATCTTTAGAACGATGCAGTTTCATAAAAAAATTACAATCAGGGATTGGGCATGCCGCCACCTTTTCGTGTTCAACCTCAATTATCCCTTTGTTTTTGAAGTTTTTGCAGAGTTCATTTACCTGTCTATCATCTTTCGCCTTGATTGCATCTTCCAACCATTGTGCTTTTTCACGAAAATTATCGAATTGGCAACGCAAGTACCTACTCTATCCCGGTTCCGTTTTGAGTAACATTTTGATGCCCATATAACCTCTCTATGGGCACTTGGAATACATCCAAGGGCACTGCATGGCGGAATGGTCATCAAGAAAACATAGTGGACAAATTTGGTTTGCTTAAACGCATACTATCTGTTTTCCTTTGCGGATAGAATTCATTTGTAACTGGGTATATTTCAAGTATGGTTTTATGCTTCAAGGTAGGTGTTTCTTTGAATGGTTAATTGTATTTGTAGAAAAAATATTTTTATTTATAAGAGAATTCCCCATTGTTGATAAGGATAAAGAGATATCTATCTCAATGAAATATCAATAACAGTGCGTTGGTGATGATAAGAATCCGAGGCTACCAGTGCGTCTGAGTGTAACCAGTATTGGTAAAACAACACTATAACTGTAAATGAGTGTATTTGGAGTGTAAACGAAAAAAGGTCAAGGAACGGGTGACCATTAACCGTTCTAAGAAAGAAAAAACGGTTAACGATTTGCCTTTCCTTTGGAACGGACAATGATTGTCCGTTATTTTGAAGTAGAACGGTTAATGATTAACCGTTTTCTACTTTTCCAAAACGGCTAATGGTTAGCCGTATCCGGAGTCTTCTCGCTGGGATTCCCGCACACTAGGGAAGCCTTGCGGGAAGAGGCACATATGGCCACGGTTTTCTTGCTTGGGAAGGGGTTGGGCATGCCCATAAGACCCAGTCTTAGTAATCAATGTAAATTACACTGGGAATGGTCCGTTTCATATTATTGGGTTTGGCACGACACAGAAATGATAATCAATGTCGATAAAAAAAAATCTTTAAATCTTCCTCTTCCTACTTCTTTTAGCTGATTTAATTGAGGGGCAAAAAAAACAATTAGGGGCCTCACCAATTTTAAACCCACTCCAAATTTTTAAAGGTAGTCCAAAAAATGGTGAAAATACCATTATACCCTTTCTACTTAAAAACCTATTAACCCTAAACATAAGGCCCCCAATTCATTTTCTAAAACCAAATCATTTTACTCCCCTCCCCTCCCCTCCCTCTCCCACACGAGCGCTCTTCCATCATTGACGACCCAAAAAAAAAAATTCTTCGTCGATTCATCGTCGTAATCGTTACGAATAAACTTTAATCGACGATTAACTTCTTCTACACAATGGCTCGAACTAATGAGTATAAAGGAAAGTTTTCCAACCCTAAATTGGTAGAGAAACCCAAATTAAAGATTAATATCAAAACCAAGCAAATATCAAGCCGGGAAGAATTAGAAGAAGAAATGGCGCCGATTAGAAAGTAAGTGAACTATAACCCACTTTTGTTTTGATTTTTTATTATGTTTTGATTGTGAAATTGAGTTTTGGAACTGAATTTTTTCAGTTCCAGTGAATGGGTCGTTACTCTGTATAGTATTAAACCCTAACAATTCTTCATATGCATGTATACAGTATGAAAAATCGTTAAGATGCATGATGTTTAGGTTAACGACCCATTTTCTTCTAGTACAATTTTTTTCCCTACCTTTGAGTCGTTACCTCTGTAATTGAATCCATTGACGACCCTATTTAAACGACCCTTTTTTATACGGTAACGATCCTTGATGAAATACGAACAGCCTCTCTGTCCCAAATATTGGAAGTGTCGTCAATAGATCTATTCGAGTCGTCATTGCATTGTTTTGCCCTAGATTAGAGTCGCTACCCCTATATAGTAACATGTGACGACCCTAGGTTGAAAACAATCATACTCTCTGTCCAAAATATTGATAGGGTCGTCACATATGTCACCGAGAGTCGTCATTGTGTAGTTTAGGGTCGCTGCCTTTGTACTTAGAGTCGTCATATACTCTTTGAGAGTCGTTTGTGTTTTAAAGAATATAGTGACGAACCTTGTTCTGATAGCATGAAATACTTAACTTATTTGTTCATTCTTTGTGTATGTATTACTGTAGTCAAAAGAAATACAAGAAACACATGCCCACTCCTCCTTCCAGACCTCCCCGACACGACAAATACTTGGCAGCCGGTCAATTTCGCGGAAAACGTCCGAGTGAGGTAGCCGTTTCTATCCGCGAACCTAGAAATCAAGGTAATGAGTCGTCGGATTCGTCAGCTTCTTCCACCCCTGTTGTATCTGCTTCCGGAAGTGATGAAGAAGAAATTAGGGAACAAGAAGAGATTCATGATGATGATGATGATGGTAACGATGGTAATGGTGGTTCTAGTAGAGGTGATGGTGGTGGTAATGGTGGTTCTGGTCGAGGTGTTGGTGGTGTTGGTGGTGATGATGATGATGAGGAGAAGGAGGAGGATGATGGTAAGGGTGTTGGTTGTGATGATGATGAGGAGAAAGAGGAAGAGCATGTGATAGACGCATTTATGTGTCTGTTTTCATCTCTATTGTGTATATTGTTAGTACCCATTTTTATACTTATTATGGTGTTTTATGTGTTTGTAGGTATTTTTGGGAAATAAACATTTTTGGAAAAATCGGCTCGAAAAATTATGCGGAGCACCCCTGGAGGATATTTGTTATTCGGACTCTCAGTTTGGATAAGGGGCACCTCAGTTGGGCACCTGCTATTCGCACCCCCGGTTTGGTTAGGGGGACACCCTTCTTCTTCACGGTTTATAAAAATTGGCGGGAAAATGCAGATTCAAAATTTTCACCTGCGGAGTTTTCTGTTTTGAATTTGGAGCTGTGGCGAGATTCAATCACTCCAATCGACTCATTCCAGCTTGTTACACTCACACAGGACTGGTAAGTCCTTCATATTCGAAAAACTTGGGATGCATCGTTGGATTGAAGCAAACATAGGACACGAGTTCTTCACGGGTTCTATATGAGTTACAGCGAGTTTGGGACGTGTACTGCACGTGTTTTACGAGTTTAGCAGTAAATAGGAGCTCGTAGAAGATAAATATGGAGAGTCAGCAAGAATTTATCGCATGCAGAGAAGAAAAAAAAGAAATTATTCCCGAGAATAATTTTCCTTTACTGTGGAGAATTTGTGGAGTTATGAGACATTATTCTTGTTCCTATCGAGTATAAAAAGGCATGTGGGAGCATAGAGAAGGGGAACGGAGAGTTGGGGGAGAATAGGGAGAAGTTTAGAGCATCATAAAGACGGGAAAAAAAAAGTTACAGGAATATTGCGTTCTGCTGGTACAGTGAAGAAGAGGAAGAACATAAAAAGCTACAGAACTGTCGTTTTGCTACAGTGACAGTGACACTTTCGCTGTATCGTTTCATGTAACAGTTAGTTTGTCACACATATAAGTGTTACAAACCCGGTTTTTATCATTTTTTTCTCTCATTTCATCATTTGTGAACCATTTTTGAGCATTAATAAAGATGAATTTTGAGCATGTTTCCATGATGATGATGATCTAATTCTCGCGTAATCAAGGCATGGAGGAAGCTATTGATGCATGAATAATTGGTAACTATTCTATTTTTCTCTAATTTGCATTTTATAATTCACTCAAATCACTGCTTTGCAGAATTTTAATTGTTTGCATAATTTTCTTAATTAGTTGTGATTCAATTAGATAGGTTATACTTTGTTTAGATAATCTATGCTTAAGGGATACAATTAATGTTTGAGAATATGCTTGATTATTTGTGAATTAAGAAAAAGAGATTTTAAAGATAATTAGAGTTTTGAAATTATTTTACCATCATTCATTCATGTGTAATAGTGGAATCTAGTGTCTTGGTTATTTTCAATCTTAAAAACAAATTTGGATTTAAATTTTCTCTATTTTTAGTTTAAATAAGTCTAAAATCAATTGTTTTCACAAGTCTCAACGAACCTTTTACTACAAAAAAATTTGAAATTACATCAATTTTTGGCGGCGCCGACGCGGACTTGTTTTTAAGTTAGAGTTTTTAGATTTATTATTTTTTTTAGATTTTTATTATTTTCTCTTTGTTCTATTTTACGTTTCTTTGGGTATATTTCTTTGTGCTACAGGTTTGAAGTTTTGACCGAAAAGAATTTAAGCCAAAGACTTTGGTGACTAAGAGATTAGGAGCCAAAGATAAAAGCTAAAAGAAAAGGAGAAGAAAGACAAAGAATTTATTTTATTTGGTTTTTAGATTTTATTTTTGTTTTAGTTTTTATTTCTTAGATTTTCTTTAGATTTTATTTTTAGAAATTGTATTAGGATATCTTTTATTTTTGTATTTTTTTTCTTCTTTTGCACTTTATTTTTGGACTTTGAACTATGAACTTCGGACATTATTCTTTTAATTTTAAACCCTACGGAAGGGTAGTTTTAAATATAAACTGTTTGCAGGGAAGGACGACGATTACGATATCGTCTCGGCCCCTCGGGTTCGTACATGACATAGGAGTCGTGGCCCGAGTCGACTTCAGCGGTTCATCCCCCGTCTGGTATGGGAGGTAAGTTTTTCGAAACACCCACGAATCCCCTGTCAGCGGGTTTACTGTCTGCCTTAAGGTGAATATATGTTGAGGACTGAATACGAATTTTAATTTCCTAGTAAAGGGAAAGGACATGCCATACAAGATAAGGGTTCGGATTTCATCACCGTTCTCTTCTTGCCCGCCTTAGGAAAACATAACCTACGCGAACCCAAGCCTAAAATATTGACTAGAACGAGACCTATAGGGTAACGAGCTTAATAGGAAAGTCGTTCGAAAAATATTGGTTGCTCTTTTAAGCATACTTGAAGTTCAGGAAGATTACTGTAAGTCGATTAGAGCCGCCTTGTAACCCAGGGAAGCGTTTCCAAAGAGGTGGGGGTATCAAAGATCCTCTGAGCTTCCCCTACTTCTCTTCGACTCACTTTATTCGGATCGATCCAGAGAGGTTTGCTTAGATTGTAACGAATTCCTTTTCGAAAGATTAGAAGCTGGTCTATAAACAATCTAAGTGGAGCCATCATGCTTGTTGTTTGCTAGAAATCTTTAGGTTTGCTTTGGTGGAGTCAGCCTGCTGTGTGTTTGCTTAGAACCTCCCTTCCTTAGGATTTTTTTTTTTTTTTTTTTTTTTTAGTGTATGCCAAAATCGCTCAAGTCCATTAGTGAGTGTGCTTGGAAAAGAGACACTTTTGGCCATTTGATTAGTGATGAGCCTAGAGGTTTTTCTTTTGTAGACGGGGAGCTCGAAGACTCTTCTTTGGAGAGCCCTGTTTTTGAAAAATTCAATTTTGAGAATTTAAGTCTTAGTGAGGAATTCACCCCTAGGATTTTTACTGTGCCAACAATGACAACTTTGAAGGAGTATATGTACCCAACTAGGACCAACCGACCATCGTGCATTAAGTTTCCAGCCTCTACGGCTAGTTATGAGTTGAAACCTGGTATTCTTCAGATGATCCCTATATTCTTAGGAAAAGATGATGAAAACCCTTACTTTCACATTAGGGACTTTGAAGAAATTTGTGGAACAATTAATATTAAAGACCTTAGTGATGAAGTCTTGAAACTTAGGATGCTCCCCTTTTCCTTGAGAGATAAAGCCAAGACCTGGCTGAACAACCTACCATCTGAATCCATAAAAACATGGCAGGAACTTATTGCTGCCTTCTATTTAAAATTCTACCCCAAGCATAAAACTGCAGCTGTTAGGCAGAAAATTAGTGCTAGTGTTCAACAAGAGGGAGAATCGCTTTATAGGTTTTTAGAGAGATTCAATGATCTCCTAGCCCAATGTCCTCACCATGGGTTTGAGAAAATGAAACTAGTAGAGATTCTTTATGATGGCTTAAACTATTCGACCAAAGCCACGGTCGAGTCTTTGTGCGCTGGTGAGTTCACTAGTAAAAATGCTGATGATGCGTTTTCCTTCTTAGAAGTTGTCGCTGAAAAATCCCAAAAGTGGGAGTCTTTTGTTGAACCCCCTAAAAGACTCTTGATCAATAGAATAAGCACTAATGTGGTTGATACAGGCTTTGGGTCTGATGCTAAGTTTACTGCTTTGTCTAGAAGGTTAGAAGCTTTGGAATTGAATCAGTCTAAACATAGGTCTTTTGTTGAACCTGATAATAGGATTAAAGCCTCTCAAGTCTCTAGTTGTGGAATAGAACCCAATAACTCGTTTTGGGAAGGTCAGGTTAGTGAAGAGCAAGCCCATGCTGTCTATAACAATGCTAGATTTGAAAACCGTTAGAAGTTTTACCCCTACTCAGAGACCTACAACCCTGGTTGGAGAAACCATCCTAATTTCTCTTGGTATAAAGGACAGAGTCAAGACCAGTCTAGTAATTCTCAGCCTCCCCCAGGTTTTGGTTATAATAAGAACCCTTCAGGTCAAGCCCAGTTCCAGAACTCTTCTGAGAATAGAATAACTAGCTTAGAGGAATCTCTTAGTTTATTACAAAAGAGCCAGGAAATGTTCGTAAAGACTTACGAAGTATTACTAAATAACCAGGTTAGTTTTCAAGAGGAAACCAAGCAGAATTTTCAACATAATGCCAAGACTCTTGCTAAGTTAGAACTTCAAGTTGGTCAAATGGCTAAGATTCTAAGTGAGAGAGATAATTGGAGTTTTCCTAGTCAGACTCAACCTAATCCTAGAGGGGTTCATGAAATAGGAGGAAGATCATCTGATCATGTGAATGCAATCAAAACCCTTAGGAGTGGTAGAGAAATAGACAATAAGGTTGCCATGCCTGATAGTGAACATGTTGTAGTTCACCCTTCTGAATCAGAAGATGAAGAGATTGATGGAACCTCTAAGGAGACTGATGAGGCCCCTGATAAGCCAAACTTTTTTCCCAGAGCCCCATTCCCACAATTGCTAGTACCATCTAAGAAGGAGTCCACTTTTAATGATATTTTGGAAGTTTTTAAGAAGGTAACTATCAACCTTCCATTTTTAGATGCAATTAGGCAGATTCCTCCTTATGCCAAGTTCCTTAAGGACTTGTGTACGCGAAAGCGTAAGCTCGGTGTCCATAAGAGAGCCTTCCTATCTATTCATGTGAATTCTATTATTCAGAATACTACTACTCCTAAGTATAAAGACCCAGGTTCCCCTACCATTTCCTGTACAATAGGGAAATACCGTGTTGATAAAGCGCTGCTTGACTTAGGATCCAGTGTGAACTTACTCCCATACCATGTGTACCTTAAGCTAGGACTTGGTGAGATGAAACCTACCCAGATAACACTTCAGTTAGCTGATAGGTCCGTAAAAATTCCTCGTGGTGTGATTGAGGATGTTCTTATTGAGGTCGACAAGTTTATTTATCCAGTGGATTTTGTTATCCTAGATACCTAACCTGTCCCTGACCCAGAGAACCATATACCGGTAATTCTAGGTCGCCCATTTTTAGCTACATCCAATGCGATCATCAACTGTCGAAACCATATTATGAATTTGTCTTTTGGTAACATGACCATTGAGCTGAACATTTTTCATATTAGTAAGCTACCCTCTGAACTAGATGACTCGAGCATAGAAGAGGTCAACATGATAGGAACATTAGTCGAGGAGTCATTACCAAACACTTTGTTAGAAGATCCACTAGAGAAATGCCTAGCCCACTTTGGGATTGATTTTGATGATGATAATGTGATTAATGAGGTGAATGCTTTGTTAGATTCAACCCCTTTGTTGGACACTAGTAATGTTTGGAAACCTAAGTTCGAACCACTACCAGTTTCTGAGTCTACTCTAGTTCCTTCGTTAGAAGAGCCTCCTAAGTTGGATCTTAAACCATTACCAGATACCCTGAAGTATGTGTTTTTAGGCCCATCTGAAACTTTACCTGTGATTGTAACATCCAACTTGGATAGTGATCAGGAAAGTAGGTTAGTAACCGTCCTTCAAAACAATAAGGAAGCTTTAGGATGGACCATAACAGATATTAAGGGTATAAGTCCTACTGTTTGTATGCATCAGATTTATTTAGAGGAAGATACCAAACCTTCTAGGGAGATGCAACGTCGACTAAACCCTAATATGAAAGAGGTAGTTCGAACCGAGGTTCTTAAGTTGTTAGATGCAGGCATTATCTACCCTATTTCAGACAGCAAGTGGGTCAGCCCTGTTCAGGTTGTCCCCAAGAAATCCGGTATTACTGTAGTCCAGAATGAAAACAATGAGTTAATCCCAACCCGAGTGACCACGGGTTGGCGTGTTTGTATTGACTATAGGAAATTGAACAAGGTCACTAGGTGATAGACGCATTTATGTGTCTATTTTTATCTCTTTTGTGTATACTGTTAGTACCCATTTTTGTACTAATTTTGGTATTTTATCCCTTTGTAGGTGTTTTTGGAGGAATAGGCTTTTGCGGAAAAATTGGCTCGAAAAGTTGTTAAAGATACCTGGAAGGACATTTGCTATTCGGACTCTCATGTTGGATAAGGGGTAATCCATTTCCAGTCAGCTGCTAAGCACAGACCGGGATTGGATAAGGGGACTCCACATTTTCACGGTTTGAAGAATTGAATTTTGGCGGGGAAAATAAGCTTTCACCTGCGTAAACTTTTGGGAAGATTTTGGAAGTGTTTTATCGAGATTCAAGCTCGGAAATCTTTTGCTTTGGGCCTGTTTGGACTTAACAGGGTTGGTAGGTCCAAAAGTTTCGATTAAATTGGGAAAAATTCTTCGTTTGAAGAAAACAGGGGAGAAGAAATATTATCGACTATTTTTGGAAGTTTACGGTGATGTTTGGAGAGTTTAACTATGTAAGCGATTTGATTGTGTTCTGATGGTATGTTGACAACTCAGTTGACGCGTACAGGGAGATAAAAAAAGGAACAAAATATCCTAGACTCGTAAGAAGAAGAAAAAAAGAGAGAAAAAGTCTGTAGCTTTCCTTCGAAGAAAAGATAGAGATTCTAGGGATTTTAACTGCCCTGTTGTGTATAAAAGAGTTGGTTCGAGTCCTAAGATGGGAGGAACACTTTGGGGGAAGTTTAGAGCCTTAGAGAAAGCCAGAAAATCAGAGACGAAATTGTTTTCTGCTGCTGCTGCGAAGAAGGAACGAAGAACATAAGACGCACATACAATAGTCGCAGAGGCAGACTTATTTTCAGTGACAACGAGTTTCTATCGTTCCTGCCTGCAGTCACCGAAGCCTTTCAGCAACGATTCAGTCGTCTGTTTTAGACTTTCGGCGACTACAGTATACTCCTTTCTCCCTTTTAATCAATTTTTGAGCTATAAACATGTATTTTGAGAACATGATTAATATGAGGAGCTAAACCCCATTGCTGAGGCGATAGAGGAAGCTATTTTTCCAACAAAAAGTGGTATATTTATTTATTTCAATTATTTTTATGATTATTTTG
This sequence comes from Papaver atlanticum, assembly GCA_023531105.1. NCBI lineage: Eukaryota > Viridiplantae > Streptophyta > Magnoliopsida > Ranunculales > Papaveraceae > Papaver > Papaver atlanticum. Next base: position 4,394,873 of record JAJJMB010002292.1, on the reverse strand, counting down.
CCTTGATTGATAATTGTTTGAATGATTTTTGTTAAGCAATTGTTATTTCTTTTGATAGAGCATGCTTAGCCATAGGTTCTTAATGCTCTATACTTTGGATTTACACTTGTTATTTTGAAAATCTACATGTTGCAATAGTTTAGAATCAAATTAAACGCAAAAATTGAATAAATATAAATATTGGATTTTATCACTTTGAACTTGGAAAATAGTGGAATCTTGGCCTAAGTGTTCTTTTAATATTGATAACATCTTTTGTCTGAGTTTGTTATAATTTTTAGTGAGTTTGCTATTTTAGTTTTAAAATTTAAGTCTAAAAAAATCCTTAACAAGTTCGAGCAACGAATCTTTTTTCCACTACAACTACAAAACACATCAATTTTTGGCGCCGCCGACGCGGACTTGTTTATAAGGTTTTAGATTTATTTTTATTTTTATTTATTTTGTTCTATTTTACGTTTTTGGGTATTTGTCTTTTGTCTACAGGTTTTGGAACGTAAAGAAAAAATTGAGCCAAGGTGTTTGGTGATTTCGTAAAGACGTGGAGCTAAAGATTAAAGCGAAAAGAACGGAAAAGAAGACAATTTTAGTTTAGTTATTTTTTTTATTTTTTTTAGGGTTTTGTTATTTTTTTTAGGAAAAAAAATAAATAAATTGTATTAGGGTTTCTTTATTATTTTGTAATTTTTCTTTTATTTTTTTTGGACTTTTTGGACTCTGGACATTAATTTATTTTTATATACCCTACGGAAGGGTGTCCTTAAATATAAAAAAACTGTTTGCAGAGAAGGAGGACAATTACAATATTGTCTCTGCACCTTGGGTTCGTACACTGACATAGGAGTCAGTGGCCCGAGTCGACTACAACCGATTCATCCCCCGTCTGGAACGGGAGGTAAGATTCTGAACACTCGTGAATCCTCTGTCAGCGAGTTACTGTTTTCCTTAAGGTGCATATCTGCTGAGGATCTGAATACGGACAGTTATTTTTCTAGTAAAGGGCAAGGCCTGGACAAACAAGATAAGGGTTCGGATTTCATCACCGTTCTCTTCTTGCCCACCTTAGGAAAACGATACCGAACGCGAACCCAAGCTTAAAATTTTGACTAGAACAAGACCGATAATGTAACGAGCTTATAGGAAAGTCGTTCAAAAGGATCGTATTGGGTATTTTGTTAGCCTAGCTCAAAGTTCAGGAAGATTACTGGAAGTCGATTAGAGACGCCTTGTAACCCAGGGAAGCGTTGCCAAAGAGGTGGGGGAATCAAAGCTCCTTTGAGCTTCTCCTACTTCTCTTCGACTTACTTTATTCGGATCGTCCTACGAGGTTTGCTAAAATTGTACCCAGTTGCCTCTTGGAAGAGTAGAAGCTGGTTTAGAAACAATCTAAGTGGAGCCATCATGCTTTTTGTTTGCTAGAAATCAATAGGTTTGATTTGGTTAAGTCGTCCTTGATTTGTGATTGCTTACCCTTCCAATTTAGGAAATTCTTGTGTATGCCTGAACGTAAAAGAGACACCCTAGGTAGTTTTGTTAAAGAAAAACCTAGCAGTTCTAAGCGTCTCGATTACCTTAATCTAGAAAGTCCAATTTTCGGAGAGTCCTGTTTTGAACATTCTCCTGAACAGAGAATCCCTAATACTCCGATAGTACCGGAAATGGCTACTTTGAAAGCTTTGTTAAATCCGACTAGGACCACTCGTCCCTCGTGTATTAAGCTAGCTGACACAGAAGCCAATTATGAGCTTAAACTTGGGACCATACAGATGCTCCCAATCTTTTTAGGGAAAGAAAATGAAAACCCTTATTTCCATGTTAGGGATTTTGAAGAAATTTGCAGTACCCTAAGAATTAGAGGCTTAGATGATGATGCTTTGAAACTTAGGTTATTTCCCTTTTCCCTGAAAGATAAATCCAAATCGTGGTTGTATAGTTTGACTCCTGAGTCAATCGAAACATATGAACAACTTACATCTGCCTTTTTCAATAAGTTTTTCCCTAGGCATAAAACATCGTTGATTAGGACGCAAATCTGCACATTCTCACAACAAGAGGGAGAATCTTTGTATAGGTATTTGGAAAGGTTCAATGATTTGTTAACACAATGTCCTCACCATGGTTTAGAAAAGGTTAGGCTGGTTCAGATCCTTTATGAGGGTTTAGATTATTCCACAATATCCACGGTTGAAGCTTTGTGTATAGGTGGGTTTGAGAACCAAACTATTGATGCGGCAATGGAATTTTTGAATGAAGCCGACGAAAAGACCCAACAATGGGAAAATAGTAGGGAACCCCGGAAAACAATTGTTCTAAGCAGAGGAAACGTTAATAGGGTAGAAGGAGGCTATGAATCAGATGCCAAGATTGCAGCGATAGCTAAAAGGTTAGAAGCTTTAGAAATGGGTCACACTAGTGGTAGATTGGAGCCTTTTTGGGAAGGCCATAATAATGAAGAACAAGCCAATGCTCTTTATAATAACACTAGACTTGATAATCATCAGAAATTTGACCCATATTCAGAAACCTATAATTCTGGGTGGAGAAACCATCCGAGCCTTTCATGGTCTAAGGGCCAGAGTCAAGGTCAGTTTAGTAATTCGAATGCTCCTCCAGGTTTTGGCTATACTAAGAATCCTTCAGGATCAGCTCAGTTTCAGAATCAGTCTGATAAGAAAATTTTGAGTCTAGAGGAATCTCTCACTTTGTTAACCCAACAAACTGCAATGTTTCATCAATCGATGATATAAGGTTTAGATGAAAATAAAAAGATGGTCCAAGATAATTCTCAGGCTATTTCCGAGTTAAAAACCCAGGTTAGTTTGATAAATGAGTCTTTAAGAGAAAAAGGCAGGTTTCCTAGTCAAACACAACCCAACCCTAGAGGAGTTCATGAAGTAGGTACAAAACCATCAAATCAATTGAATGCTATTAGAACCCTTAGGAGTGGTAGAGTTGTAGACAATAAGGTAAACATGCCCGAAAGTGAGCAAACTGTAGTTCACCCCTCAGGACCATCCATACTGAGGAGACTGATAAAATCTCTGATGATGTCAATTCGGTTCCTGAGAAGCCCTATTTTATTCCTAGAGCCCATTTCCATAGCTACCAGTACCAACAAAGAATGAATCCAACTTTAATGACATTATGGAGGTTTTTAAGAAAGTTACCATAAACCTTCCGTTACTAGAAGCAATTAGGCAACTTCCGGCTTATGCCAAGTTCCTCAAGGATATGTGTACGCGAAAGCGAAAGCTTAGTGTCCCTAAAAACACCTTTTTAGCCAGTCATGTAAGTTCGATCATTAAGAACACCACAACTCCTAAGTATAAAGACCCAGGTGCCCCTACCATTGCTTGCACGATAGGAAAACACGGGGTAGAAAAAGCTTTACTTGACTTAGGAGCTAGTGTGAACTTACTTCCGTACCATGTGTACTTACAACTGGGACTTGGTGAATTGAAACCCACCAAGATAACACTGCAGTTAGATGATAGGTCTGTTAAAATTCCTCGTGGTGTGATAGAAGATGTTCTTATTGAGGTCGACAAGTTTATTTATCATGTGGATTTTGTAGTCCTAGATACACAACCGGTCCCTGACCCAGAGAATCAAATACCGGTGATTTTAGGTCGCCTATTTTTAGCCACGTCTAATGTTGTTATCAACTGTAGGACCGGACTTATGAACATATCCTTTGGTAATATGACCACTGAACTAAATGTCTTTAATGTTACTAGACAACCTTCTGATGATTTAGAGGAAGTGAATATGATTAGTACTTTGGTTCAGGATCTAGTTCAGGATAATTGGGACGACACTTTGTTAGGTGATTCTTTAGATGAATTTGATGAGATAATTATTTTAGGTAAGATAGATGACCAAACTTTAGAACTAGAAGAAGCTCTCGAATATTTTAAGGACTCTACAGACCCAGAAATTCAGTCACTAGTGTTAGGTCTTTCTGTGAGTAATGATGACCCTAAGTTTGGGGGTAGAGAACTGGAAAAAGCTCTTGAGTATTTTAAAGACTCTGAGGATCCGGAAATTTAAGCAATAATTAGAGGTTTGTCTGAGAATACTGACTACCCTAATTTTTGGAGTAATGATGGTCAAGTATCCTTATTAGAAGTCCCTAACTTGGGACTCGAGTCCAGTGTTCCTGAGGTATTACTAGAGTCTGTCCCGACTCCACAACCCGATCCTCCTGATACTGTCCAGGAATTGGGAACTTATAGTTCGGAAAAATATGTTTGTCAAGACACTCACATGAAGCCTAAGAGGGCGTCACAGATAAACCCAATTGTCTTGCAAGAAAGTTTAGATCAGGTTGTGCTCCGTCTGTTAATTTTTCTAATCCTGTGCAGTTGTCTCATATTAGTGGCAGTGCTATTTGGTTCTGATGACCCACAGTTATTTCGACTACTGATATATGATTTGAAAGGTAATTAGCCATTTTATGGTACTTGATGCTTGGCTGAGGACTTTAAACTTAGCACTTCTTTGGAGGTAACCCATGCTCATGCAACACGGTAATATCTTTCCTTAACTCTTTTTCTTCAAATGGTAACAGTTTCTCCTTGTTCATGCTTTTAATTTCATCTTTAGAACATTGAGGACAATGTTAGATTTAAGTTTGGGGGTATGGGAGAAGCTTTTTAGTTGTATTATAAACTCCAAAGCCTAGAAATTTATGCCTATTAAGGATGGCACTAACCAATCTAAGTGGATGGAAGCATTTTTGTTTTAGGAGTTGAGGAACCAATCTGACTAGATGGAAACATCTATAAGAGTCTATTCATAAAAGCACGGAGCTCAGGTGTTAGAAATAACATGATAGTTTCACCGTATCTCGGAATCATCTTATTACTTCTGTTTTTATTTTTTCAAATTTTTATGTTGATGTCTGCTGGGTTGAAATAGACCAATAGGAATAAATAACACTTGGATAGCAATATGTGTGTATTCTCCCTATCTCCGTCGCCTAAACAAGCGTGGAATGCAGGATCCACGGGAATTACCATGTAATCTGCTGACAAGAAGCATGCGCTTGGATCCAAAATATCTAATCATGTCGTTAAAAAAAAAAAAAAAAAAAAGGTTTATTATAAAGTCGACCTCTGGTTCCCTTGTATATGCCAGCTGTGTTGATGTAGATTTAGGATTGTCGACCACAGGTTACCTTTTATATGCCAGTTGTGTTGATATTAGTCCATACCAGTATCTCAATCCACTAGGTCATAGGTTCATCTTGGAATTGAAGTCCATTCGCAACCATCTATTTCTATATCCATCTTCTTAATCTATTCATGTGATTTGTTTGATTCCGGATATTGATGTCCATAGTGCGACTATCTGAGTAGAGCTCTGTCACTTATATATAAATTTTAGTATACTTGAGTGCAAACTCATATACATCTATTGGAATTTCGCATCAGGGTACTTCCTCCCGTAATCAATAAGTATGCCAACCAAGGAGATTCTTTAGTGCATTCCAAGGTTCTGCGTAGATAGCTAGGGTCTGGAGTAAAGGTTTTGTGGGTATATCTCTAGTAAACCCTCCCGAGACTATAACTCGGCCACCAGGGCCACCTAGGGGTTTAAAGGCTTGTTGCACATGCTAAGTGCAATCGACGATGCCTGCGACAGTGAGTTAGGATTTTATTTTTTGTAGTTTTGATTTGCTCGGGACTAGCAAATAATAAGTTTGGGGGTATTTGATAGACGCATTTATGTGTCTATTTTTATCTCTTTTGTGTATACTGTTAGTACCCATTTTTGTACTAATTTTGGTATTTTATCCCTTTGTAGGTGTTTTTGGAGGAATAGGCTTTTGCGGCAAAATTGGCTCGAAAAGTTTTTAAAGATACCTGGAAGGACATTTTCTATTCGGACTCTCATGTTGGATAAGGGGTAACCCATTTCCAGGCAGCTGCTAAGCACAGACCGGGATTGGATAAGGGGACTCCACATTTTCACTGTTTGAAGAATTGAATTTTGGCAGGGAAAATAAGCTTTCACCTGCGTAAACTTTTGGGCAGATTTTGGAAGTGTTTATCGAGATTCAAGCTCGGAAATCTTTTGCTTTGGGCCTATTTTGACTTAACAGGGTTGGTAGGTCCAAAAGTTTCGATTAAATTGGGACAAATTCTTCGTTTGAAGAAAACAGGGGAGAAGAAATATTATCGACTATTTTTGGAAGTTTACGGTGATGTTTGGAGAGTTTAACTATGTTAGCGATTTGATTGTGTTCTGATGGTATGTTGACAACTCAGTTGACGCGTACAGGGAGATAAAAGAAGGAACAAAATATCCTAGACTCGTAAGAAGAAGAAAAAAAGAGAGAAAAAGTACGTAGCTTTCCTTCGAAGAAAAGATAGAGATTCTTGGGATTTTAATTGCCCTGTTGTGTATAAAAGAGTTGGTTCGAGTCCTAAGAAGGGAGGAACATTTTGGGGGAAGTTTAGAGCCTTAGAGAAAGCCAGAAAATCAGAGACGAAATTGTTTTCTGCTGCTGCTGCGAAGAAGGAACGAAGAACATAAGACGCACATACAATAGTCGCAGAGGCAGACTTATTTTCAGTGACAAAGAGTTTCTATCGTTCCTTCCTGCAGTCACCGAAGCCTTTCAGCAACGATTCAGTCGTCTGTTTTAGACTTTCAGCGACTACAGTATACTCCTTTCTCCCTTTTAATCAATTTTTGAGCTATAAACATGTATTTTTAGAACATGATTAATATGAGGAGCTAAACCCCATTGCTGAGGCGATAGAGGAAGCTATTTTTCCAACAAAAAGTGGTATATTTATTTATTTCAATTATTTTTATGATTATTTTGCCTTGATTGATAATTGTTTGAATGATTTTTGTTAAGCAATTGTTATTTCTTTTGATAGAGCATGCTTAGTCATAGGTTCTTGATGCTCTATACTTTGGATTTACACTTGTTATTTTGAAAATCTACATGTTGCAATAGTTTAGAATCAAATTAAACACAAAAATTGAATAAATATAAATATTGGATTTAATCACTTTGAACTTGGAAAATAGTGGAATCTTGGCCTCAGTGTTCTTTTAATATTGATAACATCTTTTGTCTGAGTTTGTTATAATTTTTAGTGAGTTTGCTATTTTAGTTTTAAAATTTAAGTCTAGAAAAATCCTTCACAAGTTCGAGCAACGAATCTTTTTACCACTACAAGTACAAAACACATCACTAGGAAGGACCACTTTCCCCTTCCTTTCATCGACCAAATGCTAGAGAGATTAGCTGGACATAGTCACTACTGCTTCTTAGATGGCTACTCCGGATATAATCAGATCGTTATTGCCCCTGAAGACCAAGAAAAAACTACTTTTACATGTCCCTTTGGTACCTTTGCGTATAGACGCATGCCTTTCGGGCTTTGTAATGCCCATGCAACTTTTCAGCGTTGTATGATGAGCATATATTCTGACATGGTAGAACGGATCTTAGAGGTCTTTATGGATGATTTTTCAGTATTTTGTTCGTCTTTTGATGAGTGCTTGCATCATTTGTCATTAGTTTTGACTAGGTGTAAGGAGAAGAATTTAGTGCTTAATTTGGAGAAATGTAATTTCATGGTTCGTTCAGGAATTGTTTTAGGGCATATCGTATCTTCTAAGGGTATAGAGGTAGATAAAGCCAAAGTTGACCTTATTAAGACTTTACAGGTCCCAAAAACCGTAAGAGATATTAGGTCATTCTTAGGGCATGCAGGTTTTTATCGTCGATTCATTAAGGATTTTAGCTTGATTTCTAGACCTCTTTGCAATTTGCTTGCAAAAGATGTTAAGTTTGTCTTTGATGATGCTTGTTTAGAGGCTTTTGAGAAGCTTAAGACTTTACTCACTACCGCCCCCATAGTCCAGGCACCCAACTGGAACCTACCCTTTTAGATCATGTGTGATGCTTCAGATTTTGCTATTGGTGTTGTGCTAGGTCAGCGAGAAAACAAATTACTCCATGTGATTTACTATGCTAGCAAAACTCTGAATGATGCCCAGTTGAACTATACTACTACGGAGAAGGAACTGTTAGCCATTGTGTTCGCCTTAGACAAGTTTATATCCTATCTCTTAGGTTCTAAAGTTATAATCTTCACTGATCATGCTGCTTTGAAGTATCTTCTTTCTAAGAAGGATACAAAACCTAGATTGATTATATGGATCCTATTGTTGATGGCATTTCCCTTAGACATTAGAGACAAAAAAGGTGCAGAAAATGTAGTAGCAGACCACTTTTCTAGGCCTGTTGTGGATACCCCTGATGATTCCCCTCCTGTTAGAGATAGTTTTCCTGATGAACAACTGTTCTTTGTTACCCAATTACCTTGGTATGCGAATATAGTGAACTATCTTGTTACTGTTCGAATGCCCCAACATTGGGGTAAACAAGATCGTTCTAGATTTTTAGCTGAGGTTAAGCACTTCTTTTGGGATGATCCTTATTTGTTTAAGTATTGTCCAGACCAGATTATTAGGAGATGTATACATGAGATTGATCAGTCAAGTATTATTTCCTTTTGTCATGATCATGCTTGTGGGGGTCACTTTAGTGCTAAGAAGACTGCTGCTAAGATATTGCAGTGTGGATTCTATTGCTCTTCGTTGTTTAAAGATTCCCACAGTTACTGTGTTACTTGTGAACGTTGCCAGAAATTAGGAACCATTTCCCGTAGGAACATGATGCCCTTGAACCCTATCTTAGTTGTTGAGGTCTTTGATGTGTGGGGTATTGAATTTATGGTTCCGTTTCCTAATTCTTTTGGTAACCTATACATCCTTGTCGCTGTAGACTATGTCTCTAAGTGGATTGAGGCGGTTGCGTGTAACACCAATGACCATAGGGTCGTAGTCCAGTTTTTGAAAGAGAATATGCTTACACGTTTTGGTACGTCGCGAGCTATAATTAGTGATGGAGGTTCACACTTTTGTAATAGACCATTTGCTCTTTTAATGAAACAGTATGGTATTACCCACAAAGTAGCTACCCCATATCACCCACAGACTAGTGGTCAGGTAGAGGTCTTCAATAGGGAAATTAAGCATATTTTAGAGAAAACAGTTAATCCTAATAGGAAAGACTGGTCATTGAGGCTTACTGATGCCTTATGGCTTACCGTACTGCGTTTAAGACACCCATTGGAATGTCACCTTATCGTTTAGTATTTGGCAAGACATGTCACCTGCCTGTTGAGTTAGAGCATAAAGCCTATTGGGCTATTAAGCATCTAAACTTTTCACTTGACAAGGCAGGAGCTCACAGAAAGCTCCAGCTCAATGAGTTGGACGAGATTCGTAGAGATGCATACGATAGTGCTAAGGAGTATAAGAACAAAATGAAACTTGTGCATGATAAGAATATTTTACAAAAGTCATTTTCTCCAGGTCAAAAAGTTCTTCTGTATGACACTTGTTTGCATCTATTTCCCTGGAAGTTGCGCTCTCGGTGGACCGGTCCTTTTGTGGTCCGTACTGTTTTTCCTCATGGAGCTGATGAGATCGAGACACCGGATGGTTCTTAGAAGGTTAACGGTTAGAGATTGAAACCCTTTTTAGAGCCCTTTCCTACAGGTGATGTTGAGGAGGTCCCTCTGGAGGACCCTGCTTACCCTTGATTGACCATCGAGGTCATTGTATGTTGTATATTAGTTTTTGATTTCTCTCTTCACCCAGGTACTATCTTTCCAACTTCTCCTTGTGTTATTTTTGGTACTGCTTTTTCATTAGAAACATTGAGGATAATGTTAGATTTAAGTTTGGGGGTATGGGAAAAACTTTTTAGTTGCAATAAATAAACTCCATAGCCTAGAAATTTATGCCTATTATGGATGGCACTAACCAATCTAAGTGGATGGAAGCATTTTGGTTTTAGGAGTTGAGGAACCAATCTGAGTAGATGGAAACATCTATAAGAGTCTATTCGTAAAAGCACAGAGCTCAGGTGTTAGAAATAACATGATAGTTTCGCCATATCTCGTTGAGTCCTTTTCACTTCTGTTTTTATTTTATTTTCTTTTTAAAATATGTTTCTCTAAGTGATTAGGTAGGGCTCACGATTCAAGTTGTTACCACTGCTAGGGTGTAATAGAGTGATTGAGATACTAGATAATAATTAAAAAAAAAAAAGACCAGACCAATAGACCAATCGGAAACACTTGGATAGCAATATGTGTGTGTTCTCCCTGTCTCTGTCGCCTAAACAAGCGTTGAATGCAGGATCCACGGGAATTACCATGTAATCTGCTGACAAGAAGAATGCGCTTGGATCCACAAGATCTAATCATGTTGTTAGTTCTAAATAAATAAATAAATAATGTGTGTTCAATAAATCAACCGCTGGTTCCCTTGTATATGCCAGACGAGTTGATCTAGAATTAGGATTATTGACCACTGGTCCCCTTGTATATGCCAGTTTTGTTGATATTAGTCAGACCGGTATCTCAGTCCATTAGGATAGGTTCATCTTGGCAGAGGCCTTCAGACAGATATGAGAAAACACCGTTCACCTAGTCAACATCAAAACCATCTATGTTTTTTTTTATATCCATCTCTTAATCTATCCATGTGATTTGTTGACTCCGGATATTGATGTCCATAGTAAAACTATCTGAGTAGAGCTCTGTCACTTATATATGAATTTTAGTATGCTTGAGTGCAAACTCGTGTACAACAATTGGAATTTCGCATCAGGGTACTTCCTCCCGTAATCAATAAGTATGTCAACCAATGAGGTTCTTTAGTGCCATTTCAAGGTTCTGCGTAGATAGCTAGGGTCTGGAGTAAAGGTTTTGTGGGTACACCTCTGGTAAACCCTCCCGAGACTATAACTCGGCCACTAGGGCCATCTAGGGGTTCAAAGGCTTGTTGCACACGCTAAGTGCAATCGCGATGCCTGCGACAGTGAGTTAGGATTTTATTTTGTAGTTTTTATTTGCTCGGGACTATCAAATAATAAGTTTGGGGGTATTTGATAGACGCATTTATGTGTCTGTTTTCATCTCTATTGTGTATATTGTTAGTACCCATTTTTGTACTTATTATGGTGTTTTATGTGTTTGTAGGTATTTTTGGGAAATAGACATTTTTGGAAAAATCGGCTCGAAAAATTATGCGGAGCACCCCTAGAGGATATTTGTTATTCGGACTCTCAGTTTAGATAAGGGGCACCTCAGTTGGGCACCTGCTATTCGCACCCCCGGTTTGGTTAGGGGGACACCCTTCTTCTTCACGGTTTATAAAAATTGGCGGGAAAATGCAAATTCAAATTTTTTCACCTGCGGAGTTTTCTGTTTTGAATTTGGAGGAGCTGTGGCGAGATTCAATCACTCCAATCTACTCATTCCAGCTTGTTACACTCACACAGGACTGGTAAATATTCGAAAAACTTGGGATGCATCGTTGGATTGAAGCAAACAGAGGACACGAGTTCTTCACGGGTTCTATATGAGTTACAGCGAGTTTGGGACGTGTACTACACGTGTTTTACGAAGTTTAGCTGTAAATAGGAGCTCGTAGAAGATAAATATGGAGAGTCAGCAAGAATTTATCGCATGCAGAGAAGAAAAAAAAGAAATTATTCTCGAGAATAATTTTCTTTTACTGTGGAGAATTTGTGGAGTTATGAGACATTATTCTTGTTCCTGTCGAGTATAAAAAGGCATGTGGGAGCATAGAGAAGGGGAACGGAGAGTTGGGGGAGAATAGGGAGAAGTTTAGAGCATCATAAAGACGGGAAAAAAAAAGTTACAGGAATATTGCGTTCTGCTGGTGCAGTGAAGAAGAGGAAGAACATAAGACGCTACAGAACTGTCGTTTTGCTACAGTGACAGTGACACTTTTGTTGTATCGTTTCATGTAACAGTTAGTTTGTCACACATATAAGTTTTACAAACCCGGTTTTTATCATTTTTTCTCCCATTTCATCATTTGTGAACCATTTTTTAGCATTAATAAAGATGAATTTTGATCATGTTTCCATGATGATGATGAGCTAATTCTCGCGTAATCAAGGCACGGAGGAAGCTATTGATGCATGAATAATTGGTAACTATTCTATTTTTCTCTAATTTGCATTTTATAATTCACTCAAATCACTGCTTTGCAGAATTTTAATTGTTTGCATAATTTTCTTAATTAGTTGTGATTCAATTAGATAGGTTATACTTTGTTTAGATAATCTATGCTTAAGGGATACAATTAATGTTTGAGAATATGCTTGATTATTTGTGAATTAAGAAAAAGAGATTTTAAAGATAATTAGAGTTTTGAAATTTTTACCATCATTCATTCATGTGTAATAGTGTAATCTAGTGTCTTGGTTATTTTCAATCTTAAAAACAAATTTGGATTTATTTCTCTATTTTTAGTTTAAATAAGTCTAAAATCAATTGCTTTCACAAGTCTCAACGAACCTTTTACTACAACAAAGTTGAAATTACATCAGCATGCGAAACCGTCGAGACGGAAGGATGGGAAGCCAGTTGCAGAGAGCGCGAGACACATTCCCGCCAAACATTTGCAGCTGGAACGTCTTCGTGGTGGGGAAGACAGAGGAGAACCTAGAGATGGCTGCGAAGTTCTATTTGGATATAAGGGCACCTGGGATCGTACCATCTACGAAACAATCGTAAAAATATCAACTTTGCTTTTATATTTTATTTGTTGATGTTAACTTTAATTTTTTTTTATATTTACTTGTTTTTTCTTTTGTAGGATCATAAGAATGCCGTACGGCTTTTTAGGCGGCAATCTTCTTATGTGAAAATGTCCTTGTGGGATCTAAAAGATGAATGTGAAAGAGTCAAGGAGATTATTGAAAACTCTGCTCTGTATACTGCCGTTGCCAACTCTGTGATTGCATATGACAAGGTTGCAGTATCAAGTTTCTGTGAGAGGTTTTATGGTGAAACCCATACATTCCAATTCCCTTTTGGTGAGATGGCATTGACACCCGATGATGCAGATCAGATATTAGGGCTGCCGGTAGAAGGAAAATCCACCAATGACAAGTTCAACTAAAGGCTTAGTTGGGAAGAAATTTATGCAAAGACCGAGAAATTGTTTGGCTGGGATCAAGATACCACATATGGCCTTTTCGTGAAGGGAAAGAAATACCCGAAGAAAGAGTTCAAACTCGTATATATTAGGGAGATGTTTGCTGGAACAATAATCAAAGAAAAAGTTGATGGTCTCTCTGATATGGAATGTCGTTATGCGGCGGCTGGGTATATTTTGTACACACTTGCGTCGGTTATATTTCCCGACAGCAAGGGTAACCGGGTGAGTGTGAACCTTCTTCAACTTTTGGATCCTTTGGAAGATGCGAACAAGTATTCTTGGGGGACTGCCATGGTAGCACATTTGAATTGTCAGTTATCAATAGCATCTCGGGAACGATCTTCTCAAGTTCATGGCAATACGGCTCTACTCTAGGTAATTGGATTGAACTTTGTTGTATCCTCTATTTATGTTTTTTTGTTGTTTGAATATTTTTATATTTATCGATTTTTTTTATTTATTTAGTTTGGTGTCAATATAGGTGTGGATTTACGATCGTTTCCCTTCATTGTTCAAAGATAATCCCGATGTCACAATCAACCCACAATGGAACAAAACTAAACCAAGAGGGACTCAATACTTGTACACTGGATTTCAGGATAAGGAACAAAAGGATGTGTTGTTAGAAATGCGCCAAAAATTGGACAACATCACAGCTGAAGAGGTAATATTGATCCTTATAAGAATGATAGGGTGAGCGCAATGGAAGATGTTGTGTATTACAACGGCCCTCTGTTTTACCCTTACGGATTTTCAATGTATAATCCGATGAGAATCATGCGTCAGCTTGGGTTTATTCAAGATTCACCCGCACCGGATTATGAACCCCGATTCAAGCACAAGTTAGAAAAATGCGAGTCTAACGAGTCGGACTTAGTGGTGGTTTATGAACCTGAACCTAAGACCAAGCATTGGGAAGATAGACACAAGCGTGATAGCAAGATAGACATCTCTTTTTGGGAGCATGTGAATGAAGGTCACGAGGAAACATCAGATTACTTGGAATGGTACGAACACTTCTCTCACCCTCGGGTCATCCGGATAGATGCTTTTGGCACTAGAAGGAGCAACAAGGCATCTTTCTCGGCTTCTACATCTGACACAAGAGATGATGCTACAATTCTTAAGCTTGTGGTAAGTATTTATTTTTGGTATTGTGTTATTAATAAACATACAAATATAAGTTATTTAATATGAATTGGTATTTGAATGCAAATAGAGGGAACAAATGAAGATTCTTATCAAGGCATTTTGTTGCTCGGCCGACAAAGGAGAAGTGATAGAACCTGAGCGACATCGTAAGTATACTGATTATTGCAGTCACATTGAAAACCCACAAGCGAAGAAAATGTTTGCTGATCTGGCTAAGCAAAGAAATAGGCCCAGGAAAACCCGAGAACAAATGAGAAAAGAACGTGCTCAACAGGCTGAAGCAAATCAAGGTGGAGGAATCCAAGGTGAGGAAAGCTCGGAGGAAAGAGAAGATGTTGATTCCCAAATAGCTAGTCAAGGCTGTCGTAAGAGAAGCCGTACATCAGCTGGTGAAGGAAGTCAGGGAAGTCAGGGAGGGCGAGATGGAGGTCGAAGCCGTGGTGGAGGTCGAGGCCGAGGTGAAGGTCATATTGTTGAGTGAGGAGATGTTCTTATAATGTTATGATGGACGACCTTTAATTATTGTATACTTGAACTTATGTTTGTTTGTTTGGTTATTGTTTGATACAACTATCTACTGCTGGTTCGAATGGTTTGTTAAAACATTGTCGCTTTTATTTAATATGTTAGTAGTTTTTTTTTTTCAAATTAGTGTTAGTGTTATCAAATAATATATCTCCAAAAAAATGATTCAGCATAGGTGTCGTCATCTTATAATTTAGTAGGATGACGACTGTAAACCAATTAGTTGAAAAACAGAAAGAGTCGTTATATGATTCATATAACATACTAACGACCTTTACACAAAATTATCCAGAGGCTGTTTTTTTTTCTAATACAGAGTCGTTACTATTTATATAGAAAGCGGTGATGACACTATTGAGACAACACATCCAAGAGATCACTGTTATTTCTCCTCTACAGTCGTTAATTCCTTAATATAGGATAGTAACGACCCATTTAATTGAAACTATAATACATCAAGTGTGACATAAATATTACTCAACACATTACATGTTATTCATTTTCCTGGTGCGAGTTTGAACTACCATTGCGGCTTTGATGTGATAAAACGGCTCTCCTCTCCATTTGGTATATGCATCCTGGGCCGCACGTCTATCCCATTTTTGCCTCACGAGAAACTCGTTGTACTTGGTGCATAATTTCATAACGTGAATCGTCCTATCACGAATGTGGGACGTTTCATAATCATAGCGTAGTTTCTTGTTGTAATTAACGAAAGGACTCCAACCAACTTGACTCCAAACTATACTCTCATGTTGATGTTCCTCGGGAAGATCTTTGACGATGTAATAATTTTTAACCCATTCGGTCTCTTCCTTGACTTGCTTGAATACTTCCCGGAGATGGGTTTGTTCTTCTCCTCGTTTTTTGGCCTCGCGCATCTCTTCTTCTTCCTTCGTAGGATATGATGATGGAGTGAATGGTTTTTAAGTAGGTCACATGCTTCTTTTGCGTATTTCTTCTTCCATTTCCAATATTGATTTGGTTGGTCGCTTGCATCTTCTAAGTATGTTTTCAATTGAATTGTTATTTGATGATGGACTTGACATTGAAAAAATGATTTACTTTGATTGTTTTTGGTTGTATTTGCTTGTTGATGATGGAATCTTTATATACAAAATATCCCAAAAGCTCTTTTTTTTGGGAAAAGTGTATTCACAAATAGCCGTTGAAGACAAAACATGGAAGAGTCGCTCATGTTTATTTTATACAAATAACGACTCTAAGCAAACATACCAAATAGGGTACCCAAAATGACAACTCTGAAGGGGACAATAGAGTCGTTAAGGTATATTTTATTCCAATAACGACTCTAAGAGACAAAACATCCAGGAGATCAACTCATATGGTCCATTAGAATCGTTTAGGTATATGGGTCTCGATAATAACGAATCTAAGTCAGAAAATAAATGGAGGTTTGGGTCGTTTTTTGGGTTGAATATAAAGTTGACGACTCCAGGTATCAAAAACATCCAGGAACTCAACTAATATGGTTGGTTAGGGTCGTACGGGTATTTGGGTATCCACCCTAACGACTCTAAGTGAGAAAATACTGGCAGGTTTGGGTCGTTATAGGTATGATTATGAAGTTGACGACTCCAAGTGACAAAAACATCCAGGATATCAACTAATATGGTTGGTTAGAGTCGTACGGGTAATTGGGTATCTACAGTAGCGACCCTATGTGAGAAAATAATGGCAGGTTTGGGACGTTAGGTTATACCTTTTAAACAGTAACGACAGTTAGTCAAAACAAATGAAAATAACGGTAAAAAACATTTGTGCTTGGTAGATAAAACACATTGTATTCACTAAGCATTCTTCAAAATAAAAATATTCATGTTCTAGATACAACCATCTCCCAAAAGTATGGTTCAAAATACAAAGCTCAAAACATTAAACAATCCTTCATTCTTTCAATTCATCACCCATGTCAACGTAATCCGGCATCGGGTCCAAAGAATTCCACAAGTTCATGTCGTACTTGTACTGGTTTGTCCATTCCTTCGTGAACTCTCCCCAATCACCATAGCCCACCCGTGGCAAAGGACATTCGTCAGTTATCTTCAAGCCTATGTAGTGGTTCATGTTGACATGTGCCATTACAATTCTTCTTTTCTTTAGCGCCGGCTCACACCTAGTTCTTGAGGGTACATACGTACAAGAGCCTCCGGGGAACCCTTTGCTGAATACATGAACGACACAAGTGAATATGTCGTCTAAAAGTTGGGAACCAAAAGGCATTTGCATCCAAAACTGATAACCGGCCGTCTTCGACCCCTTTCGCCATTTCACGTTGGAAACCAACTCCTTGAACTTCATTTCTATCTCTTTTGGATCTCCTTCCATGATCATTGTTAGTAGAGTTGTTTGTCCTCAATGAGTTTATCGGCCATTTTTTTTTCTTGCATATTCGATCTGGGTGAGTTTTAGTTTGTCCGCTTTATCGAAATGCCCTAACTGTTCCGTTGCAACATGGTAACCACAATTTCCATCTCCGTCAACGTCGTCGGTGGATATAAGGTGATCCAAAATAACGTAAGGAAGTTGATCGGTATACTCTTTATACAAAGTGTAAGCAACACGATGTGGTCTTCCTTGGGAATCTCTAGGGGTGAGAGGATTACCCTTTATTCCTCGTATCGTCACCATTCCGCTAGTTTGGCTTTGCTGGGTACCGACCGTATACTCAACAACATCCATATCCTCCTTTTATTTCACTTGTATATGACTTTGGGTGACTACTTGCTTTTTTGGCCGACCCCTTTTCTTGGGAATGAAAGAGTTCTCATACTCATTATATTCTGCCCGGACATACTCATGGCGACACGGGTCTCTTGTGCAGCTCTTGTCTTCATTCACAATTTCTCTGAATGACATTTTAGTTGCCGGACGCCCTGGTGGTTTTTTTTATTGGCTCTTCTTGTACCCCCAAGCTCTTACGGGCCGCCGGCCACAAGTTAGAAACCAATACTTGTCTTTCTACACAATTCATCTTTCGGTATTTTTCGTTGATATACTTGCCAAGCTCCAAGTCTGCGAATTCTTGCTCAGCGTCTCCTGTGGGATTTGGGGTGAATGAAAGCTGCTGCCAGAATGGATCGATATCTCCAACAGGAATGATATCTTTGTACCTACCGAGTTTATGTTTACAAGGTAGGCCAAGCCATGTATCGGTTGTACAATAACACTTCATCACCTTTCCAGCGGCCGCATTGGCTCTAAACTTTATAAGTTCTTCCATCATATAGATTATTGCCCACCATGATACTTGGTGTGCCACCCCCCGTAACAAATCTTTGTATTCAATGTATTGCATCAGAAAACGGTCTTTACTTATCTCCATATGGGCCACTATTTTTCTTAGATCATTCTCTCCATGCTCGTGAATAGCTTCCTGTACCGTAACTACCCCACCATTATTTTCTTCCAGAAATTTTTTCAAACGTCCATGAGACTACTCTGAAATACTTGTAGACTCATTTTTGAAGTGCTTGTATCTATTGGTCCATGCATAAACAATCTTCTCCTTCCAAGGATTCAACCATGTATTCAGGCAATACTCGACAACCTTCTTATGATCCGTGCTCCAATCATCAATAAACTTCTGCAAGTTAGCATAATACTTAACCTCGGTCTTAGAATGAGCCAAATGGTCCCAATCTTTGCAAAACTCTTTCCATAGATCCCCCTCTTCCTCATATTTTTCCTTTTCTTTCCTTTTCTCTTCCGCTCGCTCCTTTTTAGAAAGTTGACTTAGACGCTCGTCTTCCTCCTTCAAACGTTGATTACCCTGCTTAGTATGGATATTTTGGATTTGATTCTTGCAATTAGAAAAAAAATTGGTTTAAATGTGCCACGTACAAAGAAAATGTTGAGCTAGTGGAAAAACTTGACGGACGGCACTCATAACTGCAAAATCCCTATCCGTAAATATAACCTGGGCTGTCTCTTTACCACGGTAAATCAACCTCACTTGCTCAAACGCCCAAACATAATCCTATATTTCTTATTTTTCCATAAAGCACCATGCCACGGTGAATGATTGTTTATCCGAAGTATGACTGACCACGTTCAACATCGGCATGTTATACCTGTTTGTCTTGTAGGTGCAATCTATGAACAGAACTTGGTAAAAACACTGAGCCAAATCCACCATCCTTGGGTGCGCAAGAAAAATATGAGTCACTTCCTCTCCCGGACCAACTTTTTTCTGCATGGCGCAGTTAAGTTTTTCTGCTGACCACTCAGATTGTTGCATAATTAATCTACCATCCCATTCGGTTTTCTTGATCGTTGCTTTGGCAGCGTAGATTGTGGAAATTGTAGACAAGTTATCCTTATCTTCCGCCTTTATTGAATTTAGGATCTTAAGAGGCCTAGATCCCTTCATCTGCCTAACTTTCTCCATTTGATGCGGTTTCAACCGGGCATATGCAGGGTGTCCATATAAACTTTTAGGTGGAGGATGGTTGTGACGACCGTCCAGAATACTATATAATCGAAACCTATCAGTTTCGTGATGCCTTTTGAAAACAATCCTGAACGGGCATCCACACTTGTTCGACTTAGTTTTGTAGACCCTAGTTGTCTTCTTCTCATATTTGTAATTCTTACCTTTGTGACTTTCTCCCTTTGTTCCCCGCTCTCTCGCATACCATCTCCATCTTCTTACAATCGACGTGTCTGCTTTGAACAACCACGCACATCTTCTATTTTGCCTTTGAGATAAGCCATTCCTTGGCCTCAGCCTTGTCTCTCCATGTCTACATTCATCGAACAAATTACACATCCATGAGATCACTAATAAAATAATTAAAAATTAAATATAACTAAACTGTTAAGGGAAACGTACCAAATCTGTCATATAGTGTTGTGAGGTATCCGGACCCATCGTAGAGACTGGTTCTGGTTGAGAGCTTGGTTGCACCATCAACTAAAACACAATACAAAACCTTTTTAAGAGGGTCATCACTATTTAAAATATAACATTGACGACTCTAAATCCTAGTAATTCTGGTCATCAATACCTTTACCAGGGTCGTCAATTACTATTTTAGCAGATTGACGACCAAATAGTAAGGAAGATTTATCTGTATACCACGGATAGGGTCGTCATGGGTATTATAGCAGGCGAACGACTCTTTTGGTAAAGATTGACGACCCTGAAATAAAGCTAACGACTCTTTAGATACATACACACACTATTCTGTTCAGTTTTCTGAAAGGGTCGTTAGGTTATATATACAAAAGATGACGACTCAAAATGCAGTTATTGCAGATTTTGAAAATCAAATTTAAGTTTGATTCCTATGAGCAGTTATTGCCTTTTTTTGGAAGAAAATAACGGTTTTTTTCAAAATAAACTAGCCGTTGGGTCTTTTATTCCTATAAAAGGAGACCTATCCCTTTCAAAGTTATTCACTTTCATTCTTCCAAAATCAGTAACCCATCACTTTCAAACACTAAAAATGGCTCAAACTTCGTTCAATAATCAAGAAGATGTTGTTATTTTTAGAGCACACACCACGGTCATGAAGCACGACTTTGAAAGAGCGCAATGGGTCGCCAGTAACCAAGACCCAAACAGAGATCCATACCTTAACATGGATCAAACATCCAATGCTTGGTGGAAACGTGTATTTAAGGTTTTTAAAGAACTAAATGGAAATCGTTATAGAAGGACGCTCCAGAAGATAAGGGAAAGGTACGATTATTTATACAATGAATGCGTATTGCTGAGAGACGAATTGAAAGATCGGGCTGACGCTCTTCCCAACGAACCTTGAATGGATAGAGTAAGTTTGTGAATCAATTGATCGTTCATCAAAAATTATTTCTTTGGTTATTGTTATTCGACAACACTAACTTATAAAAAAAAAATTGTTTTTCCAGTACTCTTTGGGTCGCAGCCAATACGAATTAAAGTACGGCCATGAGTTTTTGCACAAGGACTGCTATCGTCTCTTGGAGGAAAGCAAATGGAAATTCGCTTTCTATAATAAAAATCGTTTAGGTTTTCAAGCGCAATGTATTGAACTATTTTATGTTTTTTTCTTCTATTTTATTTCATAGTACATGTATGTTTTTTTTCGATTCAATAAAATGAGTTCAAGTATTTGTTAAGTAAATATTCCCAATAAGGGTCGTTAAGGGTTATATACATACGAGTCACGACTCTAAAGTTTATTTGAAATATTTGGTATGAGTCGTCATTCTGGAGAAAGTCGTATTAACGACTCTAAATGTCACTTAACACAGAGACTCTTTGATAGAAGAGTCGTCAGCCAATAAACAAAACAGAAGACGACTCTTTTACTCTAAAAGAGTCGTCACTTTTTTAATATATCATGTAACGACCCATTTAGCAGTTAATGTGAATTTTGAATTCACCCAATGTGGTTGAGTCGAGCAACTGTTAAAAATTAAAAAAAATGACTGTTGGGTCGTTAATTTCTATAAATAGAGACCCATATCTCACCCCTTCTTCACCCAAACCATAATTCTCAACCTTCACATTCATTCTCATTCACTTATCATCTAAGAGCAAAAAGAAAAGGAAACACCATAGCTACTCCCTACATTTCCGAAGAGAATTGCGCCATTGCAAGAGCTTGGTTGACACTCAAAAACCACTTTGAAGATCTAGGAAAAGACATTGATCAAACATCGGATTTTTGGTGGAACCGTGTATTCATCGTTTTCGTCGCGTTAGACGGAAATTGTAACTCAAGGTCTTTGAACTAGCCAAGGAACGGTTCGAGGAGATATTCTTCGAATGTGAAGCTTTCAAAAGAGAAATGAAGGCTGTAAGGGAAGCCTTACCCAATATGTTGGGTGCTATAAGAGTAAGTATTTAAACAAGAGGTAAAACTTATCGAAAGCTTTGAACAATACTAACTAAGTATATTATTTTTGTTTTTCGTTTTCAATTGGGGAAGGCGTATACCCGATACGAGGTGCTTCGTGGAAAAAAGTTTGAGTTCGACGATTGCTACCTCATCTTGGAAGGCACTACCTATAATTACAACGTTTATGGTTAAGTGTTTAAGTGCACCGTTATTATCTATTATTTTTCATTTCCTTCAATACAACGCTATGCAAGATGTAATCCTTTTACGATTCAATGAAATGATTCTATGAAATCAAAAATTATGATAATATGGGGCAAGGGTCGTTACTATATATAACTACTAAACCTAACGAATCTAACAGAAATTAGTAATTGCTACCTAAGATCGTCCTTTCATATGACTAAATCTATGACGACCCTAAGTGTTATTTTTGTACAGAGAGTTTCGGTTTTAGAGTCGTCTAGGTGTAAACAAAACAACATAACGACTCTAAGTGACCTAGCTTAAAGGGTCGTCATTGTTTAGCACACTACCCTAACGATTTTTCATAACCTGGAAAAGTTGCAGGTTTGAGTCGTCATTGGTAGTGTCAATAAAGTAACGACATTAGAGAGTCGTTTGGGTATACACCCCCCGACTATGACGACCCTTACACTGAGTTGTTCCATTGTGTGGATGATTCGACCACTTGGAGCAACAAACAGACAAATCGGAGGGTATAAGATGTTTACCTGATTGTTTTGAGCTTCGGGTTCCTCATTTTGAGAGTTGGTTCCTTCATTTTGAGCAATGGGATCTTCATTTGCACCATTATTCATGGCTTCCTCTACTAACATGTCTTCATCATACATCCAATCCAAATGGGAATGCAAGATAATCTCACCATCAACACAATCATGTTTGTTATTTGAAGCTTCACCAACATCATTTCCTCCACTAAAATCACTCATTTCAAATAACCCTAACTTTTACCCCAAAAACTCAACTTCTCCTTCTCCACAACACAAAAACACAATTTTTCTTTTATCAAAAATTTATCCCTAAATCTGATTTTAATCTAACTAAACTAATTAACAACTTAAATAACACTAATGATTTAGGAGTAGTTTAGGCATTTAAAAAAATGGGATAAGGGATAGCCACCAATTGCTACTTCATGACCCTTTTTGTCCTGTAGTGTGAGGCCCCTAATTGTTTTTTGGGGCCCCCAATTAAATAAGGTTCTTTTATTGTATATTCTTTTTTTTGCCAAATAGATCTTCATTTTCTCTATATTGACTTTTGTGGTATTGGAAGTATCGAGTTAATATTGGAATGGATTGATTCTGATATTTTCTTTATTAAGTTTTGCATAATCATATTTTGTTAAACCTTCGATGCATGAAATTTAGGTCCAGATATAAGTATCACTTCAACCACTTTAGAGTCATGCCTCCCATTCAATGGGGCACGTAGAAATTTATTTAAATGAACAACAAAATAGGAATGTTTGTGCAAGAGTATAAGTCTTACCTCAAAAATGTATTCTGACGAGCAGAGTTGGGGGTGCCTGCAAAGAACTCTCTGTGCCTAAGTTAGCTTGAGTTTTTCACATGAAATGTTTAGAGAAGAGTGCGTCCCTTGTATATATGTATATTTGTGTTTCTGGGATAAATACGAACTTTGGGATAACTTTCACATATAATGACTTAGTCATCAAGTAATCCAGAAACTTCCAATACTTTTTCTAGGACTTTGGAAGTAGGTTGGCGGAAATAGGCCGATGGAAATGAGGCAACATACTTGGGCTGGAGTGTACAGATTATCAGGCATGGGCCAACATATTTTCGTGTTGATAATTTTCGTTAGCAAATATTTGGTACATAAATATTAAGCTACAAACATTGCCCGTTCTTAACCTCCAACTTATTGCAGGGTTAAGAAGTTTGGGTTCTTCTTTAATTATGACCGTTAGCGAGTGCATTTCGCATTATGTTGAGGAGCTACTTAACTTGCCCCTAAGCGTGTTGTTTGGGGGTGTTAAGCAGCTTGCCCCCAAAATGTTATTGTTTGTGCTAAGGTGTTACGTATCCCACCTCCAAACGATGGTCGTCGCATTTGAACTGATGAGTAACTCACTCTCAGCGTTGCGCTACTTAATGCTCGCACAAGGGTGCAATTTGTTGTTGAATTTCGCTCGTGCACGGAATAATGAGGTTTTAGGTTTTATTACTATCTCAAATTCGCAAAGGGGTCAGTCCTACTATTCAAGATTCATGTAGAATTGAGATCAAATTCCTGTTACATGTGAAAATATTCGTCATATTGTTTGTGTCCCATATTATGGGAGAATGCTTGGTATTATATACCATTTGTGTAGTGTTACTGGAGATTCTTTGTTTATCTTGGTTGACTACACACTCGAACTGTATAGCTTTGCCAACTAACTGATTAATTTCGGATTTCAATGTTCCACAATTACTTTAACAATCTTACAATTGATTTTGTCGCCAACGAACTTCTCAGGCAACAGTTCCAACGAGCTTTGGGATAGAACTTTGATCATATTAAGGACGAACCTCTTGCAACGGTTTTATCGAGCCTACAATGGATCTTGTCGCCAACGAACTTCTCGAGCAACAGTTCCTCCGAACTTTGGACTCGAACTTTAAACTTTTATAGATAATTCATCTGCCACGTATAATGCGATGGACTTTAATTATTTTATTTAAATCCATATGGCCTCACCTTTTTTTTTATAGGAAAATGGGCAGAGAAAAACTACCCTGCAATTACAGTGATACCCGCGACATTGTTTTCATCAGTGATTTCCCTAATCAAATTGGGGATTTCAGATGACACCCATAGTCTATTAAGGTTACAACCCGAATTAAAATTTGCTAGATTTATAGCTAATTTGTTTTGTCTGGAGGATATAGCTAGTACTCCAAGTTGCAATTTCAAAAAACCTAATTTTATCTTCTTTAAACTTGAATCTGCTATCTATCTGCTCAGCATGAATTCTTCTGGTTAGCTTTATTAGATTGCAGGAATCTGATTCGATCTCCATTCTACTCCCTAGTTCAGCTGCCCATTTTAAAGCTTCCTGAGCAGCTAGCTGGTGAATCTCTAGATTGCTCCCTTGCAAGTTCCCCCATCCTATGGCTCTTGTACAGGCTCCTGTAAAATTGAAGATCATCAGAGCTATTCCATAACAATTCAGGTTAGTATTGAATACAACTGCCATGTTTGATTTCATAGTAAAGAGGGGCGGAGGTATCCAGGATATCCTGAATTCTATGATTTGTTCTTCAGCATCCTTTTTAGTATAATCTATATGCATGAAGTTCTTTTGTGATCTGTTACCAACAGCTTGTCTAGTATGCATGAACTGTATTATTTCCTTGGCTATTTGAGCAGCATTAGATTTAGTTCTATTGAAATTGATGTTACATCTTTCTTTCCAGACATGCCACATCACAGTAACAACTAAGATTACCTATTTTGTGTTTGTATTGTTCCTCTCTAACATGTAAGATAGCCAGATATGAAAATCCTGAAACTGTTTATAAATTGTTATAGGATCTACTTTTAATTCATGCCAGACTTGCAAAATCAAAGGACAATACATAAATAAATGTGTTAGAGACTCCCTTTGGCAGTTGCATATTTTGCAGGTGTCTTCAATGTAGCTTAGAATTTTACCAATCCTTTCTCCTATAGGAAAGATGTTGTGGGCAGCTTTCCAAATGAAGAGTTTTATGGATGGACTAGTATCTAGGTTCCATATTGCTTTCCAATTTTTATTTCTGTTGATTCTTGTGCCCTTTTCACATGTAAGCTATTTATATAAAGAGTTTACAGTGAAGTTCCCATCTTTAGTGAGTGGCCAAATAACTCTATCTTCCTGGTTGGGATGGATAGTTATCATTTTGATGTTACTGAAAATTTCAGTAAGTAACTCCTCATCCCACTGGTTTTGGTTTAAGATCAAATATTTTACATTTTGGATATTTCTGGGATAGTTTGGAGGTCTTGTAAGTGGTACCTTTTGGTTTGGTATCCACTTATCCTCCCAAACCTTTATTTGGTTTCCATTACCAATTTCCCATATTCCAATGTTTTGTATATTCTCTATTTCATAGAGTATTCCTTTCCAAACCCAAGAGTCAGTTGGTTTTGGTTTTGTGGGTATATGCATTATATCCCCCTCGGGATAGTATTTTGCTTGCATCACATGTGCTCCCAGAGAGTCAGGTTGTTTTATCATTCTCCATCCCATGTTTGTAATGATGGCTTTGTTGAATTTTATTGAGTTCAAGAATCTCAGTCCTCCTTCCTCTTTTTCCTTGCATAAATATATCCAAGCTTTTGGATATATTCCTTTGCTATTTCCTTCCTCTTTACCCCAAAAGAAGTCCCTTTGGATTTTATTCATTTCCTCAATGGTAGCTTTAGGAATTTTGAATGTACTAATCTGATAATTTTCCATAGTTGAGGTAACATGTTTTATCATTACCACTTTTCTTGTAGGATTTATGGTCTTGCCTTTCCAGCCTTCCATTCTCCCTTTGAGGATGGCTATGATAGGATAAAAAGCTTTAATTTTTAACTTGTTAGTGAAGAGTGGAGATCCTAGATATTTATTTGTTAAAGATATAGGAGCAATGCCCATCATACCAATGATATCCTAAACCTTATCTGGCTGAGTATTTTTACTAAAAAAGATGCCAGACTTGCTTAGGTTTATCATTTGCCCTGAGCAATTACCAAAATCCTCTAGGATAGTGAGAATGTTTTGTGCTTCCTCCTTACTAGCTTTACAAAAAATGATGCAGTCATCTGCAAATAACAAGTGACTAACTGGTGGAGCTTTCTTAACAACTTTAATGCCATGTAGTTTTCCAGTTAATTCGACATGCATTGGAGTTCTACATAGAACCTCCATACATATTATAAATAGATAAGGAGACAATGGGTCACCTTGTCTTAATCCTCTAGTTGGTTTGAAAAATTCACAAGGAACTCCATTTAGCAGAATAGCCAAGTTTGTGGTGGAGATACATTGCATTATAAGATCACACCATTTACTAGAGAAACCCATTTTCTTTAGAATAGCTATAAGAAACTTCCATTCAACCCTGTTAAAAGCCTTTGACATATCAATTTTAAGACCCATCCAACCTTGATTGTCCCTTCTAATTCTCATGTTGTGTATTATCTCATGTGCCACCATGGTGTTATCATTTATTTGTCTTCCTGAAATGAAGGCAGACTGGTATGGTGATATTAATTTGCTCAGAAGAGGTTTCATTCTTTTGGCTAGAATTTTAGAAATAAGCTTATAGGTTGTATTGCAGAGAGCTATGGGTCTGAAATCCACAGGAGAAGCAGGGAATTGAACCTTGTGGATAAGAGAGATGAATGTAGAATTCATCTCTTTAAGGAGATAACCATTTGTAAAGAAACTTTGCACCATCTTGATGATATCAGGTCATGTGGTTTCCCAATTATCTTGGAAGAAATTTGGTGGGAAACCATTTGGACCAGGTGCTTTGTTTCCTTCCATATCAAATAGAGTATTCTTTGTTTCCTGATGTGAAGGAATTTCCAATAGTATATTGTTATCATTTTCACTTATAACTTCATGAATGAGATATATCATCTCATGATTTAAGACAGGATTGGAGGTTGTAGCAATGCTTTTAAAATGTTATGTGAAACATTTAGCAATAGTAGATCTTTCATTCAACCAATTTTCATTTTTGTTTTTTATTGTATCCACTCTATTTCTTCTATATCTAGTTGAGTTATGGAAGAAAGAAGTGTTTCTATCACCAAGTTTTATAGTTTGGTTTCTGCTCTTGGTTTTCCAGAAATCTTCTTCTATATCTTTCCATTTGCTCAGAGAAACTTCTAACTCTTTCAAGACTAAAGGACATCTGTCAATGTTCTGGGAGATTTCTTCTATTTTATTTTTGATGGAAACAATGTTATGTTTTATATTACCAAACACAATTTTGTTCCACTTCTTCAAAATATGTTTGACATTATTTTGGTTTTTGGCCACTGTGTAGCTGGGAGATCCAGCTTGGTTGTTGTTCCAAGCTTCCATGATTAATCTTTTGCATTCTGGGTGCTCCATCCAGCCTCCAAAATATTTCAATGGGTAAGCTCCATCTTTCCAGCAAGGATTTGTTTTTAGAATTATAGGGCTATGATGGATAATAGGAATGATTTTATCCATTCATCATTGCATAGGCATCTGTCAAGTCTTTCTTCAACCCTGTTGTTATCAAATCTTTGATTACACCAGGTGAAGGGGTATCCTGTGAATCCTAGATCCTGGAGCTCCATTTTTGATATAATATCATTGAACAGCTCAGCTTCATTTCTATTAAAAGGTTTTTGACCCTTTTTTTCTTCTCTATCTAACACCACATTGAAATCTCCCAAAATAATCCAGGGAATATTCATGTTTTCAGACATAGTGATTAACTTTTTCCATGAATCCTTTTTGGCAGTGTAAGGACTTCCATAGAAAGCAGTAATCATGTATGTCTTAGAAGTGGTATTATCAGGTATTAGGGCATTAATGATGTTATGATCATAACTGTTTATAGTCACATTTATGTTGTTTTTCTATACCATGGCCATTCCTCCTGCTTTCCTCTTGGAGGGACAAGCCAGCAGTTTTGGACATTAAGTTTTCCAAGAATTTTGTGCATATTAACATTTCGTTGTTTTGTTTCCATAAGACAGAGTATGTCTGGATAATCAAAATCCAGCATATCTTTCAGGTAATCTTGCGTTTTTTTCTGTTCTAGGCCCTGACAGTTCAGGATAGGATGATAACAAATTCCCAAAAATAGGATATTTCTGGGTAGTTAATCTCTTCCTGGTAATGCATTATGAGGCTCAACTTTGATTGCAACATCCTAAGGATAGTAACTATGTAAACATGCATTATAACCTTGTACTGATTTAAAAGGTTGTTATAGTTTAGATTTACCTTTCTAGTGGCAGTGTTGAACCATGGGTCTGGGCTTTCCAATTTAGGATCCATCATCTTTATTTCACCACCTTGAGCTGTAGCTTTGTCCTCATTAGATGTAGCATTCAAATCTCTGCTTCCCCTCTTCTTCTTAGCACTGTTAGGATTTGTCTCTCTATTACCTTGTTCATCAAATCTACTCATAAGGTTTGTTGGTTCATTGAATTTGTTATCCTCACCATTCTCTAGGTTTGGTTCTTGGAATGGCAACTTGATATGTTCAAAACCATTAGGTATTGAGGGTGGATATGGTTTGGTGTTGCTATTGTTTTCTCTAGCAGCCTTTTTGATGGAATTTGTTTTTGTGAATTTCCTGTTTGGCTTCCTTGCTCCAGATCCTTCTTGAGAGTCAGCTCCTATATTGAACATGACCTCTCTTTCACTTTCAGCATAGTGTCTCTTGTTAGGAATGTTGAGAAAAAGGTCAGAGGTATCAGCAGGTTTGATGTTTTCCATAATGTTTGCTTCAGAATATGATTCACTAGTAGCTTCAGATTCTTCCTCCTCATCAGTTGTCTTCTTTCCAGTAAAACCAACTATTTTGAGGGCTCTTGGAATTTTATTTCTAGTGACTTGGATGGAGGTATGGTGAGAGTCTGATGATGAAGATGTAGTATCCTCTTCCATTTTTTTATAGAGCCTGGCTGAGTGTTGGGACTCCACTTTTCCTTTTCCTTTATTTTCTTTGGCTGCTTTTTCCATGATTTCTTTTTCTTCACAGGTAAGAAGACTGGGGTCCGGGATTCTGCATTTTTGACATAGCTTTGGTGTGATAGCATGGGAATATTCAATTCTGGTTTTGGTACTTTCAACCTTTGCCCACATGTCTGTTGGAATTTTTTCCTTGACATTGATTAGGACTATGACATCAACATTTTTTTCATCTTCATCCCTTCCATAGGGTTTTTTTTATTCCTGGAGGATATCTGCTGGCTTGCAAATTTCATAAAGAGCTTCCCATGAAGTTAACCTTGTAGGCACCCTTTTGAAAAGAATTCTCATGAGTAAAGCATTAAAATAATAAATGATAATCTCAGTTGGCCCATTTGTAGGTGCTTCTTGAAGAATCATGAAACAACCCATAGCAATCCAAGGACCTCTAGTTAGCAGATGTTGTCTATCATCTTCTGAATTAACTTTGATGATATAGAAATTGAAGCCCTTGTGATATTTGGCTAGGTTAAAGCCATTTGATAAATCCCATGTTCTCTTGATGCAGTTGGTGAGGTCCATGATCAATGTCTTTTTTGGACAAGCAAGTCTTCCCACAAAAGTTAGTTTCCAATCCTTTTTTTTCTGGTTTCTTGAGAAAAGTTGGATCAATTTCAATACATGGTTCATCATTTTCCTGAATCTTATCCACTTTTTCCATTTGATCAGCTAAGTTAGAGATGATAAGGTCTTCTTCTCCAGTACTCATTAGAATCTGAATTTTGAAATTTCTGTTTTGATATTTAAAGTTGTTGATAATCAGGATATTGATCTGCTTGTAGGGTTGGTAGAGCTTGTTTATAGGAAGGGAGTATGGATAGAGATTGTTGGTACTAAAACTTTTCTTTATGAAGAAATGAGGTTGCTTTCCTGGTTTTTTATCAGAAAGAAAGTAATTCAAATGTCTTTTCCTTATCTTACCAGTTATGTTGGTTTTGTTGTTTGGCTTCCATTGGATGTTTCTGCTAAGATGGTTGTGTCTGAAATTGGGGAAAGAGATATTGTCAGTGTTGTATTTTGTTTTTACTTTGGGCACCATGTGATACTGAACATCTCTCTCCAGTTTGTGAGGGTTGGTCTTGTTGACCAGATGAGCTAAAGCTCCTAATTTGCTTATATCATTCTGAGTTTTCCAGTGATGTATGCAGACTCTTATCACTTTGTCAAGATGTGTTACTTTCTGAATTTGGTGGCACCATTTAGGTCCCAGAGAAGAGGGATTAGTCATTGTGAGGGTTTGACCCCTACTGATATCATGCTTATGAAACCAAGTTTTTTGTTTGGATGTGTCAAGAGACATGAGAGATGTACTTTTGTTCATATTTCCCTTCCCTCTTGACTCAGAATATTTCATAAGATAGCTATTTATCTGTATTTGATTACATAAAAATGTACTCCTTGTACCACCTTGCTTGTGACACATAATGGGATATTGACAAGACTAAGAAAACGTTTTGTGTTTGTTTTGTTTTGATCATGAGAGAGTATAATGATGTATGAGTGTGGAAGTGCATGCTTTTGGTTCAGGACCATCAAATTGTTGAATATTACAATACCAGTAGAGAAGTAATTGTGTTCTTGGCATTATAATACCTTGTGCCAAGTTGCCTTAGTGGTAAAAATAGTATGGTAATAACAATTTTCCCAACGGCTATGATTGTGTGACATGGATACTTCCTTTGACTCAAGAAAAAAGTCAGAGTACCGTTTTAAAGTTACCGTTGATAATGTTCCTGAGTGTTTGGTCGTATATGAGACCGAGCTATGTTCACCTGTCCGAATTGAACGATTCAGTTCATGATTTGCCGATTTTGCAATTAATGGATACTGAACCATCTTTTGCGTGTAGAGAATGTATTGTATGATGTTCTCTGTCTTTGATTTGTGTAGATCATGATACTTTAATATGGCAATGAATCGATTGTTCTTCCCCTCATTTAATTTGGTGATAATAACAATGAGAATTAGGGGGAACTTTTCCTTATATAATGAAGATTGGTAGAGCTCCCATCTTTCAAGCTTTCCTGAATCATAGTTTTCACTTTGAAAGAATATAGGATGTCTCTTAATAACAATCCCATTGAAGGTAATGTTAGTGGTGGGGAGAGTAGTGTTCAATTCCTTCCTCCCCCTTCTCCTGAGCCACCTATTGAGATAAGTGATGATAGAGAAAGCACTCAGAGTGATGATAGTAGTATTTACTTTACCGGTCCTCATATGGCCTCAACTAAAACTAGTAATCTTGATATTTCATTTTCTTTAGTTGTAATATTCTTCATGAATATTTAGTTTGTGATCGAATTTTCATAGTCACACTATTTATTCAATTATTAATCGTTAGTTTGAATTCATCAATCGGTTGGACACAAGAGTAACAAATGTTCACATCCAAGAGCTAATGTATGCTCTTACCAGTGTATTATTGAGTTTGATCTTATCAATGCAGGCACGTGATAAAATTCTTTCTTTTGCGTCTTCATCAAACTTCAGTTTTACTTGCCATCACATTTAATCGTCTGTTTGTTCGTTCCATCGTGGATCAGAAAACTTAATAGTGATAGTGTTTGTAGTAAATTAAAGTTTTCCCGAGCTGTTGTACATTAGATTTTCTTCAATTTGGCTTGATTTTTTGTATTATAGTTGTTAGATATAAGCGACCTGGTCGGATTGTTTCACAACGGATAAGATTCTGAGAGTTACGAGTTCAAAGACATCTCTGTCGTTGACATGACCCTTAGAGCTTCTTGTCTTGTTATTTTTTAACATGATAAGAGCAAAGAGATTAGTCATCAATCATCATTGAATGAATTTTTCTCTTCTATTCGCTCTTGGATCTATAACTAAAGTTGCGAATCACAAGAATAAATCTTGTAGGTTCAGTACAGTTTGAGCTTGAAACTACCTAGTTTGTTTAAAGTACTACTTATAATATTTTTATTAGAAATATAAATAATATAATGCAGAAAAGAAATAACACAAGGTACCAGAGATTTTGTGAATGAGGAAAACTTGAATGTGCTGAAAACCTCTAGGACCTAGTCCAGTATTGAAACACTGCACCGTATTAAGACCCTACAAACAATATCCTATACTATCGGACTTCAAACTAGAATGTAGTTCCTTATATTTCTTGGATCTCGCAAGACACTATGCACTTGATTCTCCTAGATGACGCCCTTTACAAGCCTATGAGTCTGCTTCAACCTAAGTGAAGACTTTTAACTGATTGATTATATGTCACAATAACAGTCTAAACAAATCAAAAAAATGTTTAGATATTTATCTTGTTGAAAATCTAAGACGAATAGTACTTTGTGATTTCTATCTATCTTGTTCCTGATCTATAGTTCGAGAACTACGATTATCAATAAGAATAAGATACAGATAATAAAGAACTATCTAGTAAAAGATAGTCCGACTGGGCTTCGTGAATCCCTTAATGGAACTTTAAGAATCGTAACCTATTAAAGTTTCTCCATAGGAAACCTAGGTTTTTAAAGGACGACTCTAGGTGCAACGAGACACGTAAGTGACGGGATTAAGACTCTAATATGCAGGGATTCCTCTATTTATATTGATGAACATGGCTAGATAGATTACTAAAAAAATATGAATATATGAACTAGTGTTCATGTTGAAGAATTACTTTGTTACCAAACAAGCTTAACTTCTTCAAATAGATTGATTATGTAAGCATGTGAAAAAATTTCCCTGAATCACAAAGAATAATGTGCAACCGCATATTAGACGAACTACACGTTATGCACCTAGTGGTTATCCCAAGAACATTGGTTAGTTGTTTGGGAACCTTTAAGCATAAGATGGAGTATAATAACTCTCTAGACAAAAACAGTTAATCAACCGTCCAAAACAATTCGTGAATATTTTATCATTTATGAGTTCATAAACCTTTTGTTTCAATAAGTTCGTGAAGTGTCAAAACCAGTTCATGTGCCTATATTATAAAAAGTATCCAAAAACCTCTTAAAATCAACCATTTCACGAACTGTCAAAAATGGTTCGTGTACTAGGGATTTTTTTTTTCAAGGAATATCTCAAAATTGACCAGTTCATAAACTGATGAGAATAATTCATGAAGTCTTATTATTTATAAGTTCCAAGTTCGCGAACTGAGCAAATCAGTTTGTTAACCATAAAAACTAACTTGACAACTCTTAATGTACTTCATATGCAATTGCGATATGTCGAACAATAAATTGTTCTCAATCAATGATACGTACGATTCTATATTGCTTGAATAGAGTTTTACCAAGTAGAAGCTTGTATTCGATATTTCTATTTTGCAATGTTCATCATAATACTAAAATTATACGACATATCTTAGTAGATAAAATGGAAGATATATGAGTAAATAAGATAATCAATGTTAACATACCTTTGTTGATGAAGACGTCTCCGTTGTTCTTCGGTATTCGGTCTTCAAGGTCGAATGGTAAATTACACAACTACCATGTTGTATTACAAGACTCAAGGATCTCTTATACCAAATTTTCTATGAAAGATTTAGGAATCTCAAAGGATTTTCTTGGTTTAGAAATCGCCTACTCAAAGAACTGTATTTTCATATGTCAAAGAATATATATATATATATATATATATATATATATATTGGATTCATAAAAGAAGACATGGAACTTGGGCATAAAGCCATTAGACATGTCTATCAATTGTCGGGCGAAGCTTGATGAAGATGGTGAATTGATTTTCGATAGTGGTCAATTTCAAAGATTAGTGGGAAAGCTTATATATATCACAATTACAAGACTAGACATCTGTTTTCTTAAATTTGTAAGTAAATTTATGGATGCTCTTACGTTTAATCACATGAATGTAGTTAATAGAATTCGACAGTATCTTTAAGGCTCCCCGTGAGGAGGTTTATGGATGCGTAATGATGGACGTAATTCTAATATCGGCCATTATTTCATTTCAATTTCAGCCTACATTAATACCCTGATTCGGCAGGTAGGTTTCTCCGATTGGAATATGGGTAACGGTTCGTATTTTCTAAACCGATGCCTTTTCAACACAATTGGCTCCAGAAATGGAAAAAAGCTCTGCAACTAGTGCTCGGGAGTGAGTAATCCAGGGATAAGTGACCTCTCGGGAACCTGTTGTTGGATGACCGTAGTGGTACCTGTTCACACTGCTGGATAACCTTAATGGCTAAGTAGAGACAATATTAGTGGAAGGTTGGGTAATTACAAATGGTATCAAAGCCAACGACGGGTCATCTATCAAGGGTGAGATAGTACATTTGACGGATTGTGTCAGAAACTGGTTTCATAAGTGGTAGAGAACGTCTGAGATACGGGCTTGAATATATTCCAGAGCCGAGGATGGATCCAATTTAAGGCGGTGGTATAGTAATACCCCGATTTGGCAGGTAGGGTTTGCCGACTGGAATATAGGTAATGGTTCGTCTTTTCCTAACACCGGCACCTTTTCAGCATAATTGAGTCCAGTGTTGGCAAAAAGCTCTGCAGTTAAGCGTACTCGGGCAGGAGTAATCCTGGGATGGGTGACCTCCTGGGAAGATGTTGTTGGGTGGACGCAGCGGTACTTGTTGAAAACTCCACACTGCTGGATAATCGTAGTAGCTAAGTGGAGACAGTATGCGGTGAAGGGTCGGGTCATTACGCTACAGAATGCAGATTTGGTTGGATGCCCAGTTCATCAAAAGGTCTTTTGTTGGCGGGAATTTGGTAACATGGAGGAGCATGAAACAAAACATAGTTGTCCCATCAAGTGTAGAAGAAAAATGCAAAGCCATCTTCCACCAGAGAACACTACATATCGGAGTTAATTGCCACTTTGTTCGAGAAAACTTGAAAGCTAGATATTTGTACACCTTTCGTTCCTAGTGCCTTGCAGTTGCCGATGTATTTACAAAAGGATTGTTTGCTTCCAAAATTAAAGAGATATTGGGCAAATTAGGCTCAATAGACGTCTATGGACCAACTTGAAGGGGAGTGTTGGAGAGGAATAAGGATAAGATTGATATTGACAATATTTTGCTCATATATTGTTTCTATACAACTGTTTACCGTTAACAAAACTTTCTCTTTTTGACAAATCTTATATTCTTTATAACCGGGAGGTTTATGATCTACAAGTAACAGCCATACTCATACCATTTTATTGTAACACTGTCTTAGTAAAAAAAACCATCTCTTCTCAATTGTGGATGTAGATTTAAAGAATTGAACCACGTTAATCCCTTGTGTGTCTGTTGATTCTTCCTAAGATCAAAAGAAATTCTCAATCTAATAGATTTTTGGGCCGACCGACCGAAGGGCCCAAGGGAGTCCCTTTTATGGCCACTTTTTTGTAAAATGAAACCTCACATAAATTTACAATTTGATAAAAATATTTTGGTAGTGTGCACTTGATAATACCAAAATATCCCTCCCTTTTAGTCCAATTACTATAACTCCTTATGTAACCTATTCTTTTAGGGGTATAATTGGAAATCAAACTTTAATATTACATATCTAAAAATCCATGCCTTAGAATTTTACAAAATTTATCTCGTTGGAAAGGTTATAAAAAATCTACGCAATGGTTACAAACAACAATATCAAATTTAGAGTTTTTACGAAAAATTCGTAGGTGTTTATCATTTTAGGCACAATTTTAGAAAATTAAATGTATATCCATTATACAAACCATCAAAAAAGATACATAATACTTTATGTAGCCATATTTTGGTTTATACATCAACTAATTTTTCTTTGCAACTAATAAAAGGATGCACTCACTCCGTTTCAAGAAAAGTGATATTTTCACTTATGCCTCAAAAATAACATTCTGGCAAAAAAATGATATATAACGCGCTATGCAATCAAGAGTGTTTCGTTTTTCTTCGTTCGGCCCTCCCCACCGTGGCAATGGTATTCTAGTATAGTTCCGCCTAGACATACGGTATAGATGAAGCATATATCAGTTGTTTTCTATTTTGAATTTAGATACTTTGAGATGATTAAACACCACTTTATTTTGTATTTTTTTTGTGCCTTCCTGATTTGTTTATAAATATGTGGTCTACAAAAAATTGGTTACACAAGTATCCCTTTCTCTATCTCCTACCAGGTAAATGGTTGAACTCATTTAAACTCAAATGACACAAAATTTTGGTAGACTTTTTTTTTTTCCGAAAAAGAGGCAAGCCTCATACATTAACATTCATAATTCCAGGATTCCAAATCGGGCGAGTTACAAGGATTACAATACAGGCCAGAGAGTTTTCAACTGACTCCAAGTAATTTAACAAACAACATAGACTTTCAAGACTCTTAGCTTCACAGTAACAGATTAAATTCATATGATTAAATCTAACCATTCCACACCGATTTCTTAGTAACATGACATGTTTAAATGGTATTGTTTGGACTAAATATGACACATCCAAATCAAATAACAAGTCTACTGATAATAGAGACGTTAGGATCTAAAGATCCAACCATTTCTCAAGAGTTTTATCATAATCATAGTAACACAAAGGAACAAGGCATAAAAAGATCCATAGATCCGGCCATTTATCACAATTGTTTTCAAAAATAAAGTAACCAAGGTGACAAAGATAATCAAAATCAGTTATCTTTGGGCGGAATCGGTCGGAGGCGATCTGAATGCTCGTCGGAATCGGTCTTCTGTTTCTATCTTCTGCTGGAGTCTTTGGTGTCTTTTGTGTTGTAAAAAAAAAATGGTAGATGGATGGTAAAATCCATCATTATTTCACTCAATTACTACTTAAGGATTGTTTGATGATAGATCTTTAGATATTTATTACTGCCTATTATTTAGAGACGGAATGAGTATTACTTTTTGTTTGCTATATTCTACGTAGGTTCACCTATGAGATGACTCTTCCACTATAATTAAAAAAAATTCTTGGAAGTTGTGGCAAGGGCAATGACCCCTCTTTTCTTCTGCAAATGTACAACGAAAAAAAATTCACCGACTATTTCTCAGTTATTCATTCCAGACTGACTCTTTCCATTCATTGTATGCATTCAACACCACCATAGACCATACTACCTTCTCCATGTATATAATTTACCATAAATAATTTATATCCCGTGAGTTGAGTTCCTTGTACCGACTGGAAAAGAGAGATGGGACCCACATTTAACCCACCCCTGCTAAACTATCGGATCAGGGAAACCACCCCATTCTGAAATAAAATGACTGGAATGCAAACTAACTTCCCTTGTTGATTTTTGCATAAAAAACAGGAAACTTCTATAGCTTGTGGGTTCATTTGCAGTACGGAACATTTTTTTAATACTAACGAACTTTTATTTTGTTTTTCGCGTTTGTGTCAATAACAGAATGTTGCATGAGTGCTTCCAGCGTTTTAGATTGGTAGTAAAAATTTACATCCATGACCAAGTATCACATTTTACCGATAACTTGACATGATGTATAATCCAACGGGTACCCGATTATCCGGAATCGAACCGGATCCGCATACATCGGGTCTGACTTCGGGTCCTACAATTGGACCAATTAACAAAAATGATAATTATATAAATGTCTCTTGTTTTGATGGGCTTCACAAATATCCTTATCACACAATAAATATATCCCTCTCCATCTATAAGCCCATCATGGGTCCATTAACATTCTTTTTGTTTCCATATTTATCATCACTATACAATATACCGTTTTCATTCTTTTGTTTTCAGATCTAATTCTTTTCTCAACATCGCTGCTACCAGTACCACCACCATGTCTTACGCCACCACCGTAACACCATTTCCATCGTTACTACCATCACTATCGTTTCTCCACCCTCTAACCCAAGTCAAGTTTCTTCCCCGTGAATAAATTGATTTGATTTTGGTTTTTTATGGATTTAAAAAAACTATGGAGATCGGGAGATCTGATTTCAATATCACTGAATCGAGATTTGATTATATTTTTGTGTTTATAATTAGATCGATTTGTTTTTCGGTTTTTGTTTATGGATTCAAATCTAAAACAAAAATCAATTTTTTTTGTTTAGTATAGGTTATAACTTTAATTTCTTGTATGTTCCGTATCTTAACCACATTTTTGTTGATTTTTTTATTTTGTATGTGTTATTAGAATTTGGCAAGAAATAAAATAAAAAGCAGTATCTGTTCACTCCTCTTTAATGGCTACTTCCGATCGGCAAATATTAATGAGTAAAGCTGACAAATTGTAAGATTTGCGTTCCTTCTGTAACAATTTCTTTTTTTATAATTTTGATTCATCTTTAACTGATTATTCATTTCTATTTCCCCATCTCTATACCTCATTGAGAATATGTTGGTTCTAACTTTAGGTTTTACTGTTGATTGATTTCACCTTAGACTACTGTATTCATATAATCTGTTGGGTGTTTACTAGTTAAGTTTATGGAGATGTAGATTGTGTGTTTTAGAAGTTAATAATTGAAATTGTATAGGATCGGAATTCTTAGAGGAATCGTACTATGTGCTCAATTTGGGAAATTACAAACTGTGAAAGATGAACCGGTGAATAGCTAAATTAATGAGCTAGTTTAATGATACTGTTTGGTTATTACCACTTTAGAGATGGTGACAATGAATTATTGATTGTTGAGCTCATAATTTAGTGTAAATAAATCATATGTCGAAGTATAATGTGAACTTGGACGCGTTAGGAGTACAATTGCAGTTACGTATTTTGTTGATTTTTTTTTTTTGTTGATTATCTTCATTTCATTTATATTAGAGCCAATATTGTTCCAAAAACCACTTTACATGTATAATTCTTGGGTATCTTGTGTTTATATTTTCCTATTTGTGTATATGCAGATAGATTTTTAGGTTATTGGTAAATCATTTTGGTGTTTTTTCGTTGATGTTTTGTTTCATGATCGAAAGATCTCTGGACTTCAGTTTTATGGGATCAACTATTGTTGTTGATCCATTTATGGGATCAACTCCTATTGTTGACACCATTTTTTATGGAATCAACTACTGTTGTTGATCCCATATGGGATCAAATACTGTTGTTGACATTATTTTTTATGGGATCAACTACTGACTCTTATTGTTGACAGCATTTCCTTGGATTAGTATGGTCATTCTTATAGTTTAAATCATATTTGTTAAAAAAAAATAGCTTAATTTCTTGCTGGTTTGTGTTTGTGTATTGTTGTTTGACAGATGGTAGTGGTGGTGTTGTTGGATTTTATAGCTGTAAAGTTCTTCAAATGTTGGATTTGTGGTGCAATGGTAGCATGACTGACTCCACGTCAGATGATGCGTGTTCGACTCACTCCAAATTCACTCATTCGTATATGTTGTTTTTTGTTTTTTGTGTCAAACTTTGATTGTTGACTCCATTCACTGGGATCAACTTCCATTGTTGACACAACTGAACTGGAATATTTTTTAGTTATTTGTATCAACTTTGGTTGTTGACTCCATTCAATGGGATCAACTTCGATTGTTGACACATAAAAAAAAAACTGGAATATGTATTAGTAAAGTTATTATTGAGCTTTTAATTTTTGGGTCAACTTCGGGTTGTTGACACCAAATTTTGGTGGCGGTGGTGGTGGTGGCGGCGGTAGCGGAAGCGGCGGCGATAGCAATAACAGTGGTGGTGGTGGTGGAATATTAGTGGAATAGTAAAAGTGGTTATAGTAAGTAACTGGTGGCAGTGGTGGAGTGGTGGTGGCGGCGGCGGCGATGGTGGTGGTGGAGTGGTGGTGCTGGTGGTGGTGGTGAAGTAATAGAGAAATAAATTTGTTAAGGGATAAGATTTTTAAATGAAACATAATATTATAAATGAGGGTATTAAGGTGATCCATTTCTTAATGGATAATGTTTTTAAATGATAGGGGTATATTTATTGTTGTATAAGAGTATATTTATTGGGTGTCAAAACTAGGGGTACTTAATTAATATACCCTTAACAAGATCATTATCCGATAAGTATAACCGTTACGAACCGCTAAGCTTTCGGGTCCTAACGGGTATTACCTGACAGGTACCCGGATATTTGTCATTTTTCCTTAATTGCACCTAGTGTTTAAAGATTTCATGTCGTTTGCTTTAAACAAATTTATTTTTCATTTTATATTTAATCTTATTTAGAACATTAATTTAGATTTACTATTCTTTATAAAAAAATTACTAATTTCAAGCCAAAATGAGGAATATAAAAAGGATTTAGTAACAAATGTAGTTGATTTTACAGGACCGGATATTTTTATTGGGCTGAATCCGGGTCCACTAGTTTAGGAACCGGATTTGGGACCATTAGGATCCGAAACCAAGTAAAATAATCGGTCCCTGTTCCGATAGTATACTACCCTGACTCGGTTGGATCCGTTGGCACCCCTACATAAGTGGTTTCACGGGAAATATCTCACTTTATTTTATCCTTGAATGTTCAAAAATGATAAAATAAAAATGGACGACTCCTTCTCTCTGCACTCTCTGATTTCTCTCCGACCAGGCTAGACTTTTTTTACCGTTACATCCCTTTCCAGTGGATAACAGCTCTTTTTCACTGGTTTTTCTCGCCGACTCTTCTTCTTCTCCATGAAGCCGATCCTTAATTTAGTGCATCTATGCATTCAGTTGAATACCCAATCACTAGTTACTCTCAACCAATCACTAGTATCAATCAATTAATCACAAAAATCAGTAAATTCACAAGAATCACTAAAAATTACAACAGTCACTCACCAGAGAAGAAATTACATTATCAAAAATCTCAAGTACATCTCAGGAAAACAAATCACTCAAACCACTCCCTTGAGCATCACCTTAGAATATCTTAATCCATGTTTTCTCAAGCTCTGTAGGTCAGGCTACCCTAATAGATTTTTCCAAATAAGGTGGGTAAACACCAGTGCATGTTCAAACAAGGAAAAATTCATACAATATATCTATCTACATTTCTTTACCCCCTAATTCAACGTCTCAACAATATAACTCAAATCTCCCAGAAGGAATTTCCCCTGCAAATCCTACACACCTCTCTACCAAATCATGCTATGAATCCTAAACATCTTCCCTGTCCAACCACTTATCACAGATTACTAGTAGTTCATGACTAGAGGTTCCATCTAAGCATGAAATTCATGATCAACCACCACATCAGAGAAATACCAAATATCCACAACATTAAAATTCACACTTTCCAACCAAAAGATCCAAACATACCCATAATCATCAACATCCAGTTCAAACCTAAATATAGTCCCCTGGATTTTCACCAAACAAAGTCTAAAAAAGAAAGAAAAAAACACCAAATAGTTCTATCCATCTAAAACCAAAAGAGAATTCCCATAATGTTAGCAACAGTAACTTACCGACCAGTCTATTTAACTCAGAGTTGAGTTCGATTTCGAGTCCCCAGACTCACAATCCGAGTTCGACTCCTAGTCATCCGAGTTGGAGTTCTCCGGTGTTGTCTACGAACATCATTTCATCGCCTCTGCATTGGATTAGGCTGCACATGGTTCTCCGTTCCAACATCTCCTGCAGGTTCAGCGGGTACATTCATTGGATTGATAGGATAAGAGGGCTGCTCTGGATTGGCTGGAGGATTCCCATCGGCAAATACCTCACGGCCAATTTGAGCAACTATGGTATAAGGAACATTAAGTACCGGGAAGTGTATAGGTGCAACATATAGCCCAAAGTTGCATTGTCAATACTCGGATGGCATGTCTCACTTCTGCAGGCAATGTTGTAGACATGAAACCAATATGACCACCACCAGCAACAACAAACCGATCAGCAACTACGACAACACCTTCATGCACTTCAAATGGACCAAATCAAGGGTGATAGGCGTACAGCTTCCATATATCATGGTAGAGGATTTTTGGCCTCCTCCTCCTCGGCATCAGTATCTATGGGTATCTTGCCCTTATCATCCCCAGGCTTGTCAGAATCCATTGGTGCATTTACCTTACAACCTTTATCTCCGTCTCCACCTCCACTCCCACTACTACTTCCAACTTCGTAATATTGGCTTTGTATCTCAAAAGGGTTGCTGGTATCATATCTCAATGGTACATGCCGATTGATTACATGTGCAAGCAATTCAACATGATTAACAATCTCAAGGGGATGAAGCATACCTGGTGGTCTTTCTTGCCCTTGAATCGCTTCAACCTTCATCTCATAATTATGATGCAGATTCTCCAAGTGCCAATTGTACTTATACTGATAATCCGGCGAATCATACCCTTGTGGGAAGGCAACTCCATAAGAAAATCTCTAAATAAAAATGCCCATATGGATACCGATATATCTGGGGTTCTACAGCAAAATCAGGATCAATTTATTTATCAATCTTTACGTTCTTGTTCTCATCATCCATGATTTCTATAACTGCAATCTAATTTGGATGCTACAAATTAGAAAAGGGTTTCTGAATGTCTCTAACTTTTTTATATTAAACTTAATTTTGATTAGACAGATTTCTTCTCCTCTTAAAGGCAGCGGTTCCCAAAAACACATCCTTTCAACTACAATCAATACCTCTAACTGCTGCAATCTAGCCTCTTCATTTTCTTCCCCCCACACTTCTCTCACAGAAAATTTATTCAAAATCCCCGCTTGTCCGTCCGCTGCACCTGCCACTTGGTAAACTGTAGCGGCTAATCCACGTATTGCAGTGCTGATATGGCAAGCACCCTCGTGCAGACAACTCGTGAAAATTTCAACCCAAGCCTAGAACCAGTTAATCAACAAACCAGGAACAACATTAACCAGTTTAAACTCAATTTGGATGATAGCCACAGATATTGGATCTTATTAGTTGTGGGCCTCTATAACATATTTCTTCTGACTTATGCCCTAGTCAACAATCATCATGGTCAAAAGAAGCATCATACTCAAAAGCATGTTGGTGCTAAACAATTGCAGGTGATGGCAACCACTCTACAATCTCGGACTAACCAGGTATCAACTGTACTCCTTTATGCATTATTTTTTATGCCCTTACATGCTAGCTTCGGTGAGTTGTCATACAGGTTCAAAGGCAAGGTACCATTATCCTTCAGAAGTAAGAACCTCAACCACTTGTCTACATCCCTCCATGTGAATTTTTACTTGTATCTGGATAACATCCAAAAAGCTAATACTTGGAGATCACCCATTGGAAGTAACAATAATCCTAACTGGAATCCAGCTTGCTTGCTCAATCAGAAATGCAATCCTCAACCCGTGACATATTTTCAAATTAAAGTGAGAACAACTCCACATTCTTGGATTATGTTTCTGCTTCCTCAACACCATCACCACATTTTCACCCTCTTACTCACTCACTACACCATGGCCTCCTCTTCCAACTCTAACCTAAACAATATAGATTATGTAGTCAATAAGATGAAATCTGTTTTAATAATGCCTGGAGATCTCTTTCCCGAGGTACTCTTAAACCCTGACAACATCTAAACCAAACATGAACTGATATGGAAATTATGCTTCATTGGAAAACTCTGCAGTAATATTTGCTTTGAAACATCCAGAGTCAGTAACTTCATCAATGCCAACAGGGAAATGCTGAGCAGAATTGAGGTAGACATATGAATAGGAGAAGAAACTTCTACACTCTCAGACTCACTCATGAAGATTACTATAACACTCTCAGACAAGGAGGAAGTAGAGGTGTTTTTGAAAAGTTAACGGTTCTTGTTGAGATTCTTGCTGGAGGACCTGATCTAATTGATGAGGAACTCTTTACAAAAGTCATGGTTTGGATTCTCAAAATACCTAAACACATCATCCATGACATAAAAAGGCATCCTCAAACCTGTTGGGGTATACCAAGATGCTAGAAGACCCTCTGGAAGAGATAGATTATAAAAGAACATGGAAGTCAAGATCACCATGGATGTTACTAGATCCCTCAGGTTTGGGATTGAAGCTTTTGAGTCAATTATAATTTTTCACTAGATGGAATTTGCATATGCCTTAAATGGTATCAAGTTCTATAAAG
Source organism: Papaver atlanticum (assembly GCA_023531105.1). Lineage (NCBI taxonomy): Eukaryota > Viridiplantae > Streptophyta > Magnoliopsida > Ranunculales > Papaveraceae > Papaver > Papaver atlanticum. The sequence continues at coordinate 4,350,530 of JAJJMB010002292.1, read as the reverse complement.
TATGTAGAAATTTAGATCATCCTAATCAACTATAAGTTATCCCATCTATTCAAAACCACCCTCTGACCACTCCAAAGCAGACAATTACACCATCCACCCCAAAATAGAAAGGTTTACTCTCTGAAAAATCCCTTATTCACAAGTCTTATACTGATGCTGCTATGGAATTTGAAGCCAAGATGAAACATGCAAAGAAAATGGAGCTGAAAAAATGCAATAGCAAGTCTTGATGCCTCCACAAATGGTCCCCTCATTTTTGGTGCTAGCTCCTCCAACTATGGAAATGAAGAAACTCCACAACACCTTGATGACGTTGCCAGCCAGATAAGAAACAAAAATACTGCCTAGCAAAGAAAATTTTGGGTTCCTATAGAAAGAAACTCCCAAACATCAAAGTTGTTGCTAGATATCAAGGTCATGATGTTTCTGCTGAGATAACACTGAATACTGTGCTCATTGTCTTCCCAACCTCCCCCACCCCCCACCAAAACCTTTTCCCTTTAATTCTCTACCCACTCTTGCCAAAATCAAATCAAAGCAAAGATGGATGTTGAGATTTATAAGAAGAAGAAGGAAGACTGAGAGGCTAAAAAAAGGCCTACAAATCCAAGAAGAATACCGTCAATACCCCAGGAGAGAGCACCTTTGATCCAAAAAGAAAGAAATCTTTCAACTGAGATAATGCTGAAATTCCCAAAAAATGCAAGGGCTTGGATGCAACTGTTACAGATCAACCTTTGGTTTATATTCAAAGTCTGGCTAATCGTACCTTAGAAAGCTCCCCAACTATTAATATGGTACATTATCTAACTCCCCTTAATTTTAACCATGATACTAGTATAATTCATTCACAGGTCAAAAATTGCATAACTATCCTTGCTACTCATGCTATATTTCTTGGTTTCCTTAAAAATATCGGAAGTTGTGGATTTTGTTTGGCATACTTTAGGCGACATTGAATTCAAAAACGACATCATTCAGTGACCTGAACTCTACTGTTTCAAATCAAATAAATCACGATACATTTTCATGAATTTCTACTAAACAGAATATCGTAGTTTTAACTGGGAAGGCGATTTTTGGTGAAAATATAATTAGGGAGAGATTTATGGAAAAGATTATCAGACCTAGTGCCTTTTATCTTCTGTGTCTAACAGGTAAACAACCCTGCTAAACTATAGTGTATCATCTTGCATATTGTGTATTTGTGATATATATTTATAATAGATTCAGAACAGCTGAAATTGGTGTGTGCATAACTACTAGTAACTAATTGGTTTGATCTTTTGGTTACAGGACATTCAGAGTAAGGTGAAAACAATTGTTTAGGAAATCTGCAGCTTATGTTTCTTCAAGTAGGAAATTTTGTAGAACATTTTAGCTTGGTTCTATTAAGTCAGTTAGTACATTAATATGCTTACAGAGTTCAAACTGTTGCGATCCAAAATCAAATGATCAACAATGAAATTCAGCATAAGTCTTGCTTCAAGATTGAGGGTTGTATATGAAACAATTTCGATATCACCGTGACTGAATTCAGAACTAGCTGTGGCTTTTTTTTTTCATCCTTTTGAGATAAGATTAAATTAGCTGTGGCTTTTGAAATATAATGCGAATATGATGTAGGAGAAACCGCTCCAGGCTGTGAATGCTTTGACCCTTCTCCTTACCGTATTTTCTATTCGAACGTTGTGAACTAGATTGGCTCAATTTCCTAGACTCCGTTTTATAGAAAAACTTTTGACTATGCAGAGCAAACGGGAAGTGACAGACCAACCCCTGGGGCCCATTGAGGAATCATAGAGGAGGTGGGTTTTTGGTCCCACCAAATGTGTGTTGCTAGAAAGTTTTCAGACACAAATCATTTCCGGAGCAAACGTCTTAAACACGAATCTAAAAAACCGACCCCCTACAGTCGGGACAGCAGGGGCTTGTCCAATTTTAAGACACGACGTGGCACAATCTGAGTGATAAAAAAGGAAATAACTTTAATATTGGAATTGGTAGTGGGGAGAATGATCAAAAGTTAGGATTCATTGTCACATTTACGGAGTATAACGGTTGTCCCAGTTATAGAGTTTTCCCGAAAAAACTGTGCTGAACTAGATTAGTCTGGTCAGTAATTAGTATCTCTGTATCTGTCTTGATTTTCGAAAACAGCAGGAGTCCTTTACCAGTAGAACTGACAGAAGTAGCTCAAGAACCAAGAAGCCAGATCTCAAAATGTCTGTATTATTTTATTTCATGGTAAGCTAATTTTAAAGTTTTCCTTTAGCGCCACCTGTGTTTTACCGTATTTTGTGTGGGTCCTATGGGGTGAAAAGCTCATTTGGGCAGCCAACGCAAAGTCATTGTTTGGTGAAATTTGGAGATGATCAAACCAGCCTTGAAGGAGGCCATGCGCCTGGCACTGGCAGAATATTTTGAGAATGACAATCATGGGCGCAGAGGCTGGGCTCGTGCACAATCTCTACAGTATGGAAGGAACGATGAAAAATAATCCTAACTTGGTTTGGAGGGATCCGAAGACAGGAGAGAAAATCCTGTATATGGGTTGCCTCCTCAATCAGCAAATGATGCTTAAATTTGGCGACGGCACTAAGGATCTATTTTTGGCGTCAGTGTGCTAGATTATTTTGGGCACGGTACAAATAGTTCAGGCATGCGAAACAATTAACTCATCAATAATACTCGGCTGTCCATTAGTAATACTGAGAAAACAGTAGAGACCAATATGCAGAACGTTTGAAGGGGGGTAAAAAGGCTTCTGATTAGCAAAAGAAAGCTCTAAACCACACCAGTGTTTAGCAAATAGAACTCAAAAATGTGTACACGACAAAGTAATTACAAAGCGATTTTGTGGGAGGTCCACTGAAGACAACTCCAGCGAATTGCTGCAACTCTACTTCAGAGTTCAGACTCTAGTTGATTGTCAGGGATATTATGTTGACATATCTACAAACCCTAACTCGAGCATATGCAGCAACTAATCCCTATGTCCCCAGTAGAACATTATAGCACAATCAACTTCAGATATGTCAGAGTTTCCCTTTTCAGTGGGTTGGGAACTCACGTCGACTAGTTTAGGAATCTAAATCTTAATCCGACTTTGATTCTGAATCTGCTTCTGGATCCAACTCAATAGGCCTAATTCTGTTTGTATTGGCTTCCAAAGGAGGAAGTCCATCCTCGTCTTCGCTGGAGTTCAGTTCCTCAGCAGCTTGGGAGTTGGATACTTGTGGATGGGCATTTGATTCTTCTGTACCTGTTACTTTGAAGATCTCTGGCCTGCATTGGGAGACAAGGAGAAATCATAAGGAATAAAATAGCTGAATAACAATCTTGAATAGATTAGTGAACACTAATAAAACAACCGCACCAAGATAAATGAAGCATGTGATACTGCAAAATGATTGCTCGAATAAGGTAAAACTTATATTGATTTTTGAAACGAAACAAATATCAAGTGTCAGTATTGCTAATGTCTGATTCAGATAAAACAGATTAATACAAGGACAGAGCGCGCGTGTGTGTGAGAGAGAGACTATCAAATAAAACAAACGGCACAAATTGACCCTAAGAATCGAACCACTTGACCAGATAGGGTTTTCTTTTGCGCCATCAAGCCAACTTGCATTCCTGAATCCTAACAACACCGTTGACCATCCACTAGGGTAGAGCACCTTATATGATGCCTAACCACATTGGTGTGTGCGCGGACTGAATAATTTTCTTAGCTTAAGGATACTGAAGATTGACTATATAATTACAAATACCAGGTGCCAGCAAAAAACAACCACATCCAAACCAAAATCCCACAGTTGTTGCAGTGAGCAAGTATCATTCCTTTAAGCGCCTACTGTTAGTTTACTTAGTCAAGCCCGACAATGTAATATTCCTAGTATCCTAATTTGCTTACCCTGGTGGCAGTGAGCAAGTACCGTTTCTTTTTAAATTTTAGTACATTATTCGGAATATAAGTAGCACAGATTGCTCCCCTACTTTCAATCGAAAATTATAAGTCCTAGCCATACTTCATACTCGTAATCACTAACATAAATGCATTTAACTAGTTGACAAGGAGGATACCGATGGCTAAAGAGAGCCAACCAATCTGGAGATTTCTGTAGTAGACGAATTTGTTCATAGAATAGAACTTGTGTAACAATACAAGCCACCTTACTACCCGCTTCAATAGCTTCGTCTATCCGTCCTGCGTCAACCACAACAAAGCTTCCTACAAAAACAAAACAAGAAAAGCTAATTCATATCCAATTTCAGCTCTCATTTGTTGTCTAATAAGTTTTGTATCTCAAAATTACAATCTAATTCAGTAGACACTACAATCCAATCCAATCCAATCCAACCTACCTCGCTTAATCCACATACTCTTCTGATATTTGGCAGGAAAGAGTGCAAGCAATTTCTTACCATTTGCATCTAATACCTAATTATAATTACAGAGAGACAATTCAATTCAATTCATCATATCATATAAAAGTGAAAATGGGAAATGAATGAACGGATGAATACCTCAATGGAGTTAGATCCTCGTAGAGACACGACTTGCATAACACATTGATCTTGTTGTAAGGTCAATCCTTGTTCTTCAGCTGCTCTCTTCAAATTCTTTCTTCCTCCTTTCATTGCGCTTCCAATTGATTAACTTTCTTCAGCCGTGGCGGTGGAAGACAGTGGTGGTGGTGGTGATAGTATTTTCTTAGTTTTACCTCTCTGAAAAATGAAACTCTCACGCAAGCAGCAACGATTAGGGGTTTATCGATGGAGGAGAAGATAGAAGAGAACGCGTAAATTTTATTTTTGGAATTACCATTTGGCACTGTATATATACATATATATATATATATATGGACCTGTTTAGTCTCTAAGGTCCATCCACTTAAGCTATTAAGAACCGGAGGTTCATTAAAAGAACCCTACCAATTTTTTTAAATGGGAATTATATAAGGGGAAAAAACGGTTTAGTCCAAAACCGTCCCCAAAGATACGGATTAGTCCACCCCGATCCGACTAGGAACAGATTAGTCCAAAGTTTATTTGAAAATGTGTAAAGACGCTGCCATTCTTCGCACGCGTCTCATAAAGCACACATGCAGCGAATTAAAACTGTTTTGTAACTGACACAGTTAATGCGGGAGAGACACGTTGGTTCGGAAAAAAAAAAAACTGAAAGAAAAAAAACGGAAATGTTATTATTTCATTTAGCAGAAAAACTCAGAGAAAAATTTAACCTAAACTCCAAAATCCAAAATCCAAAATCGAAAATCGAAACCCTATAGCTTCATAATCAAACCTTAAATCTTTGTAGAATTGATGAATACAGTAGCAGTAACATCATGGTGATTGCTAAAAAAAGAGTTGCAAAGCGAAAATCAATAGAAAAATCTTCTGATACAACAGCAACAGTTGAAGAAGATACTTCAAAATCACAAGGACCGAAGACGAGATCAAAATCTACAGTAGTTTCAACAGAAGATACTTCAAAATCACCACCACCTAGGAAGAAATCAAAATCTACAGCAGTTTCAACAACAACAGTTGAAGAAGATACTTCAAAATCACCACCTAAGAAGAAATCAAAATCTACAGCAGTTTCAACATCAACTGTACCAGAAGATACTTCAAAATCACCACCACCTAAGAAGAAATCAAAAACTTCAAAGAAATCAACATCTGGTCAAGCAAAAAAGGGTAATGCTACTTCAAACTGTTGTCCATCTATTGTGTTTTACCAGTGTACAGATCTGTTCACCGGCATGCTATTCATGTTTATATGTTCTGATGTTTGTGTTTTCAAACTGTTGTCCATCTCTTGTTGTTGGTGTGTATAGAAATGTACACCATCATGTTGTTGCAGGCTTTCAGTTTCAGTTCTATCTATTTTCTTGCAATTTTTATGAGATTTGTTGTTGGTGTGTACAGATATGTACACCACCATGCTGTTGCATTGATTTGTGTTCAGATTTCTTGTTCATGTGTATATACTACTACAGTCACATGTTGTTGTACTGATTGGTGTCATGTTCTGTATGTTTTTGTACTGACTGTTGTGTTTTGAAACTATTTTTTCATCACTTGTGGTACCAGTGTACAGATCTGTACACCAGCATGCCAGTTCATCTTCATATTGCCCGACTGTTGTGTTTCAAAACTGTTTTTTCATCACTTGTGGTACCAGTGTACAGATCTGTACACCATCATGCCAGTTCATCTTCATATTGCCCAACTGTTGTGTTTTGAAACTGTTTTTTCATCACTTGTGGTACCAGTGTACATACAGGTACACCAGCATGCCAGTTCATCTTCATATTGGATGCTGAGTGTGTTTTGAAACTGTTGTTGTTAGATTTTTGTAAGAGTGTAAAGACTTTTACACCTGTATGTACCAGTGTACATACAGGTACACCAGCATGCTAGTTCATCTTCATATTTGATTAGTGCTCTGTTAAATATTTGTGTATACATTGTTGTACACCTATGTGACTGTTTTGTAGTTATGAGTATAATGAATGTATTATTCTTCTTGGTTCATTTTCGTAGATACCAACAAACCTTATAGATCAAGTTTCCATGCAATCAGTGACTTTGTGAATAGAAACTTTGAGGAAGATGAAACAAAAAGAGGAGGAAAAGTATGGTTCACCAATTATCAATTAGAGAAGCAAAAGGAAGGACCATTCTGGCCTGTTGTAGATATCTTTGTCCACAAAAAAGCAGATCAGAAAGATGAGAAAGATCCAAGTAAAAAGAGAGATGATATATGGACTAAGAACCCAAACTCAATCTTGAAAATTGTGAGACAGTATCGCCATGAAATTTGTGACACAGGGGGACATTATTTCATGTTTGATACTCCCAAGAAGAACGTAAGAGTCGCAGTAAAGAGTGAACCCGAGGATTTGTTTCTAATTTATGGGATTAAGATGGTGGCAATGGAACTTGAAAAAGGAGAAGATGTAAAAACTGCAGCTGGAAAAAGATACGGTCCGCTGATAAACAGATTGACTCTTAAGAAACGAAATGAGCTGGGGAAAAAAGATGTGGAGGAGGAAATCGTACGTATCATGAAGCTAAACCCAAAGTCGCGATTGGAGATTGAAAGAGACGCTGAAGACTTAGTGGTGTTGTTTACTATGTACTTGTGTATAACGGTGTTTTTTACCCAGGCAAACGGAAGTATGATTAGCAAGAACCAGTATGCACACTTTTTTGAGTCTTTCGATAGGATGAAGAAAACTTGTTGGCCAGTTCATATACATGAGTATCTCATGGCGTGCATTAAGAAACATTTCGATTCACCACTTAAAGTTAATGGTTGTGTGATTTATCTGTTGGTGAGTTTACATGTGCACACAGTTGTACACCTGATATATCCATTCACCATTTTAAATAATTCTGTTCATTGTGTTTGTTCCTTTCTCTTACATTTCTAACTATTCACCTATTTGTTAATGCAGCATTGGTTTGCTGAACACAACAAAATCATGCAGCCAAGCAATGAGGAAGGTGTGCCAAGGCTTCTCAGGTGGATCATCAGTGACGTCAGTAATACAATCGAGAAAGACCTGAATGACGCCATGAAAAAGGTATCTCAAAAAACTTTCTTACGATAGTATATGTACATCGATATACACCTTTAATAAGGTGTACAGGATTGTACATTGTTGATAGTATATATACATTGATATACACCTTTAATAAGGTGCACAGGATTGTAAAAAATTGGTGATAGATTTGAATTTTTTTTCATGTGTACAACAATGTACACTTTTAACATATGTGTGGAAAATTGTACACCTGTGATAAATATTGATACTTTGGCATGTTTTCAGATGCAACCAGGATGGGTAAAGGCTTACACTGATGAAGAGCGATTGCTTTTGGATGAGTACCGGAGGCAGAAACAAGAAAATAGTATAGATGCAGTGAAGGAAAAGCTGCACATATCAGATATGGAAAGAAAGGAGTTGGATGAGGAGCTTACTGAAGTTCAGGAGAGATAAGAAAGGCTTCTTAATTTCATTGAAGAGAAAAGCCTAAAAATTAATGAAATTGGTCTAATGAACTTGACAGAAAGAGAAGTGAATAATTTTCGTAATTACATTTTGGATGAAATCTTTAAATTTGCAAAGGAAATACACCTTGAAACTGAGGAGGAGGAGGAGGATGAGGATGACAAGGTTGAGAAGGATGGGAAGGAGAACAAGGAAGATGAGGAGATGGAGGAGGAGGAGGAGGATGACAAGGTTGAGGAGGATATTGAGGAGCACAAGGAAGATGAGGAGATTGAGGAGGAGGAGGAAGAAGAGGAGCACAATGAAGATGGTGAAATGCATGATGATAAGGATGATGATGACAAGGAGGGTAGCAAGGATGATGATGACAAGAAGGGTAGAAAAGGTGGTGATATGCATGATGATAAAGATGAGGATGATGAGCAGGGTGGCAAAGGTGGTGATATGCATGGTGATCACAATGACAAAGAGGGTAGCAAAGGTGGTGGTGACGAGCATGGAACTGAATCTGAAAAGAATGAAGTTCCTTCTGAAACTCCTGAAAAGCGAAGGTATAAAATCACTTTTATTAAATGTGGCAGTCATTTCTTTTTATGTGTGTAGATAGTTGTACACCAGTATGCTAAAACTCTTACCTTTTCTCAAAACTTGAATCTTTTAGCACTCCTCTGTCAAAGACAAATGAACAGAAGGATGGCAAGGATGGAACAAGGCAAGGTGTTGAGTCTGGAACTGCTAAGAAGCCTAGGTATGAATAAAATGATCTCAGCTCACATTTATTTTCATTTTCTGTATATGTGTACCAAGATGTACACCTTACTGATTTCTTATGTGTGTGTGTACAAAGATGTACACTTTTGTAGAACCTAACAAAATATGCATTTTTTCAGCACTTCTCTGCCAGAGACAGCTGAAATCGCTGAGCATCAAGAATACCAGAATGTGATGGATGCCACTCTATTTGCATAAATTGATGAAGCTACGATAATCGCAGATCAAGCCATATCTCAGCTGGACCCTAAAGGCATATCTCAGCCGGTTGAAGAAGATGTCCTTTTACTCACACAAGGAGAAGAGACAGAGAAGGAGACTTATACATCAATTGAGGACCTTCTAGATAACTTTTCTGAAACTGTGTTCGTAAAGCTTGAGAAAGGTTGTTACAGAACAACACCATCTGAAGTGAAGGTAAAGATGGCAACCCTGATCCACGATTGTCCAAGCTTTTCATTGTTGAGCCAAGAAGATCCAATAGAAAATTCATCTCAAAAATCATTATCCAATGAAGATGTATGGGAAATGATCGTTGCTGAAGCAGTGCAGTTCATCCAACAACATGAAGATGAATTTTTTAGCAGTCAAGAAGTACAGGAGCAGAAGACACCACCAGCAAAGACAAGAGCAGGGAAGATGAAGGAAGCAGAGATGTTGAGGACAAAAGCAGCTGGCAAGTTGTCCAAGACACCACCAAAGAGAGCTGCAAAGAAAAAACTAGATCCTGATTTCACTGCCGAGGGTAAAACTAGACAAGTTAGGATAAAAGTGGATCAAAAAGGCAAGGGGATCAAAGAGGGATAAGAACCAGGCTATCCTGCAACAATAAAGAGAAAGGAAAATGAGTATCATCTTTGTCGCCCACTGCCAGATGTTTGTCAATCACCACTATACCATGCCATGGAACCATGACAGGACAAAAAAAGGATACAGAAATTTTTCGACTATGCAAGCCTGACTTAAGTTAACAAATCAATACATCACACTATACGAATGATTGAATCTTATTAAAAAAAAGGTATGTGCACCACTATGTACACCATGTTAACATTTCCTTTATGATTCTGCAGCTCCGTAGCTTGGGAACTAACAAGACTCGAAGATCCAATGGTCAAGGAAGAAATTCTGATTGTGGGAAAAGTACTTCGTGAATTGATGTTCAACAAATATCTGGACCAAGAGGTACTGCAGTTCTAGGTCCATCGACGTTGCAGAGCAATTCTCAGAGATAGCTTTCGTCATCCAGATGATCAAAAGTACATGAGATGTGAAATAATGAGTCCTACTGCATGTGTAAGTTTCTCAAAAACAAATAAAAAATGTCATATATTGATACTTTAATGATGTGTACATAGTTGAACACCTAATTGACATGGCGTGTTCTTTGTGTTTGTAGATTTATTTAGGTGTGGACATAGATGTACACCAGTATGCTATATGATTGATGACACATGCTATGTTAAGTGTTTGCATGGATGCTTGATTGTTAGATTTTAGTTAGGTGTGTAGATAGTTGTGTACCTGTATTATACGTCATGGATACATCTATATCATATATCTATTTCCAGGCCTAAAATGTTTGATATGTAGTAGTGTACATGCTTGTTAGTTTTCTGGTCTGATTTAGGTAAACCTAATTCATTTTATTTTCCAACAAATTATTGATTGTAGTACTACGTGAAGAACAATATCATCAGCACTCTACAAACGCTTGTGGTTGATTTCATACGGGACATGCCTGACAATCTGGAAGTTCTTGTAATCCCCGTCAATCACTCTACAGAACAATTGGCAGTAGGAGTTCACTGGTCGCTTTTGAAGTTTGATTTCGAAGCTCTAGAGTGGAAATGGTACAACTCGTTGCCTTCAAATAAGGACTATAAAGATGATGCACAACAACTGGCAAATGTGGTGCAGTTGGAACTCAACAAGAAGAGAGCGTTGAAGGGTGATGCACCTATAGAACCGCACGACATAAACATCATGCAATACCCTGCATAAGGAATCAACCCGGACTGCCTGCTATACACTTGTTACTTTATGAAACGAAGTGTGACGAAAACAAAGAGTATCGAAAGAGATCAGCAGAGGGCCGAAGACATTTGTTAGAAAATGAGAACAAAATTGGTGGCCAAGATGTTGAAAAAAGTCGGAGTGTATGAAAAGGTTTGGGATATAGCAAAGGATGAACAACACAAGGAGTGGCGCCTGAGTATGGAAATGAAACCATTGAAGAGGAAGAGGAGTTTTTAAGCTTCATTATACAAGATCACTTTCTGAATTGCTTCTAAACATTTTTTTATCTTCAGACAACTTTTCAAATTTCAGTTTCAATGCTATAAAGACCTTAAATTAATCTTTTTATTAGTTTCAATTTAAGACTTATGACTACTATAAAGACCTTGAATTAATCTTTTTATTAGTTTCAATATTGATGTGTTGAAAGTATACTTGTGTCAGTACTAAGGTGTATATTACAGGTTAGTAAAATATTAAGGTGTACATGATTGTACACTGTTACTGACAGAGCAGAAATTTATCACAGTAATGGTACAAGAAGGTGTACATAATGGTACACATGTACTGACAGATTTATCCAGACCTGCAGAACTGAAAAACATAGAATTGAAACACTAAACATAAGATTGAACAGGCATTAGCAAAATGTATTTTTCAATTTTCTTTGGTGTGGATAATTAGTGCCAGGACATGTGTACCATTATGTACACCTTCTTGTGCAATGGGAAGATTGCACTTGATGTGGTAAAAGCAATAGCTGTGATATGAATTAGGAAATACTTTTGGAATGCCCTGCAAAAGTCCTTCTCCACGATCACTAAGGAAAACAATCTGACGACCATCGACAACTTCTTTAAGATTCTCCAGAAACCAAAACCAGTTTTCCTTATTTTCGGAAGAAACAAGAGCAAAAGCAAATGGGTAAAAACCATTGTTTCCATTGATACATGTTGCAGCCATCAAAGTACCCCTGTATCTACCAGTAAGAAAAGTAGCGTCCAAGTAAATCATAGGCCTGAGATACCTATAGCTATGCTTGCAAGCACCGAAACAAATGAAAATTCTCTGAAATCTTCTGGTTCCATGATCAACTTCAAACTTCACATAGATATCGGGATTAGTTTCTTCAATTGCTTTGACATACCAAGTTAAATCGCTATACGACTTCTCGTCATCACCAAATTGTTCTTCAAATACGACTTCTTTCCCTCTACGGGCATGGTGATACTTAATATTGGACCCATAAGTTTTCTTAAAAAGTGACATGATCTGTTTGGGTTTTAAACTAGGATCACCCTGTATATTGTCAGCGATCAAATGCTTGACTAACTTGGTTGTCACCGCAGGACTCTTCAACCTCAACCTCAAACCAACACCATAGCTACAAAAAAAATTTTAAAGATGGAATATGTAATGTGCACCACAATGTACACCTAATAAGATATCAAAACCAACACCACATATGCAAAAAGAAAACACAGACCAAGCAAGAATATGTAATTTATACCACAATGTGCCACCTAAAAAACCTACAACAAGTAATGTGCACCACAATGTACACCTAAAACAAGTCTACATATAAAAGCATAAAAAATAATTCGTAATGTGGACTAATATGAACACCACTAACCTGTGAATAACATTAGAATCTTTCAGCACGAACCGAGAAATGTCACCATTCACAGGCCCAAAGTGAATCCTCCAACCACAACCATCTTCTTGGCACTTTGCAGTAAAACGAGTTTTTTCATTTTTAAGAATACTAATCTTGTGACCAGTAGCCATCTTGTACTTATCAACAACAATTCTAACAGCTTTAACACCACCCATAAATTCTCTACCAACTTTGTCAAAAACATAAATCCATTTTTTAGAAATTAGAGGCTTGGCCTGGTCTGCATCATGATCTACCACCCTTACCATCTTAGGACTTTCAGTTACACAAGAATTTGAAGTACTAGAACCAGAACTAGTGCTACAACCATAACTAGTGCTACAACCAGACTTAGAACGAGAAGTATGATTCCGAATCACGTCAACATTCAAATAGAAATCTTCATTCTTAATAAGAATAACAAGAGAAACTAAACCTTGCAGTTGTATATCACCTTGTACAAAAACTAATTGATCATTATCCAAATAGCTGAAACGTATACTCCCAGGAGACAAAGACCTCCAATGCTTGCATGCAAAATGCTTCAATTCATCTACGGTTGTCGAAGTATTAACAGGAAAAGCAGCAGAATGCTCACCATGATTCAAAACAGCATGGATAACCTTCTCAGACATATTTGATACCCCTACATATTACAAAAGATATGATAATAAACATTTGAAGCTTCAAATCACAATTTCAGATTTGAATAACCTAAAACTTAAACAGTGTACAGGAAAGTACACATTTAATAGAAGCCAAAACATCAGATAACAGTAAAACTAAATCAAATACTCCATCGATTAAGCTTAAGAATCTTACTGGAACACATAATTGAATAAATCTGAAGCCTAGGATCTAATATCAGTTCGATTTCATATCATGCATCATAAAACTAAAATCATCATCAAACAACAGTAAACAAAAATCGTTTCACGAGAATCAAAAGCTAATATATAACAAATATCAAATAAAGATCATACAAACAATATTATGTAAAAGATCGAATTCATATCATCAACTCATAAACTCAGAAAAACTAAAAATCAGAAACAAACATAAAAAATTGGATGTAACATATCGTACAAAAAAAAATTTAACCTGAAGTTGAATTCTTCTGCAGAAACAATCAAATCCAACCTAACCTCTATGAATCTGTTAAATCACCTACGAAATTATATCCGGATCAATCTATCTCTCAATCTGTCATGAATTCAAATCTGAGATGAAATAAATCAATTCAAAACACTTTCAAAGTAACCTGAAGTTGAATTATGATGAAAAAACGATTAAATCCTCTCTCAAACTGTTAAATCGCCTCCCAAAATTCATCTCTGACTTGCTCCCTGTTTTGAATTCATGTTTGAGATCCAAAAAAATCGTTTTCAAAACACGCTTTATATATATATAATCGGTTCAAGGGTAATTAGGGTATATTGAAAATTCGGAAAATCGGGACTCGTTTTTCTTTTGGACTAACTCGTCCATGTTTGGACTAAATTGTAGTAAGCGGGGTTTATTTGGACTAGAGAGTACTAGGCTTCAGAGGAGTGGACTAAAGCATCCAAAGCCCACTAACTTTGGGACTGAACGTCAATTTCTACATTATATAATTGTCCCTCCTTTTCACGGGTTTCACAATTACCCTTATGACATAACAAATATACCCCTCTCAATCCAAAGCCCATCAGGGATCCATTAAGGATTCTGCAAGATTACAAATATACCCTTCATATATATTTATTATTCTAAAACCAAAAAACAGTTATCAACGGAAAGAAAAACTGAACGACAGAGAGAGAGAAGCCGATCTTCCGTCAGCTGAAATCAGAAGAAAAAAAAATTTGAAATTTTTTCTGTGAAATCTAGAGTTTCAATCACCAGAAAATCATCTTCTTCTTCTACTACTAAATCTATGTTCATCAATTTAATCATTCGTTTGTTTAAATATGAGATCTGAACTGAGTTTCTTCATCAACAACAGAATCAACAGAAAATTCTCGATCTGTTTTTCTGCAACAAATTGGTAATGGTGATTCGTGATTGAAGATGAGTAGAAATTTATATGATATTTGCATGTTCGATTTGTAGTTTCTAAATCTTCATATTTGATTTCAGTTTATTTGTATTTTCTGTTGCAGAGATCGAGATTTTGGAAGCTTGATTTTGTGTGTTTGATTCTACTGGATTGATTAGTTCATTTACATATTATTTGAATTCGAGATCGTTATTCATCTCTTAAATAGGTATTATTCAATTCTTCAATCTCCCCGGTTTTTGATTTTTGAATTTCTGTTGTTTTACTTAGATCGGCTTATGATTCAATGTTAGGTTTATAATTCATGAGTTTTAGCTTTAATGTACTTTGCATGAACCAGTTCTCGTTTTGAATTATTCTGGATAATTTCATAGTGTGGATGAATTATTAGGAGAATTATTTGTATAATACTGAGTGTTGAAGAATTATTTTGAGAATACTGAGTGTTAATGAATCAGTTTTGGTATAATTAGAAGTTAGAAGTTAGTGTAATCAATTAGAAGTTATAAGTTAGTGTTGATAAACTCAGTTTACATATTTAACGTTCGACGGTACCCCTCGTGATGTGCGACGTAATTTGAATTTGTAGTTTAGGTTAGGTTTAGGCTTTTTCTTATGATTTGCAGTGAATTTTTTAACATGGAGTATGTATGTTCATGTAGTATTTCAAGTTGCAGGTTCACATTTGCACCGATTGCATACTAATCCGATGCGAAGTAACATATATGATACTCTTTATGCCTTTTTTTTGTAGTAAAGTCTTGGTTGTTGACATAAATTTTTCATTGTTGACACTGAAAATTTGTCCAATATCCAGATTATTTGTATCAACACTGGTTGTTGATGCAGGTTTGTTGAACAACTTTCATTGTTGATGCAAATAACCTGGATAAATTTATGATTATGGTTGTTGATAGCTGTTTTATTGGATCAACATTGGTTGTTGATGCAGTTTTGTTGGATCAACTTTCATTGTTGATGCAATAACCTGGATAATTTTCTGATTATGGTTGTTGATAGATGTTTTTATTGGATCAACATTGGTTGTTGACAGATTATGGTGTCAATATTGGTTTGTTCATCTCAAATTTTGTTTTTGTTTTTATGTTTTATTAGTTTTGTTGATCTGTTATGATTGTTGCAGGCGAAAGATGGCTGTTGCAGAGTTCACTTTATCCAATTTGACCGTATCGCATGTTGTTTCGGAATCAACTACTGTCAGCGAGATGATTAGTGTGGTGAAACAATACTGGCCTTATGTCCATGAAGACCTCGTACTTTTTGGTTACACTGTAGATGGAATTTCACATGTGATTAATCACGATTTGGAGTTGAGGTTTTTCATTCACTACTTCATCTCGAAAGGGATTGATGTGTTGAAGTTTAACATCGGTTTAAGATTTGCGTTAATTTTGTTCCTCCTTCTTCTTCTGTTGCTCCTTCTTCGTCATCATCAAGTTGTGTTTCAAACAACAAGGTGGCTGTTGTAGAGGATTTGACGGATGATTCATCTTTGATCAAAAGGTTCCCCAATAAGTCAGATGCTTGGGCCAACATCTTAACCGGAGTAGGGCAGGTTTTTGAAAATGTTAAAGATTGTCGTGATTCTGTTAAGAAGTATGAATTTCAGAGTGGTTACAAAACCCAAATACGTAAGAGTGACAAGAAACGTTACACTGTGGAGTGTAAGAACAAGAAAAGTCAAAATTGTAGCTGGAGGTTTCATGCATCTCTCGTTGCCAATACTAAAGGTGTGCTTCAGTGCAAGAAGTTTCACGGAGAGCATGCATGTGATTTAGCTTCTTCTGATCCAGCAAAAGTCAGGATGACGAAGTCTTTTCTGAAGGATATCTTAATAGATGAATTTCGAGCATCAAAGAAGAAGAAGACTGCAGCTGATGTCAAAGATCTGCTCCATCTGGAATATGGTATTGATCTCACGTATAGTCGGGCATACCATGGTTTACAGTTCACTAAAGAGTGTCTTTGGGGTGATGACATCAAGTCCTATTCAGACTTTGTTTGGTATAAAAAATCAATTGAACTTTATAATCCTGGAAGAGTTGTCAACTTTGAGTATGATGGTGTAACGAAGCAGTTCCAGAGGTTTTTTGTTGCTTTCGAAGCTTCCATTACTGGTTTCAATAATTACTGTCGTCCGATGTTATTTATTGATTGTACTTTTCTCACTGGGAAGTTTAAGGGAGGTCTTATGGCTGCTTGCGGGAAAACTGGTAACCAAGGTATGATTTTTAATCTTTTTTAATTATTAAGTGTTTCAACTTTCATTGTTGAATCACACAATATAGTCTGATATGTCCCCGGATTTCAATTCTATGGATCACATAACTTTTGTTCATCCCATAATTATTGTTGTTGATCCAATAACTTTTGTTGTTTGATCCATTATTTCAATTGTCGATCCCATAACTTTTTTGTTGATCCCATAATTCCAGTTGTTGATCCCATTTTTTTGTATCAACTTTTGTTGTTGGTCCATAATTTCAATTGTTGATCCCGTAACTTCTGTTGTTGATCACATAATTCCAGTTGTTGATTACATAACTTTTTGTTGTTGATCCCATAATTCTTGTTGTTGATCCCATAATTTTTGTTGTTCACCCCATAACTTGTTCATGGATTTCAGTTTTTGTGGGTCACTTTTTGAATCTTTGTTTTTTTTTTGTATTTTGTAGAGATATATCCAGTTGCATTTGGAATTGTATCTTGCGAAAATTATGAGAGTTGGGAATGGTTCTTAACCAATTTGAAGGGTATTATCAGTGAAGACCGTCCACTGACCATCATATCAGACCGTGGAGCTAGCCTTTCGAAGCATGTCCCTGTGATCTTCCCAAAGGCTCACCATTCGTACTGTTTGTACCACATGAAAGGGAATATTCCTGTTCCAAAGGGCAAGAGTAGGAAAACTGCTGTGAAGTTGTTTAAAGAGTGTTACACTGCGTTAACAAAGGAGAAATTTATGCTGCTGCCAAGAGTATGAGCAATCTGAAGCTGGATTCAGTGATTGATTGGATGGTAAAGATTCCATTCCATAACTGGGCTACTCATGCGTTTCTAGAAGAAAGGTTTGGTGAGAACACATCGAACATTGCTGAGAGTTTTAAGAGTGTGATTAAGCATGATTAGCGGCTTCCAGCACTTGATCTTATCGATTGTATTCGTGCTAAGGTAATGGAGCAGAACTACAAGAGGTTTGTGGAGTCTAGTAAGTGGACTGCAAAGCTTTCTCCCCGGATGCAGGCTAGGCTCAACAAGAGGGTGACCGACTGCCGTTTTTATAAGTTCCGAAGATCAAGTGATAAAGTTTTTGAGATCATTTCTCCTACTGGGAAGCACACAGACGACTTGGATGCTAAGACATGCACTTGCAATTAGTGGCAGAAGCATAGTTTCCCTTGCACCCACTCGATGAAAGCGATGTTGCAGATTGGGCCAGATGAACCTTACAAGTATATTATTCCATATTACCCGACCGAGTACTATATAGGTTTGTATGCTCGTCCTATCTATCTTATTCCGGACAGTGAGAGGCCGCCTAAAGTTTCTGAGGATGGTTATGTATTGCCTCCCAACGGTGGTCGAGCTTCAGCTGGAAGGCCAACTACTAAAAGGTACAGGGGTTGTCGAGATAAAGTTCGCAAGAAGAGGAAGTGTGGTCACTGTGGGAGACTTGCCTTCCACAACCTTCGTACATGTCGCAGAGCTCCTTTGGCTCCCCGTGCACCAGTGTTCCGCAAGGAGTCTAATTCCAGGATGATCAACTTTTTGAGGAGGATGTTGTTCTGAAGTTTTTGTGAATGCTTTTCTATTTTTCTGAACTTTTTTTTAACCTTTTTATGCTAGTTCTTGGATGATCAACTTGGATGTTAGTTCTTTTTATGCTTTTCCTATTTTTCTTGTTGGATTTGTTGTGTTTTTAATGACATACATTCTGTTTTATTTGTTTATGAATGTTATTCTTGTCAGTTTATGTCAGTTTGCAGGTTCCAGGTTTTCTGGTTTTTATAGGAAAAAGTACTATGTAAACAGTATCAACATATCATTGTTGATCCAACTCATGGGATCAACTTTCATTGTTGATCCCCCATTACTGGATTAACTTCCATTGTTGATGCTTAATGAAAAGAAAAAAATTGCATGGTTTTGTCTTTATATACAAGTTTACTCCATTAGCTGTGCATACCTCCAATCTTTACTACCAACATTCATTCAATTGATAAGAAACCAATCACTTATTTATCAATTAATTTTTTGACCCATTGATTTTTGGGATCAACTCCCATTGTTGATCTCAAAAATGTATCAACTTCCATTGTTGATGCTTAATAAAAATAAAAAAATTGCATGGTTTTATCTGTATATACAAGTTAACTCCATTAGTTGTGCATACCTGCAATCTTTACTACCAACATTCATTCACTTGATAACAAAACCATTCATTCAATGTTTTATAGATGGATATAAATCAGTGAACCAAACTAATACTAATATTAATTCATAACAAACCATTAATAAACACATCATCCAAATTGTTTCAGAACATAAACAAACCTTCAGACATTTCTTTATAGTAACTATAAGATGTCTTTTCAAACTAACTTCCAATGAGCAGACTTACATTTTACTTACCAGGATATGTTAAACTACACCTAAGATGTTTCTTTTGTCAGAGCATGAACAGTATGTTGCACTAATTTAATGGTTTAACCGAGTCTTTTAAATTGATTATTTCTTCAATCGAGTCGGCAAGTTGTTGTGTTTCCTTAATCTCTTCGACTGAGTCGGTAAGTTGTTGTACTTCTTTCTCTTCTTCAGGTGTGTCGGTAATTTCGAAAACTTGTTTCCATGCATCAAATTCACCCAATATCCTGGCAGCCATCTTCACTCTCTTCATGTTTATGTTTTCATGGTATTCGATGCTCTTATTATTTAGATCCCAGCAGTGCCCACGCTTCACCAAACATTTCATGAATAAGCAGATGTGGATTGCACAGTCCAACCCTTTTTGTGGTGGTACCTGGTAGTGCTCAAAATGTGTACTTACTGGTTCACCTGTCTCAACATATGTTTTTCCCATTTTGTTCAGGACATCAGTCAATGGTTGTACCATGACAGAGTATTGGTCGTTGTATCCTTTTTTGTGATATATCGTGTTGAAAACTAACCATCTTCCACCTATTAACGCAAGCAGAACCCAATGGAATGGTCTCCTTTGCTTGTCTTGGAGACACATTGGTATGAGCAGCAACGTGTCATCGCCATTCACTGTGTAATTCTGCCTTACCTGAGCTGTAATCCTACATTCCTCCACTTTCGTAGCATCTTTGGTAGCTACTGTGCCCCTCATCAGTTGCTGCATCATATTCTTGACATTAGTTTGTTTTTGATATTAGATAACAACAAGTATATCATTTATTTTCGTACTATAAAACTAACAATAATTCATTCATTCATTCATGTATACTTGAACCATCCCTAGCACACTAAATTATTTCATCTCACCTAAATAAGATGTCAACTACGATAATGTAGACCTAAATAAGTTGATGTAACAAGTTATTGAAAAGACAGATTAAGAGTTTTCGTTACTTACATAAGCATTTGTAGACATAATCAAGTGCTTCTTCCCGTAGCAGTTCGGCTTACTTGGATTTTGCATCTTTGATTGCAGCAAGTTGATGTAGCAATCAACAATGTCGTTGTTAATGTTTTGGTCATCCATTAAAGCTTGGATATACTTTCCATAGACGATCTCTTCCACGTCATTGTTGAAATAAAAGCTACATGCTCTCTCACTGCATTTTTTAAATGAAAGTATTATTATCATGACATAACATATTAGAAATTCTACCTATATCTTGGATTACAATCGTTTTTTCGCAGATGTTCCATGGCATCAACTATAATTGTTTACACCTATAAATAAACAAGCAAGTTGTTACAGAGTTTCATACCTTTCTGTCGCGTTCTCAAAGAATGGACGAAAGACCTTTTCTTGTTCCTCGGTGCAGTATTTCCAGAGTTTGAGTTTTTCTGGCTTCTTCAGCTTTCTTGGCTCATGCGGCGTCACATCAATGTAATCGTCGAGGTTGATTATTTCCGGTTCTTCAACACCTCCCCCTTCTTCTTCTTTTTCTTCTCCCCCTTCTTCTTCTTCTTCTTTCCCTTTCCCCCTTTCTTCCCCTTGTTTGCCGACTTCGTTGTCACTTTACCTTGAGGTGTGTATTTATTTGGCAGCTTCCTTGACCTTGTGTTATACTTCACTGCTCTTGGAATAGAGTCACACTTATTCCTTTGGCTCTGCGTCGCTTCAGAATCATCGTCTTCCTCTTCAATTTGCCCATCAATTTCATCAATTGTGTATATCACTTTAAGCCCTTCCAATACATCCTCGTCATCTGCAGGTGCAGAATCACCCTCGTCCGTTTGCTGTGTAGGAGTATATTTCGTTTGTTGTGTCGGATCATCTTCCATCTGTTGTGGAGGGGTAGGAGTAAATATTCCGGCAATGATCGCAACGAAGCTTGGGGTAGTACCTATAGGGAAATAATCATATTAGATTAACAGTAAACAGTCTTATGTAAACAGTATCAACATATCATTGTTGACCCATTGTTTTTGGGATCAACAATTGTTGTTGGTCCTTTTATGGGATCAACTTCCATTGTTTACCCCACATTATTGGATCAACTTCTACTGTTGACACTTAAAAAAATAAAAAAGTATGCATGGTTTTATCTGTATGCACTCATTCATTATCTGTAAATACCCTGCAATGCTAAAACTTATTCTCTTGATAACAAACCAATCATTCATTATTTGGTGATCCATTGCTTTCATGGATGAACTTTCATTGTTGACACTAAATAAAAATAAATAAAAATGCATGTATAGAAATCAATTAGTTGTACATACCTGCTATCTTTAATACTAACATTCACTCATTTTCATTCATTACGGATGCATAGAAATCAGTAAACCAAACTAATACTAATATTAATTCATAACAAATCAATAGATTATCCAAACTGTTCATAACATAAACACACTTGCAAACAATTCTTATAGTATGTCTTTTAAATTGATTACTTCTTCAACTGAGTTAAAATAGTACCTGTAGCGACATAATCCGATCTTTCTGGAAGTATAACGTTAATTGGAGGAGTTGAATAAACAACTACATCTCCCACGATCTCCGCTTCCTGCATGTTTATACTCCTTTCTCCTTCTTTGACTTCATTCTCCTCTTCTAACTGTTCAACTGAGTTACCAATCTCTGCAATATTACTGATCTGAAGATTCGCTCCTTGTCTTCTTTTTTCTTCTCTTCCTGCATCGAATCCCATCTTCCAGTTTGCCAATTTATCTGTCACCAAAGGATCTACCTGGAGCTTTAGTCCACTTTAAAAATCCTTCTGAAAGCTTTTTTTCCAAATCACTTTGACATGCATCTGACAGTGACAGTGAAAAAGTGAGTTGACTTGATTCTGGTTTTTCTACGTTCATTCCATCTGTTTGTGGTTTGTCACTTGCATTGTTCAAGGCAGCTTCATTCTCCTTTCCAGATGGTTCTCCACTTGTATTCTCCACTGGAGTTAATTTAGTCTCAAACAAATCTTTGGCTGCTCTTCTGAATTCCCGTTGAGTACTCTCTGATCTTTCTCTCTGGACATGTATCTCCCTTTATATCCATTCCTTCACTTCTTTAGCAATATCTTCAAGTCTCTTTTCATCTGCAGGCTGCAACTGAATCTTGTCCTTGTTATTGTCAATAATTTTCTTCATGAAGATTATGTTGTTCATCAATATCTTTGCTTGGCCCCTTCTTTGATAAGTTATTTCCTGCTTGTCACATTCAAGATACAAGTTTTATTCTGCCAGCTCCTCATTCCTCTGCCTCTCTACTTCTAATTCTCGTGCTGGTGCTGACAAGTCAATCAAATACATCTTATCTTCTGTAACTGGATCAACAAAATCTTCATGAACCTGCAAACCGGAGAGCAATACAGTGAGCAAAGTATTTTTTGGGCTTTTTTCTCACATTCTACCCTTAATATATCTTTCACGAGGGGGTGTATCCCCCGAGTGAGGTGCGACGTATATGCAATTGCAGTGAACTCTATTTTAGTCAATATATAAGTGGAGTACATTTCAGATATGTTGTCAACTTTGGTTGTTGATTCCATTCATTGGGGATCAACTTCCAATGTTGACACAAACAAACTGGGGTACATTTCAGTTACTGTGTAAACCTTGGTTGTTGACTCCATACAATTGGATCAACTTCTATTGTTGATACACAAACTTTGGTTGTTGACTCCCTAAATTGGGATCAACTTCCTTTGTTGACATAATAAAAACTGAATTCTTTTTGAAATATAAATTGAGTAAATGATTTTTTTACCTGATGATTAAACCAAGTCATGTTTATTCCCTTGTTAACTTTCTTTCCAAATTCTTTTACCAGTTTTTTGCACATTGCGTGTTGGATCCATCTCAGGAATCTTGGAGTTAAGCCTTCATGATTCGACCTCTTGGTAATGTAGTTTCCTGTATGTTCGCAGAACCAATACTGCATACATAGAATCAATGAGGTTAGTTTGACATACAGTATGCATTTTACTATCTTCAAAAATAGACATTAGTTAATTTTGTTACTTTATATGAAATGAACTTCTTTTTCTTACCGGCGGTAGAGTTATGCATCCAAGAACACTTCCTTTATTTCCTTTCTGCTTTCCAATGTATTTAAGTAGATACTCTATGATGTGATCCGGCCATGAGACTTTGTCCATGTTTAAAATATGAGGAAGCCATTTCTTTGCTAATCCTGTTACATCATCATCTGTGAAGAAAAAAATCGTGCACAGCCACATAACAAAAAGTCTCACAAAATGTTGTGGGTCAGACTCATCTTTAGCTGCATCTTTTAGTTTACGCTCAATTTCATCCTTTGTTATTTTCTCACTGATATCTGCATCTCTCTCTGGTCTGAACTTGTTCTTTAACCATGTAGCGGGTTCGGGTCCATTCTTTTCATTCAGCAACTTCTTCAACTCTTCACTCTCGATGACCCTTCTTATCTTAAACATGATTGAAAAATCTCTTGGTTCTAGAGAGCACTCACAAGCAGTTTCCTTATCTCCAAACTTGAACTTGTTTCTTTTCTTATCGAATGCACCAATAAGCAGCTAGATTGCAAGGTTGATTTTGGTTAACCACTTATCAGTCGCTATATTGCTCATGTCTGCTGTGTAGAATGGGCTGATGAAGTCTCAGAACGGACATTCCTTAAGTGCTTTCCCGTTGATTGTCTTATTTTGATTTTCGGAACTCCTACTTCAAACAGTTTGTGTAGAAATTTACCCATTTCAACCAACGGCATTAGACATGATATGAACTTGGTTTCGTTCTTCCTTGACCTACCTGCATACATGCAACTCATTCATTTATTTTTATTTTTAATATACAATGAACCTAAATATATAGCAGCATACAACTCAACTCAAAGTTTTTTTTTTTTACCTTTTAGCTCTGTCTCTACTTTTTCTTCTTCCACTTGTTCATCTGAATCCACTTCTTCTGATTCTACTTCTTCATCCTATGAATCTCCTTCGTCTTCTTCTTCCATTACCACATTTTTCTTTCCTTTACGTACTAGGTCTTCTTCATTTTTCTTCCACTTCGGCACCTTTGCTTTCTTTTCATCATCAATTTTTTTATTGTTCTCTCTCTTTCGCTTTGATGCTGTAACTTTCTCAATGTGTTGTGAATCTTCTTCTTCCTAATCTTCTTGTATCTCTTTTGCTGGTTTATCATGTTTTTGCTTTGTTCTTCTTTCTTCCAATAATTTCTTGTTTACTCTTTTCCTTTTGGTTGGTACATCTTCTTGAATTTGTTGCGGTTCATATTTTTGTTGATTCTTTGGATTGAGCCGTGGTGATTTCCTCGTTTCTCTGCTCATTCTATTTTCAAACAGCAATAACCTAGTCAGCATTCAATAATACAACCATAACAGCTTTATAAATTGGATCAACTCCTGAATGTTGATACAATTAATTGGATCAACTCCTGTTGTTGATCCCATTTTTTTTGGATCAACTTATGTTGTTGAACCATGTTACTAGTATAATATGTCACTAGTTTTCAGTTTTATGGCATCAACTACTATTTGTTGATCCCATTGTCATTTGATCAACTACTGTTGTTGACATGTATAACAACAATTACCACAACTTGTTCATTTACATGAAAGTTCATTGATAATCAATAACATTAGCATTAAAACCAAAACCTAAATTGAACTAGCATTATATCTCTAGTTTCAAGCATTCAACAAGTAATAAGATCACATGGTTCAACAACAGAAGTTCATTTGTCATAGTGAAAGAACCTATACAAAGAAGGGAATGGCATGTCCACCAACAAAATCTACTTCTAAGTAATAAGATCACTCACAATAACATTTTATTTTCTGTCAACTTTGATTGTTGACACAATTTTATGGAATCAACTTTGATTGTTGACCCAATCTATGGTCTATCATTAGCATCAACAGCATCAACAACATCAACAATAGAAAACTAGGTTTTAAACAGTGTATGAGAACCTCCCACTCAAAAACTGATAAAAAACAAATCATGAGAGTAGACTATAACTGAATAGACTCGGAGAATCCGTGAAGAAAAAAGACAAGTTGGGTGAAAATCAAAATCAATAGAAGAAATCATTTATTACCTCTTTCTTCTGAAACTGCTGAAAATCACTCCAGCGTATGAAAACAACCTTAACCTAACCTAAAATGAAAATCAATTAATTAGATACCAAACTAACAACATACCAAATCAAATTAAACATATTAGCAGCAGGAATTGATGATAAATCACACATGCAACAAAAAAAAAAATTATGATTTGAAAACCGTAAGAAATCAACATCAAAATCTTAAAAAATCATCATCGAAACCAAAATCTTTACCAATAACAGTAAGTAGAAGATGAGAATCGTGTTTACCTCTTTGAATTTTGTGTTTGAATCTTCAAAATCAGTAAAACCTAGTTTTCTATCGTTTCTTCTCAGTTTTTTGATTCGTGAAACTAAAAATGATTCTAATGAAATCGGTTACTGATATTTATATAGATTGACGGTTTCTTTTTTCAGTTTTGATCGACGGTTTCGCTTTTGATTTTTGATTCAAATTTTTTTTCTTCTACAGTTACAGAACGAGAGAGAAGAGAAGAAGGAGAGAGAGATCGTGCGAATGTCTCGTAACGGCTACTGCACTAAATGAGCTGTAACGTTATAATGTTGGAATTTATTCAGGGGCATTATAGTAATCTAACAATCCGAGATTTTTTAGGGGAAGGTATTTTTATTTTGGGGGAGGGTATTTTTATTGGGCCTCTATTATAGGGGTATTTAATTAATGTACCCCATTTTTTAACGAAAAAACAAGGTCATTAGATTGTAAAAGGCCCATTAACCAGATATTTTTGATAGTGACAAAATTGCCTTTTTGGTATCAGTAGTTAATACTAATGATTAGCGATTAATGTTAATGATAATCAATTTATAAAACTTTGTGTTAGTAAATTTGGGAGAAGAAACGAAAAAAAAGTTAAGTTTTCTTTTGGAGAAGGAGAAGTGAAGAAAAAACTTGTTTCAAGTTATCAAAATGAATGAAGAAGGTCAATCTTTATCTCCTAAAGCTCAAAAAATACACATCAATTACTACAATCATTCAGATATGGCTAATTATTTGGATTATGAGAATGATTTATCCAAACTCAATCTCATATTAAAATTCAGACACAAAATGATTATTTTTATGAGCCAAATCCCGAAAATGAATACATCGATGAGGAACCTTATGCTAATGTGAGAGTCACATACATTCACTTCTATATGATGTTTAGTGTCCATTTTGTAGGTTGAATTATTCAAAAAATTATATTTTTGCAAGAAGTTCGGTTGTCAGTGTTGGGTTCTTCTTACAATTATCAGCCAAACCTGCTTGTGATGTACAGTTCGGCGATTAGTTACTAGACGAACCTAACTGGTTTGATACAAAGATGAACAGTTCGACTCATTCGAAATACAATACTTGTTGTCGGAACTTCTATTTTGTACATTTTGCGCCAACTAACAAGCTAAAAGTTCAGCTAATGAATGTGTATTCTTAATCAGCCGAACATGTTTATGATTTTTTGATATGCGCATAATATACATGTTTAGAGTATCAATTCAATACTTAATTTATCTATTATTCTCGCATATTACTTTTTATTACGTTTGTTTTTTATTGTGCAACTTTTGTTAGGATGAATCAACCAAAAGAAGTGTAAATGGCTATAAAGTGTTAAGATAGTGAAGTCTACTAATGGAGGATACCAAGGTCCAAATTCAACTCATTTAAATCGAGTAGTTCTTATCATCATCTTCCAGAGAATAAAAAGACGAAGACAACGCAAAAGGAATGAGGTCTTTCCGACATCGGATGAAGAAGTTATGGCCAAAACAAGATCAAAAAAATGAAGTTACTCGGCTCAAAAGTGATTTAATGAATTCAGCCGAACCTGACATCCACATGGGGCAATTTTTACTTATCAGTTTCGGACGGAAAAGGTTGGAAAGGTATTAGCCGAACCTGACATTGTCCTGGGACATATTTGGACACGAAATTAACTTCTATCTCAAATAAACATGGTCCTGGAAGGATTCTAAAGCCTATCATTCATATTATCTCCAATATCAAAAGAAGACATCCAAATCCCTAAAACGACACACATCAATTTTGAAAATAAAATCAAATTATAGGTTCGGCTTATAACGAACTAGTCGAACCATTTTGAGTTACAAATTCTGTTAATAAACTAAATATCGAATCAGCTTAACCTGACTTATTTATGGAACCTGGAGAAATAATGTCAGGTTCGAATAATAATTCAACTTTAGAATCGGCCGAACTTCACAACTTCAATAGTTTTTATATAAATACTACAAAGTTCTTCTATCGTTTATAAACGAATTATCAGCCGGACTGTTTATAAGTACTTGCAGAACTAAGAGCAATGAACAGTTCGGCTTAAAATTCGTCTCACTTATCCGCCGAACTTCATTTTATAGCCATAAAAATCTTTAGTTTTTTTTCTTCTGAATTAACCCTATTCTATCGATCAAAAATAATAAAACTATAGATGGGTTTAAAGGAAATACATTCTAGTCCTCATTTCAGGAGTTGATTCTTCATTCGGTTGAATTTTTCTTTAATTTCTATTTCAAATCCTTTGACTTCTTCTTGTTCTTCAATTGACATATTAGAAAAAGATTTAAAGTGACTACCTACTGCCGGTTTTGATGTGCGAGTAATTTTATAATTGCATTTGATCGACGATTAAATTTTGACGAATCAACGATTAATTATCAAGACGGAAGAAAATTTATTGACGGTTTCGCAAAGAGGATCGGCTGGAGAAGGAGAGAAGATCTTTAAGTTTAAGACTGATTACGATTTTTGGTTTCTAAATTAAGGGTAAGGGAAATTTAATGATATAAATCATTTAAGGGTATATAGGTCATTGCATACCTATTAAACACCCCTTATAAACACATCCTAGATAGGAAAACTATTTGTATGCCCTAAAAGATTTCCATGTGCCCTAAAACATGGTTCAATTAAAAAAATCGCCAAACTGGGATATATCCAGATTTATTGGGGGCTATAAAATCTAAACCCATCTAGGATAGAATAGTATGTTAAGGGATATCCAAATGATGTAAAATTACCTCATTGCGCCTAACGCAATTATAACTAAAAGTAACCCCCATTTCATAATAATCCTTGTAACCTAAATCAAGAAATTAAAAACCATTTCTCTTCTCCGCTCCTTCATCTTCCGTCATTTCTCTCAAAATCATCATCAAATTTTCTCAAAATTGAATCATCGAAAATAATCAAGTAAGAAACCTGAAGCTATTATTGATCCCAAAATCGCCAGATAAACTAAAAAAGGTATACGTAAAGATGAAATTACTGAACCAGTTGAACAAATCACTGAACCTGTTTTAAAAAACCCATCAATGGCTAGAAAAAACGGAAATGATGATTTAAACTCAATTTCATTACTTTATACTTCTTATTGTTGGTATATTATGTTGGAATACTGGAGAAAAAAAATGTGATTTTCAGGGTTTTAGTCGTTATATTTTATTTTCACTTACCATGATGACTTTTGATGTTTATTGGAAGTCGTCATGGACGTAGGATGAGTATCATGACGACTTTTATTATAAGATTACCACGCGCCACCGAAAAGTAATCTGAATTGGCAAAGATATCATTAAAATTAGCTACACTTTGATTTACAACCTTAGAATTTGCAATCATCTTTAGTAATTTGAGAAATTCTTCTAGGTTTAACTCCTTACGAACAAAGGAGAAGGTAATAATATCAAACTTATTAAGCGAATTACTGATGTCACAGAAAACACTAGCTTGATGTGTACTTAATAAGTTTGATATTATTACCTTCTCCTTATTAAACTTATTAGCTACACTTTGTTTCCTTCTTCCTTTTGAGAAGTAATTTTCATATCTTCCTTACTTACTGATGTCACGGAAATCATGCTAGTGTTTTATTTAGTTGATGAAGAATCCTCTTGAGTTAATAACGAAACATCGTCATATAATTCCCGTCTTCAATACTAAGATGTTTCTTTAGAATCTTGATGAGTTATACAAATTTCCTATCATGTTTCGTACCAAAATATTCTATTAAATATGTTTCAAGTTTACCAATATCTTCCAATATCTTCCAGAACTTTGTCTCTTCCCAGAGTTTAAAACGAGTAAAAATTACCAGAAAAGAAGAAGAAAAGGTTTGTTTGTTTTTATTTATTTTTAAAAAGGTTAGGGTTTTGATTTGCGGAAGTGATATAAGGATCGAAATTTAGAAGAGATCATAAAATTCTTGACTCTGATGCCAACTAATGTATAACGATAAAAGAACAACTCAATACAAAGATTTCTGTGGATGTGGAAGAGAAGAAAGAGATGCAAATAAAAAACTATCAACAAGAGAAAGAATAAATAAATATTCATGTTAAACAAAAATAATAATATTAAAAATAAAAGATGTGTTTTGGGACAATCTCATATGCGTGTTTATATAGGCCCTTACTGATACCTAAATTAACTAAAATTCTAAATAAAAGAAATACCTAAATATAAAAATTACATGCCTTATAAATTAAGGATGTATGTCCCACATCATCATTTTTTGATGAACATTTTCTTTCTTATTTTTTGTGTGTGTATTTATAGTAAGGATTGTTGATAGACCATAATCTTATACATCTGAACCTGTCTCCAATCCGTGTAATCATCTATTCTAACTCTGGCTAATAATAAATGAACCCACTAAGATAACAACAATATATTACTAGGTTTTCATTTGGGTTTTCGTTACTCATTTCAGACCCATAATTCTCATTAATTGATTTTCCTTTTTTCAAGTAAAATCAACAAATAATTGTCGATTCTTAGGATAGTGTGGGTGCTTCCACTATCATCTATATATACATCATATTTCTCCTTAAGACATTCCAACAAGTACATTATGTAGGAATGTTATAAAAACGAACAGTTTATCTCACTTTCTTTAGAGAATTTCCGTCCAATCAGAATGGTGTCCTTTCCAATCTAATATACATGCTAAACAATAGAAAATCATTAAAAAAAAAAGTAAAATTCTATAGAACATAATAGAAAAACAAGTATTTATAGATAAACTATAGTAGTTGTTAGTTGTCTTTGGTCCATTTGAATTATCCATTGGAGAGTGAGAGAAACAACCATAAAATGAAGAGTAAAAGAACGGTTGGATTTTTATTTAGGGGTAGATTCGTGTAATTGATTATTTTTTAAAATAAAATAAATATTGGTCAAAAAGGGTCTTTGGCAGTCAACGTCAGTCCAGGTACCAAGGCTTAATATCTGAAATGTTGGGTACCAAACCAATGTGTTGGGTATTTTTTGGGTACCAACCATTAAATAGCCCTTACAACAATTCATTGTTATGTATTCAAGCTTATATGAAATTATTTAGTTCAATTGTGATTATTTATGTTTTAAACAGATAGGTAATGCTTGGGATTGACATTTTAACCGAGGTTAAGTTCATATATTTTGGTAGAGATTTACCACATCTTCAAGGGTGCTTGAGGCTAGTACCTCTACAGTACCTTGATTGAAAAGAAAACAAGCTTTCAAATCGGGAATTTCTATGCATTAAGGGGGTGGTTCTAAAAAAAGGTCCACCTGCTAAACAAGCTAACATGTTTCACTAGACTCTTTTAAGTGGCAACGTTTACGTTCCATGAAAAATAACAATCATATAAATGGGAATAACAATCAATCAAGTCATAAGAATAGGTCCTGGATAATAATATATATCTTCTTAAATTCAATTCAATTGAACATCCTAAAGCGTTCCAAATCCAAAACCCTAATTTCCAAAACACAAAATTCATACAAAATTCTCATAAAAAAAACATAATCAATCAGGAAATTGTCAAAAGGATCAAAAAAGAAACAATGTGTACTAACCAGGGACAGCGGAGCTGGTCCTTTCCAATATAAGGTCCAGAGAAAGGGGGATGAGGACAACTTACGTTTCTTAATAAAATTGTTTTTACTTTTCTTTTTCTGTTTGTGAGGAGGAGGACGGTGTTTTTTGAAGAAGGAGGAGGAGGAATGTTTGGGCATGGACGTGGAAATAAAGATTAATCATCAACAAAAAAACTCTCTATAGAATCATCCATTGAATGATGTAATTATCTCCTCGGTCTTTTTTTTTTTTAGCTTTGTATTCCAATTGAGGAAAAGTGAAATCGCACCTCGATGCGCCTTCCTGAGAAAAAATTCAGAAAAATAATCTCTCAAGAGTGCCTTTAATCTTGTTTCTATAGTATAATCATCAGTCTCCGGTCTTTTGACTACTCTCTTCTCTTTGTCCCAAAAGAAAACATAAAAGAATTTCTTCCAGAAAACCTTTATAGTCTCTAATGGATTCTTACTCTAATACCACACCAGATGAACATGTTTCTGAGAGTAAAATCAATAAAAATACTTTCATAAAGAATTTAATAGTATGTGTTTATCACCATAGTTACCAACGATATAAACGAATTTAGGAATGTTCTTATCTCAAATCAAGTCTACAAAGCAACTAGTTTCTGAGAACACTAAGAAGAAGAAGATTATCAAAGATGTCGGAATCGATATTCCAATTATTATCGAACTATGAGAAAAATAAGTTTAATCGAATGTAATAAGTGTTTGGCATTTGATTTGGAAATATGGGAGAAATCCCTCAAGTTCTATCTAGGCTTTTAGTTGAGGATCATGAATCTGAGTTTTTATTACTCTCAAATAATAATTTGTTGGATACAAAATTGAATATAACAAATTTTATTTACTTGTTCATGTTGTTAAAGATCATAAACGACGGCAGCTTCAGAACTTATTGGAATTTATGAGAAATATACCAGGAAAGGGAGTCAACAATGGACTTCACCAATCATACCTCCAACGTATATTCAGTTTACTATGATAAAGTTTCTATCCATTATGGTGTTTCGTTAGTTTTTCCACCGATATCATCTTCATCTTTTTCTTTTCATGTTTTTCGTTTCAATTTGATCAATATTCATTGCCATCTTCTTCACCATTATCTTCTTTATTATCAGCATTCATCAACATCATCATTTTCATATTCATGTTCATTACCTTCCATCCTCATTATTTTCATCATCGTTTTCATTAGTTATCGTCATCTTCATCATCATCATCTTTATCCATCTTAGTCATCTTCTTCATCATCATCTTTATCCATCTTAGTCATCTTCTTCACCATTATCATCTTCATTATCAACATTCATCAACATCATCATTTTTATCTTCATCATCTTCTGTTTTTATCATCGTAATCATTATTCACCGTCTTCATCATCTCCATTAAAATCATCTTCATCACTTTTTTCACCATCATCATCTGATCATCCTCACCATTCGAGATTTATGTTTGGGTTACTATCTAAGGGTATATTCGGTATTATGATATTATTAGTGTGTTTTACTATTATTCGATATAAAAAAAAACGAGTATTTTTTTGTTGAATTAAAGAGATATAAAGAAGAAAAGTGGTTGGGATAGGTGACACGAAGAAGCATAAGGGTTCCACCTCACAACCAGAAATCTGAACAGCCATAAGTAAATCAGTTTTGTTTGAATTTATTTTCTTTTGATTGTTGAAACTTGAGAGATGAGGTTCTCTGATCACAATGGTTGTTCAAAGGTAAGAGATTATGACTCTTAAAGAAATTGATTGGAGTAAGATCATATTGAGTGATGACAATGACACATCTAATGGGTTTGATGGTGATTTTTGTTATTTTCATGTGTTGTTGTGTTACTGCTACTCTGTAATGAACTTTTCCCTTTTGGAAGCTTCATAAGTTCACCATTATGAGTAGATAATTTCATCATCTTGTTTTACGTGATTTTATTAACTGAATTATGCCAATTGTAACTGGACTTAGCCGGCTAAATTTATTTTTAGTAGTCACTTTGAGTTGGAGGAAATTATGTCATGATCCAATGAATAATCCATTTGCAAATATTTTCTGATATACTCGTCCATAGATTCATATATAGGAGTAGAATAAGAATCTTCTACTTCAAAATTACGACTGAAATCACTGATCTTTCCAAATTCTCAAAACACTAACTCCACCAAAATAACTAAACTAATCATCTGAATTAGTTTTAGTTAAATACGAGAAAATTAGCCATTATAAAAATTACATGGATAAGGGGTTTTCAAATCTAATTTTAAATGATCTTATTTTGTTTGATTACCTAGCCCTCAATTAAACTGGGTATACCCAATGTGACGAGTATTAAAAAGAAACCTATTTTTGGGGCTCCTCTTTTCTTCTCTTCATGGGGGGATCTTCTAGGATTATAATGTCCATAATGTGGATAAGGAGAGAATCAACACATAACAAATATCCAAACTACCCTTCCTCATTGATAATAGATAAAAAAAAAAAAAAACAAGCTAAGACCATCTAATGGTGGAGAGATATTGCTTTGGTTTTAAGCAATTTTCAAAGCTATCAAACCCTGATTTGAATACTATATAAAGGAGAACTCTAGCAACTGGGAAACCTAATCCCTATACCTCCTGTGTGATACTAGTTGCGACTAGAGTCGATTCTCCTTTAACCTAGGTTTTTCCTAAAACCATTATAGGTTAACGACTTAAAGACTTCATTAGGATTCTGAAGCCATACCCAACTATTTTCTCTGTAGTTGCGTGTTCTGATCTTACTTGTTCTATCGTATTGAGTATTATCTTCTCTAAGATTTGCTCGAGATTTATTTCCGATAGGTAAGATATAAAAAGTAATCACAAAGCTCTTCGTCTCATTCTTTGTGATTCCACAATAACTTGTTCTACTACGATATAGTTAAGTTATTGTGAGGTGATTGATATTTCTACGTTGTTCTTCGGGAATATAAGACCGGATTATCGATTGGTTCATGTTCACCTTGATTTATCAAAAGACGGAACAAAACTTCGTAGGTATTTTTGTGGGAGACAGATTTATCTATCAGAATATACTTTTCTGTGGGAGACAGATTTGTTTATAAATTCTTCGACTTTGGGTTGTAGAAACTCTTTGTTGTGGGTGAGATCAACTAAGGGAATCAAGTGCGTAGAGTCCTGCTGGGATTCAGAGGCGTAAGGAACGTGACTATATCTTAATCGGTGTGAGACTTGGTTAGGGCTCAACTGAAAAAACGGGGGTCTAACAACCTCACCGAATATTTCGTTTAGGCAATCTGTATAGACAAACTCCAATATAATTCCAAGATAATGAACTAGACAGTCAGACTCAATCAATGGAAATATATCCAAGAGTTGTATCTCTGTTTCACAACGTAATCAGCAAATCAAACAGATAAAAATATGCGAGCCTGATTATTATGTGAAATAACTTGAACGGTACCAAAGACCAATGTTCAAGTGTCAATCAATTTATATCAACAACCAAAGGTTGGATTATCTAATTGATTGAACTACGCACAATCTGTGATATTTCAATTATATAAACAAATATAATGCGGAAAAGAAATAACACAGACACCATAAATTTTGTTAACGAAGAAACCACAAATGCGGAAAAACACCGGGACCTAGTTCAGATTTGAACACCACACTGTATTAAGCCGCTACAGACACTATCCTACTCCAAGTTAACTTCAGACTGGAATGTAGTTGAGCCCTAACCAATCTCACACTGATCAAGGTACAGTCGCGTTCCTTACGCCTCTGAATCCCAGCAGGACTCTACGCACTTGATTCCCTTAGATGATCTCACCCACAATTAAGAGTTGCTACGACCCAAAGTCGAAGACTTGATAAACCAATCTGTCTCACACAGAAAAGTCTATTGAATAGATAAATATGTCTCCCACAGAAATACCTATGAATTTTGTCCCGTCTTTTGATAAATCAAGGTGAACAGGAACCAATTGATGCACCGGACTTATATTCCCGAAGAACAGCCTAGTAATATCAATCACCTCACAATAATCTTAATCGTATGGTAGCGAAACAAGATATTGTGGAATCACAAACGATGAGACGAAGATGTTTGTGACTACTTTTTATCTTTCCTATCGGAGATTAAATCTCGAGCAAATCTTAGAGAAGATAGTACTCAATCACGATCGAAAACAACAAGATCATTACACGCAACTACAGAGAAAATATTTGGGTTTGGCTTCACAATCCCAATGAAGTCTTCAAGTCGTTAACCTACAGGGTTTTGGAAAAAACCTAAGGTTAAAGGAGAATCGACTCTAGTCGAAACTAGTATCACACATGAGGTGTGGGGATTAGGTTTCCCATTTTCTAGAGTTCTCCCTTATATAGTCTTCAAATCAGGGTTTGTAATCAATGTTACCTTGGTAACAAAGCATTCAATATTCACCGTTAGATGAAAACCTGATTAGACTCAAGCTAATATCTTTCAACCGTTAGATCGACTTTATCCTCTTCGGGACGTTCATCAGAGAAAGTGGATTGTTCTTTGATAGTCTCTTCAGGAGCACTATATGTAGCCTCATCAGGAGTGCTACCTTTGATTGAGATAAAATGACTTTTCCTCTTTCGAGGGACAAAATCTTTTGAACCAACTGGTCGTCCACGTTTCAGGCGTGGCTTTGATGACTCGTTTACTGCTGAGCTCCCAATTTGTCATGTCGGTACATTAATCCGAGCTAGAGCGTTTCTAGCAGGCACATAAGATTTTGTAATTCGACCAGTATCAGTAAATGCATCAGGCATATGGTTAGCAATATTTTGAAAATGTATAATATTTTGCACCTCAATTTCAGATTGATTAATGCAAGGATCAAGATGAGATAAACTTGGTGTGTACCAAGATATTTCACGCCGTTCTTATTATGGCTTACAATCTCCCCCTAACGGCGGGAAAAGTGTCTCATCAAAATAACAATATGCAAATCTAGTCATAAAGGCATCACCTGTTAAAGGCTCTAAATACCTTATAATATACGGTGAATCAAAACCAACGTAAATACCAAGGCAACGTTGTGGACCGAGTTTAGTGCGTTGTGGTGGTGCAATAGGCACATAAACAGCACAACCAAAAACACGTAAATGCGAAATATCTGGTTGATGCCCCAAAATAAGTTGTAAAGGGGAGTATTGATGGCTAGCAGTTGGTCGAAGCCGGACTAAAGCTGCTGCATGCAAAATAGCATGTCCCCAAGTGGAAACTGGTAATTTAGTCCTCATAAGCATTGGTCGAGCAATTAACTGAAGATGCTTTATAAAAGACTCAGCTAATCCATTTTGAGTGTGCATATGTGCTACATGATGCTTGACATCAATACCAACTAAAAGGCAATAAGCATCAAAAACCTTAGATGTAAATTCACTAGCTCCATCAAGTCGAATGGACTTAATGGGAAAAATGGTCTCGCAACCGAATAATCTGGGCAAGCAGTCCGGCAAACGCAACATTACGTGTTGATAATAAGCAGACATGAGACCATCTAGCAAATGCGTCTATCAATACCATAAAGTATTGGAATGACCCACTGTGTGGGTGGACAGGCCCACAAATGTCACCGCGTATCCTCTGCAGGAATGTTGGTGATTCAATAATAACTTTGGTTAAAGATGGTTTGATAACCATCTTTCCCAGGGAACAATCAACATAATTCATATCCTTACTTAACAAAATCTTCTGGTTTTGTAACGGATGTCAATGAGCATTTTGTATTATTCTACTCATCATGGCAGAACCTAGGTGTCCAAGCCGGTCATGCCAAAGCTTGAATAATTCATGATCATTAAACTTCTGGTTAATGACAGCATGGGATTCGACTTTTCGAATTATCGTAAGATATAACCCAGAAGAAATAGCCTTAAGCCTCTCTACAACATGCTTCTGGCACGAGACAGATGAAGTAATATACAGGTACTCCATATCATGCTCATCTGCTGTTTCAAGGTGGTAACCATTATGCCGGATATCTTTAAAACTCAACAGATTCCTCTGGGATCTGGTAGAATATAAGGCGTCTTCAATTATTAATTTTGTACCACCTGGTAGAATGATACACGCTCTTCCAGAGCCGTCTATCAGACTACTCGAACCCGAAATGGTATTCACATTACCCTTAAATATTTTCAAGGTTATAAAATATATATGGGTTCGAAAAATTATGTTTGTTGTTCCACTGTCGACCAAACAAACATCCCCATCGTCTATTCTGGATAGATTACTTCTGGAATCCATACCCTTCAACACAAATAGACGAGAAAATTAACAAAAGAACCACCAAAAACATCCACTTGTATTATACACCAAAAAATGTGGTATACATCAACAAAAACACACACCCAAAAAAACAACAAAAGTAAAAACACACACAAGAAAATACACTATAGGGCATATTAAGGAAACATTTAGTTTTACAACTCATCAAAAGAAAACTGACTAGGTTCGCCACCTTCAGGGTCGACGAGATAATCAGATACATCCAAGTGGGTTTCACTGGTATTAGGGGCACTGGCTTCTATTAAATTCGTCTTTATGTCTTCGGCAGGTCGTTTCAGGGACGCCTGATAGAGTTTAACAAAGTGTTCTGGCGTACGACAGGTACGCTGCCAATGACCAGTTAAGCCACACCGATAGCAAAAATCTTTCTGAGGAGGTTGTCTAGAAGAAACTTTTCCCTTTTCTTGCTTCGGTTCCTTTGGTTCCGCTATTTTCAGCGGCCGTTGGTACGACGGGTAACAGGTACCTTTTCCCCGTTCATTTTTGTGGCCCCCACGTTGGTTTCCTTTACCATGTCCACGTTTGCCTTTGTTACCATGATTATTTCCCCGTCCGGAAGACGTAGCTGCTTGTGCTTCAGGCACCGCTGCGGAACCAACAGGACGAGCTTCATGGTTCCTTAACAAAAGCTCATTATTCTGCTTCATGGTTTCTTAACAAAAGCTCATTATTCTGCTCTGCAATCAACAAACAAGAAATTAACTCAGAATATTCTGTAAATTTACGCTCTCGATACTGCTGCTGCAGGATGAAAGGTTGTAAATGTTTTCTCCAACATTTACTCGTCAGTGACAGTTTCACCGCACAATTTTAGTGTTGAGGTGATTTTAAACAGAGCAGAGTTATAAGCCGCCACTGACCAAAAATCTTACAGCCGCTAGTTTAACCAATCATTCCAAGCCTTTGGAATTAGAGCCGTAGCACGGTCCTAGTTGGACGCGTTGTTTCCTTCCTGAATTGTATGCCCAAGGCCTTTAGCTTCCAAATGAAGCTCGGCATCAAGTGCCCAAAAGATATCAAAACCTGCGAATTCG
This sequence comes from Papaver atlanticum, assembly GCA_023531105.1. NCBI lineage: Eukaryota > Viridiplantae > Streptophyta > Magnoliopsida > Ranunculales > Papaveraceae > Papaver > Papaver atlanticum. The sequence continues at coordinate 4,312,006 of JAJJMB010002292.1, read as the reverse complement.
AGTTTCGTTAGATTTGCCATTTAAGAAAAGTAGTAAAAGAAACAACAACTACCTATACTCCCTTTAGTTTAGTTGTTGAATAATAGCAGCTGGACCGTCGACCATTGAGAGCAATTGGTGCTAATAACGTTTTATGAAATGATTCGAGGCTACACGGCTAATTAACTAATTTAGTTTCATGCAATAATGTGATGCTGCTTTAGCTTAAAGTGCCATGTACGTAGTACTGATTCTACTGAACGTACAGACCACTAACTTTAGGAAATAGGAAACTATAAATGATAGTGGAAGGAGTTTATTACTTCTCAATTTTCGTTACATCAAAGTGGAGAAAGTAAGTGACTATTTATAGCCAAGGAAAAGTGAGTCGGTAGAAGACTCTCGAATGCTTAATTAATGGCTAAGATATACTCGGTGGATTCTTATCTTGTACGGTGAATGGAGGTGGAGAACGAACGGGAGTTTTCTCGATTCTTCTTATGCGGCAAAATGGTGGGCCACCTGCTATAAGACGTGTTCACACAACAAAACCCGGTTTCTAAGAAAATTCTTCCCGTGCCCAATCCGAGCTATGAATTTTGGCACCGGGCTGTGAATTGGCCTGCTACTTGCATTGTGTATGGACTCACCGAGCCCACCTGTCCTACAATATCAACGAAATGGCTTTTTGCTGTTGTTGCTTTCTGATTTCCCTCTTTTAGGAGTACAATATCCTGTGTGAACTACTAAAAGTATATACATTTCATTACCAAAATTGATTAACAGACAAAAGCAGCTTAAATTAAAGGGATGGAGAAGAAGAAGATGATTAACAGTGGGTTTTCAATCTCAGAAATTTTACAAGGGGGAGGAGCAGCAAAACCATGTCTTCTTCCATTTACAATAAGCTACTTAGGTTTTCTTTAACTCATTTGAGAAGTGTCTTTCCTCCATCTTCATCTGAACAAGATGAAACCCATTATCAACATGGTATTCCTGGGATTCCTACTGACGGTAGAGTTGTTTTACTCAAGAATTCCAACAATGGGGCACAAATCTATCTTGTTGGAACTGTCCATATTTCTGAACAGAGTGCTGAAACCGTCCAGAAGGTAAACTTTTTTTTTTCTTTTTCTTTTTCTTTTTGAAGGTTAGGGTTTGTTTTGGTTTAGTTTCATGTTATGATTTGTACACTAGCTTTCTATTTTCCTCAGTTCTGAATTATAAATTTTAGTCTTGATAGCAAATGGGGGAAACCCTTTTTTCTCATTGAATGAGAAAGTGAGTACTCATCTAAGTAGTCTCTGATGAAGGAAGAGGTTCCTAAGCCATGGTTACAGAAGCTTGTTCTATTTATGTTGTGTCATATATACTTTTTGTCCTTCACTATTTGCTGAATCCATATGTTCTCAGTAAAAGGAAATTCTTTCTTGTGGGTAATTTAGCATGTACTGTAAATGAGTTTTCAACCGTGAGTCCTGATGTTATTTGTGCTCTTTCATTGTGTCTCTTCATGAAAATATAACATCATTGACCTTGCATGGTCTATCTTGGCTACAAATGTTCTCCCATTTGAAGCTGGTTTACTCTCTTGAATTCCCAATTTTATGTTATTGGTTCACTTATCGTTTCGCACATGTTTATGTCCTGATGCCTTTCAAATTTATTTGCTAATGCATTTGTTACTTTGCTACGCAGGTGATCGATTATGTAAGGCCTGATGTAGTTGCGGTAGGTAACGCACCTTATAGTTATTCTCGTACAATTGATCATGTTTTAATTAGTCCCATTGCAGATTTCATTTCCTGAATTCCTTGTTAAATGAGTTTGTCTTTTCGTTCACGAATTCGGTTTGGGTGATTTGAAATTGAACCTTGGGATCTTTAAAATCAGAAATTTGCAAACTGTTTTTTCCCTATGACACTGGCCTTTCATAGTAGATGGCGTGAATTGCAGTTCTCACTTCGAGTGAAATCTTCATTGCATTTTGCAGTCTCTATCAATAAGTGCCATTTACTAGACACTCAAAATGGTGATACAAATAACTGTTTTTGCATTCAAAACCAGCACTGCCTAAGAATTACCTTAGCATCCCTCAATCCTATCTAACCAGTATGGTTATTATTGTTCCTTAAGGTACAAATATTTTTGGGGGTAACTCAAATGGTCTCGACATGCCTTTACTTTACTGTTATGATGTCCAGTTTGAGTTTCCAGGTGTCGTCGACCATGACAGTTTTAAGGATTCAATAAAAGTTTTGGCTGCCACAGTTTTTTTTTTTTTTTTGGTTGCCACTTTGATGTATCACTAGAACTCTAGAATTTCTATTTAATTGAAAGTTTCTACTTTGATGAAAGTGGTGTTTGAGCTTGTACATTGTCCCAAAGGAAATTTGTGGTGGACTTATACATGTGTCTTGTAAGAATTTCTTACCACACAAGGTTTCTTTACTTTACTCGAGCTTTTAATTTCTGATTTATGTAAAGGAACAGAACCGCAATGTCTATATGCAGGTTGAGCTGTGCAAGGGACGTGCTGAGGGGATTGTGGACTGGAAACCTGAAGATGCTTCATTGTACAAGTTGTTCCGTGAATCCATGAGAGCTCCAGGTGGACTATGCATGAAGATTGGTATATTTTTTCTTAGTTATTGGTATCGCCGGTTGCACGCAGATGGTACATTTCCAGGCCTGGAGTTCAAGGTAAGAATTGGATATGCTTTGAAATGCATATGAACTAGTTTACTGCTTATATTTGTTTTGTTTGTATGCTTGCATATCCTTGTCGTATTAAAGCTTGGCTTTGTTTTTCAGGTTGCAATTGAAGAATCTTCTAGAGTGGGAGCAACATGTTTCTGCATTGATCAAGATAGCGATGTACTAATCCTTACTCTTTTGTTTTCTCTTCGGTTCTTTATCTTTTCTAGATCAGGAATAATAAATTTATAAATTTATTTGCAGGTTACGCTTCAACAAGTATCTAAAGTATTCTCTTTTAACTCTCTTCGGAAAGTATATACTAGAATTCTGGATGAACTCAAGAAACCCCACCAAATGATCCAGCATCATACTGACTTCATAGATGGTGAATACACAAGATCCCTTGTGAAGGAAATGGGTAGCTACCAAAAGAAACTTTGGCCAGAGTTTGTAAGTTTCTGTGTCACTCTAGTCTATGTTAAGGTTCCCTGATATGCATAATCCGATTACACCATGGAAAGGCATCCAGATTACGAAAGAAACACTAGTTTTTCCTCCTTCCTCGTTTACTGTATGATTATACTCGTGGACAGACCAATGCCATTTGTTTTTACTTTTCTGCCTCCAATACAATATACAGTAGTTTGTGCTCAACTTTTTCCTTTTGAATAGATATAACAATACTAAATTGTTGAATCTACCTTAAATGGCACAGTCTGAGGTGATGCTCGAAGATAGAGACAAGTTTATGTTTACGAACCTTCGAAGTTTTCAAGGAAAAGTTGTCGCAGTGGTTGGGATGGGTCACATGGATGGAATTGAACTATTGTGGAAGGGAGCGGAGGAGGATGACAGGAAGCAACTTCCATTGGATCTGAAGTTGCGGGTTAGCCATGGTAATTTCACTTTCATACTTCTTGATTTGTTTGTACTCTCTTTCTTAAATTAGATAGCATCCGAAGATTGGGAACAATTGTACACTAGTTATCAGAAAACCTACCTTCATGCCCTGTGTTTGATATGTTGTCGTTTTTATCAATTGTATACAACAGAGCCAGTGATATGACAAGTTGAATATGTTTGTCCATTCTTTATTACATTAGTAAATCCCATCTCTTCATTTATAGCGGTCATTTCAATTTAACGAGTTTTGCTGGTGTAGTTTGAAAGATACACTATAAAACAACCGATGGGAGTTGAGGATTCGTGCAACAGTGAGAATGGAGAACAAAGACAACCTTTGTCGGTGGTGCTGAACTCTATTGTCTAAGTTCCAATAAAATCGCATTACGTTTTCATGAATTTCGACAATACAGAATATACTAATTTTAGCTGGGTAAGACGACTTATGGTGCATATAGAATTAGGGAGAGATTTGTAGAAAAGATGAACGGACCAAGTGCCTACCATTCCATTTTCCGTGTTTGGCGGATAAAAAGCCTGCTTAATCAAAGATTCACAGTGTATCATCTTTGCATATTGTGAGTCTTGTGATGTAAATTTTTAGTAGATTCAGAGCAGCTGAAATTGGTATGTCCATAACTATTAGTACCTAATTTGGTTTGATCTTTTATTGACAGGACATTCAGAGTAGGGTGGCGACAAATTGTTTGGGAAATTCTGCAGCCTATGTTTATTCAAGTAGGAACGTTGTAGAGCTTTTTGAATCCTATACCGGAGCTTGGTTTTATTAGGTCAGTTAGGACAATACTAGACATCATAGATATGTTCTTTTTTGTATATGCTTTGCAGAGTTCAAATTGTTACAATCCAAAATGATATGAACAATGAAACTCAGGATAAGCCTTTTGAAGATTGTCTGCTGTAATGGAAGTACTGTTTTTGTTTTTCTGTAGCTATTTTGAGCCAAATTTGTGAATGCTTTTAAAATTGTTCACTGTAGCTAGCTCTGAGTGTGTCCAGCATGCTGTGACCAGTGAAAGACCCAAAAGAAGAAACGGTAAAGGTTTGAGTCTTGATAATAGTCTTGCCAGTTGTTATGTAGCCGGTGGAACTTTTTTAGGATGCAGCTTGATCCAGGTTGTGTTTCAATTTCAAAGATTGATTAGAGTGGTTCAATTTTCTAGAAAAGGCAATTGAAAACAGGGAAGGTTTTGGTTTATGAAGACTTTAGGTTAATGAATCCGCGATAAATTTATCAACTGTAATCTTTATTTTTCTCTTTTTGCAATCTTTCAAATTGACCCTGCTTGTATGCAACCACTGAAGTTACTCTATCAACTTCCATTTTGTTCAAGGTTGTAACCTCATCGTCCCGTTTCTTAAACTAGTCTTAGCTTTAGGAAATCGAAGTCTTTTCATTTCACCACTGTCCAAGGCAAGTTGATTCAATTTCACATTTTCTTTGCTTCTAACCCATTCTAAATATTCGTGATTTTACTAAACACTGCGTTTAACTTCAAAGTATTTTGATTAAAAAAAGAAAACAGAATAAAGTAAGTTGGCTTCTCTCTTTTTTATTATTATTTTTTGTTTCTGTTTTTTTCCTCTTTTTATTATTTTTCTCTGTTTGTTTCCTCTTTGAGGAGTATCAACAGTGTGCTGTGTGCAAGACCAAAAGCACCTACGTTTCATTACCAAAATTGATTTTTACAGACAAACAACACAAAAGCAGTTTAAATTAAAGGGATGGCGAAGAAGAAGATGATCAACAGTGGGTTTTCAATCTCAGAAATTAGCAAGGGGGAGGAGCAGCAAAACCATGTCTTCTTCCTCCTCCCATCTTCATCTGAACAAGATAAAACCCATCATCAACATGGTATTCCTGGGATTCCTACTGATGGTAAAGTTGTTCTACTCAAGAATTCTTACAATGGGGCTCATCTCTATCTTATCGGAACTAATCATGTTTCTAAACAGAGTGCTGAAACCGTGAGGAGGTAATTTTGCTTCCTTCTTTTTTCTTTTTGAAGGTTAGGGTTTGTTTTATGTTTGTTTTTCAGTGTTAGAATCATCCATTTTAGTCCTGATAGCAAAATGGGGGAACCCCTTTTCTTTCGTCGAATGAATTTGTTGTATAAAGATAAAATGTCTCTGTTGAACTGCCCAATCTAAGTAGTCTCTGATGAAGGAAGAGGTTCCTAAGCTATACTTTCTTTTCTTTGCTATTTTCTTCTCAGTAGAATGAAATTCTTTCTGATGCTATGTGTGCATCTGTATGTGCGTGTCTTTTCTTGTGGTATGTACAAACCTTAAATCCTTATGCTATTTCTGCTCTTTCAGTGTGTCTCTTCATGAAAATATAACATCACTGACCTTGCATGGTCTATTTATTTTGAAGACAAATGTTCTCCCTTGTTAACTCTCTTGAATTCCCAATTTTACATTATTGGTTCACTTATCTTTTTATACATGTTTATCTTCTGATGCCTTTCAACTGTTATTTGCTAACACGGTTGTTATTTTTGCAATGTAGGTGATCAATTATGTAAGGCCTGATGTAGTTGCGGTTGGTAGACGCTCCTTATAGTTATTCTCTGTGGATACAAAATACCGCACACTCATCTAGTATGCGAAGTAACTTCATTGGTAGCAAGCGAATACGAACACTATGACATATCCAGGATGACGAACCGGATGACATCACCTAAATCACGAGTAAAGTGTGAAGAACCATGCGGCAATGAAGAAACCATGCGTCAATGATAAAGTCTACGCGACATTGACGCACGTCAGATCCGAAATTAGGGGCTTTATTAGCTGTCTTCCACTATGTAAACTCCTATATAAGGGGCCGAGCGTCTTTGTAAAGGGAGAGATCTTTTTGGGTGAGCTTAGGGGAAGAATTTTATGAGAGATAAAGTTATTTGCTCCATAAGTTAGGGTTTCTTCATATCATTGTACTTGTTTTAAGATTTTAATAAGAGTTCTTGAGTATTTCAATATGGTTTCTTAAATTGTTTCATAGATTCTATTAAGGGTGTAGTTGTGAGATTTCTTGCAACTACATTTTGGCGCTAGGAAACACTTCGGAATGATGTACCCTGTTGGTGAATTTCTTTCAAAACAAGTCTAAAATTATTCATAGTTTTTCATCGCCGCAATAATAATCTTTGAGAGTTTTGGAAATTTAGATCTAAAAAATTCAATCCAAAGTTTTCATCTCAGAAAAACAATTTGCATTAGTAAAGTATTCAGTTCTTTAAAGAGTACTTTTTCCTTCGTCGAGAGAAAACATTATTCCAGGAAAAAAAGATGGTAAGACAAGCATCTATAGCAGAACAACTAATAACGACTAGGAGGAGCAGAAGAATCGCAGGAACAAGAAGAAGCGAAGTCGCTGAATCATCATGGATGGGAGAAAGGAACAATCGAGGAAAGCAAGTCCAAACTCAGATCCAACGAGAACAGGCGGAGAACAACACCATCAACTATGATGCGGTAAGTGTTCATACATCAAACACAGATTCAACGGAAGAAGATGAGCAAAGAACTGGAGATGGAGGACCAATAGTGGAAAATGAAGAAAATATGAGCATAGAGGAGCTCCGACAAATACTAATCGCAGAAAGAGGAAGAAGAAGAAGAAGCGCTTGCGAATTTGACGCGTCAAAATGATGAGCTAAGAGAAGAGTATATCAGATTACAAGAGCAGAGATAACGAAGTGTAACATGTGCAAGCTCAAGGTCAAGAACAAGCAGGAGCACGTCAAGGCGTAGTCGATCTAGCCGCAGAGATGCTAGACAAGAGCAACTCTTAGATAAAAACATGGTTGAAAATTTTCAGGTAGGCGATAATATATAGGAGCAGCGCGTTGGTAATCGTGTAGAACAACAACCAACTGATCGATACGTACAACAAGGCGAAAATTATCGCATGCAAGAAGATCGCAGAGGCAATCGACATGAACAACAAGGCCAACGTTATCGCACACGCCATGATCAGGATGATGAAACAGACGAGGAGCAAGGAAGGATGATACTACATGGTAGAGAAATGCTACGAAATCAAAAAGAGCGCGAAGAAGAAGAGGAGAGGAACTTCGATGCACAGATCCGTGCAAGACATGAAAGGGATATGCGAAGGAGAAGAAGAGAAGAGGCGGAAGAACGAGAACTACATGAGGCGATGCGTCAAAACACGCATGATAACAGAATAAGGCAAGCAAGGTTGAAAAGACCAATGCAGCAAGAAGCAGACCAAACCATGAACGCAGAAATCCTAAGAGAGTTAGCAGAAGTAAGAGCGATGATGACCACACGAAGAGATGGAGGTAGGCGACAGTTAGATGAAGCAATTGAAGAAGCTGGAAAAACACCATTCGCAAGACAGATACAAAGGGCAGGAATACTAACCAAATGCACTTTACCCGTATTCACTAATATATTCGATGGAACCACATGTGCAGTGCAGCATATAAAGGCGTACAACAGATCTCTGTTACAATGGGAAGATAATGATACGGTCTTATGCAAGTATTTTCCAGCCAGTCTAACTAGAGAAGCTTTACAATGGTTTGAGGGATTTCCCATGGGAACGATAACATCATTCAATCATCTACAGAGCATATTCTTAGGAGCATACATCAGCAACAACATGTTAAGACCAGGCATATAGAAGGTGTTTAGCTTGCGAAGAAGGACTAATGAAGGCCTGCGTAACTTAACCACGCGTTGGAAGACCATGTGCAGTGAAATGGCTGGAAGAGTAGATGAGAGGAATCTCATACTAGCATTTATTAACGCACTTTTTCCTACATACCTGTTGTATACGCAAATATTCAGGATCAAAGATACTATATCAATGACAGAGCTGCGCGAGTACCAAGAAGAGTACATCGCTCTTGAAGAAAAGCAGAAGGAAATGTAATCTTATCCAGTTGCGAATACAAACACAAAAGTGGGGAACGCAAGTCTACTCCCCAAGATAACAAACACAGTTGCAAGCACATCTCAAGGGAATCAAGGAAAGCTGACGATGGAAGATAACCAAAATCTAGTGGCTATGGGAAGTAGAAATCAAGAGATGCACGAAAGAGAATACAGAGAGAAGCAATACAATAACAATGCAGACAATAACAAAGTTCAAAGACTTAATAACCAAGCGGAAGGCTATGGAGGGCATAAGAGATACTATAATCAGGGCCCAGGAGGAAATAGAACCGTGTGGGAGGAGATCAAAATGCCGCATCTAAATACTGCAATAGATAAAATATGGGAAGCAGTGATCTTAATGGAAGACATACCATAACCACAAAACATGGGTCATGAACCCCCATCAGGAAGAAGAAGCGGGGAGTTTTGTGCTTATCACTGCTTCCACGGTCACACCACCAGTAACTGTCGGAATGTGCAGAAAATCATAATAAGAATGATAGATCAGGGGAAATTAAGTCATTTCCTAGTGCAGCAGCAACATAATCTACCACCACCACCACCATAAGGGCAGACACCAGGAATGGAAGCTGGAAAGCAGACATATCTGATTGAAGTGGGAGCGAAGGCAAAGAGTTTATACTGTAACTCAATAATACACTCATTCAGAAACACAGAAGATTTTCACGATAATGTCTTAAGTCGGGTTCATACGAGAGACAATGACGGAAAAAGGATACTCAACCTGGCAAAGATATCACCATTGAAGGATTAGCAGAGGCAACTAATTTCATTGAACGTAGAAGAAGTACCAGGAGGTGGAGAACTACATGAGAGTCCATTAGTGGTCAAGCTGGAGATCAACCCAAAAACAAAGACTGATGAAGAAGAAGATTATGACGCATACGCATGGGCAATAAATAAGATATATACTAATAGATCCTGGTAGTTCGGTTGATATATTGTTCTACCATACTTACAAGACTATGGGCGGAAGAGATGATGAACTCATCCCATCAACTTACAAGATTTATGGCTTCAATGGATCAGCCAATAAGCCAAAAGTAGAAATAATGATGCGAATCCCACTCAAGAGCATAACCACATAAATAGTATTCTGCGTAGTTGATGTAGAGTCTCCATATAATGCCTTGATAAGCAGGCCATGGCTGCACATCATTCTGGGCGTGGCATCAACCTTCAATCAATGCATCAAATTTACTTTACCTCAAGGCATAGGAGTGATAAGAGGGGATCCAATCGACAGAAAGAACTGCCATGAGACTGATGTTGATAAAAATGAAGAGCGTGCGAATAAGCGAAGAGACTGGAAAAAGGAGATACGAGAAGGGAAGCGAAGCGAGAGACTAATGGTTGATGTTGTGAACAAGGGTAGATAAATAAACAAGACTTTTACTAAAGCGACAAATTTCGCACACGAAAATGCAGATAACAAGTGCGTCAGAAAGAATGAATTCCAGATAGGAGAGATGGTGATGAGACAAGAACCACCATTTCAGAAAAATGGGAAAGGAGAGTCAAAGGACGCATGGGTTGAACCATTCATCATTAAGAAAGCTATTGGTAGTGGACTGTATGAGTTGATGGAAAATAATGAAGCAACACAAGTTGGACAAATTTGGAATCAAGTATATTTGAAGAAGTATGGTCCATGCGGCAATCATAGCAAGGTAGAAGAAATATCTAATGTGCGAACAAGTATATTAGAAAGTATATGCGAACTTAATGAAGCACAAAATGCGAAGGAAGCAAGCAAGTCATCCCAGACATAGAATTTTGTAAGAGATAATTATCATGTAAGCGAATAAGTGAAGAAAGAAGATATCAGAGTTGTACTAATCAAGCATATGAATGAAAATGAGAAGTTCTTCTTCCTTAAATATATTACATATAAGAAAAAGGCAAAAATAAGACCTTATAATAAAGGCATCAGAAGTAAAACCTCTAACAATGGAGGCCAAGCATCCAATTATGGCGTGCATCCTAGTTCGCATAATACCAAGAGGAAAAAATAAGACCTAACGCGCGTCATAATTGGGGAAAACCCATATTAGCATGACTTGAAAGTTACACCGACCCTGGAGCCTGAGTCATAGAGATTTGGGGTGAAATAAAAGCCCATCCAGTAGAGCGCCTTAGTCGAAAGACTAAGGTAAGAATCTCTCTACTAAGGAGTGCAGAAACTCGATCAGGGCGCCGAGGTACACGGTTGAGTCAAGAGTGCCTGGGGCGTACTTGGCCGCTTTTGGAAAGTCCTGACTATGATGCACTCGGTCCTCAAGAAACCCCACTTAGGGTGCGGTCTCGTAACCATAAGCCATATCGGCGGAGGGATAAGAGGCCGCGAAAACAACTGATTGTTGCATCACTGGACGGGAAGAGCCCACCCTAACCCGGTAGGGGTAAGCTTCCTTGAAGGGGCAGTCAGGGGGAATATAAGAACGACACCCTCCACTAGGGAGATGAATTGTGTCAAAAGACCTAAATATCATGGGGCTATGACTCAAAGGAGAGCATAGGCCTATCTTATTTGCGCGTCAATATATCCCGCATAGGCAATAATACGAGAAGATGATAAGGAGAAATCAATGGATCATTACATGAAAGTGTAAAGACTTCCTGCGATTTCGTCGCACAAAAACAAACAATACCTTTAGGAAAAATAAGACCTCTAATTAGGGAGGCACAATAAAACCTCATGAGAAAAACAAACTTAAGATTAATAGTGTTTTGAGGGAAAGAAATGAGCTCAAAGATTAATGCACACGTATAAAGTCAAGTTAAGAGATAAAAGGATGTATAGACGCGAAAATAATTACGCAAGATATAGCTGAGGCATAAAACAAAGACACATTCATGAGGTAAAACGAAGAAGAGGTAATTCAGGTATGATACTAAATAGTTTCACTATACGACAGATGTATGCGAATGCATAGATGATAGATTACCGCATAATGAAATACAACAACTTTACAAATCACGTACGCTTATACATATGCACATAAAAAAAAAATCATATTGCGGCAACTAACAGAGGCAAGAATGGGAATGCAAAGAATATAAAGGAATGTTATTCGCCACCATATGATAGACTCACGCGCACATGTTATATACATTATCATCAACGCATATGTTATATGTTATTAATAATGCATATGTTACGTATTATCATTAACGCATACGTATATATATACTATCATCACTAGAGAAACACTTTGCTTTCGATTAATGACCAATTGCAGGATTAAGATACGCGAGGATGAAAGGAGAAAAAGATTATACATTGAAGAAAAAGAATGATACATCCAAATCCAAAAAGCTCGAGAATAACCAGTGTACAAAAAAGAAAAGAGAACATAGTACAAGAAGCGGACAAAGATTTGTACAAATAAAATGAAGAAAGAAGACGAAAAGGTCCTTAGAAAGATCGGCTATTTCCCACCCATGTCATCTTCATCATCTTCCCGAGCCTCAGAACCGCTGTCCTCCTCATCAGTCTCTTCATATTCATCATGCTCCGCTTCACTATCGTAAATGTCAGAGCCTTCTTCATTAGAAGGAACTTCAGCAAAATTATAATTTGACAAAGGAATGCCATTATCAGTGCAGACTTTCTTAACAGCTGCATCACGAACGCGAATCACATCCTTACTCAAGTTAGAAACAGTGACAGTCAGCTTTTTCTTAAGTCTGCGGTATTTAGAGTCATGAGCGGTAAACTTCTCCTTCATACTTTCAATTTCCTCAAGATACTTTTTCTCAGTATCTGTGAAGAAAAATAAGGAGGTTAAAGCCGCATAAGAATATTTTTCTGGGAATAATGAAGGAATAAGAATTGTAAACAACCTTCTTTTTCAGAAAGGATAGTCTTAACCAATGACGCATGGTCAAATTCTAAACTAACATTTGTGGCTAAGCCAGTTCTAGCATTGTCAATAACCCTAGCAGCCCAATCGAACTCAGCTTCATTCTCTATAAGAAGTCGAGAACGAATTGTATTCTCTCGATTGATCAAAGCATCCCTTTCGCTTATAGCTTGGTCTCTTTCAATCTGAACGAGGAGTTGAGCCTCATGGAACTTCTTTTAAGCCTCAACACCCTTAAGGACTGCCTTATCCTTCTTAGTAATAAGCGCGTTCTTTTTCGCTTATAAAGTTTGAATTATCTCCTTGTCTCTATGAAGACGACGTTGAAAACCATTATTTACAGATAACATGGATCTATGCTCATGCTTAAGAACCTCATACTTCGACCTTAGTTCCTCCAGACTAAGATTCTCTAATCCATCATTGAGGAAATTATTTAAAGAGGAGTTAAGATGCTTAAGAAGAATCTCCTCATCATCAGGGAGACTAGATGCTTCATCGGTTAAATTGTATATCTATGCGAACGCAAAGAATTAAAAGGGTACGAAAAAAACGCAGTTATATGAAAGGGGGGGGGGGACAAAGGAATACATACCAATCAGCTGATTATTCCTCTTACGAAGTTCCACAACATCATGAGAAAAGGTAGCTTTGAGTCTGGTATTCTCAGCCTCAAGGGAGCGAAGTTTTCTTTGAAGATCTGAAGTAACCGCGTGATACATACGGGCATTCTGAGTCTATATGAGATGAAAGATTAGAATACAAAACGCGAAAGCATCATTAAAGAAGCTGCAGTGCTATAGAAATTACCAAAGATCCAAGCGTGAATTGGAAACTTGGGCTTATCGCAGAGGCAACTCCAAACAAAGACTCATGACTCAGAGAGGGAGCGTCGCAAATTTTAGAAACCATCTCGTATGTACGAGTTAACACATCATCCCCAATGGCATACAAAGAGTCAGTGAAAATACTCGACAACTGCCCCATAGAAGATGTGGACTCGGAGTTATCAAGAAGAAGGAGAGTATCATCTTCAGAACGAGAAGAAGTTGGAGAAGATGCCTTCCGCTTCTTGGGGGGATTCAGAGAGGTGGACTTAGAGACGGTCTTCTTACTCTTACCCTTGGAAGGAAGAGCGTCGTTATTAGAACCCTCAGCATCTCCAGCTTCAACCTACACGTATAATGAGAGATATGAAACAGAGGCAATAATATTGTTAAAATTCAAGAAGGAGTATTTCTTACTTCATTATCACGCGTATGTGACGCATGAGACGCATTTGTATTAGCCTTCTTCTTCTGCTTCACAATCTGAAATCAAAAGAAATAATGAAGGAAGCGGAAAACAATAGAAAAGAAATAAATAGAAAAACAAAGGAAAAAGTAACATACCACATTTCTCTCCTCGGGCCATACAAATTCCCAAGGTTTGTAAGCGGAAAATTTCTCAGGAAGAGGGAGATCAGACCCATCAGCGCCTTTGCCAGTAATATAAGGGCCTTCAACAACAATAGGATACTCCACCCAACGAGTATCTTTTGATTTGCGAGCGGTGTTATTGGAAGATTCATGAAAATCAACATCCCGTATGATCCTCTGGTCCTCTGCGAAGCCGTCCTTCCTTATCAAGTGAATTCCCCAACGGTAAGACTCATTTTTCATGATAGAAACATCGTAGTGAAGAAAAAAGTTCTCAACCGTGTATACCGCATGAATAATTTCCTTCTGTGCGTAATTTGGATTCCTTACATCCTATGGATAAGAAGATCCTAACCCTGCCGCACGACAAGCATATTCCGTCATTATCCTGATACAGTCACCACTTAGTTGAAATATGTCACGTGAAAATCTCGCATCAGACAAAATCTCATAGAACAACGGAATTTGAGGATTGTATAAAGGAATAGGAAGACCTGCAGAAAGTTGGCCAAGCGGAAAAATGATTCTATCATTATCCCATTGGTCAAGCGAAAGCCATTCAGGTCTGATCACAGAAGTGGGTTCAGATCCATGAGGGACTGATAATGTAAAACCCCTACGGCCAAACTCATCCTTCAACCTAGTGAATTCTTTGAGGTTTTTCCAGCCGGGTTTCAGAACCATTTTCAGAATGGGAATGTCGATAAGTGGAAGATCAATCAAAAATATCAAGATGATCAGGAGGATTCAGATGATGATAAAAATTAGAGTTTAAAAATAAGAAAAGAAGGAAAAAATGGCAGTAAATAATGAATAGGAAGAGAACGCGAAGTAGAAAGTGATGAACAATCAAAGAATGAACAAGAGAAGATGATGAACAGCAAAGGACAAAAGTTGCAGAGAAAAGGAAAAGCGAAGAAGGCGTGTAGCAGTAAATGAAAGATTTTATCCCAACTCCCAAGATCTCTCCTCCCATCAGCATTAATTAAGAATGAGTGGATAAAAAGAAGCGGTTATTAAGGATGTGTCAAATAACGAGTGGAAGAGATAACACGTGTAGGCGGTAAAGCCGAAAGTACGGAAAAATGTCGGTCGAAAAGAATACGAAGAGACGAACTGGTGCGGAAAAATAAATTAGATTATTCTCATACCACACTCTCTATCAAAAGAGCGATATGAGAATAGGAAAAATGTGGATACAAAATACCGCACACTCATCTAGTATGCGAAGTAACTTCATTGGTAGCAAGCGAATACGAACGCGTATGACATATCCAGGATTACGAACCGGATGACATCACCTAAATCACGAGTAAAGTGTGAAGAACCATGCGGCAATGAAGAAACCGTGCGTCAATGATAAAGTCCATGCGACATTGACGCACGTCATATCCGAAATTAAGGGCTTTATTAGATGTCTTCCACTATGTAAACTCCTATATAAGGGGCCGAGCGTCTTTGTAAAGGGAGAGATCTTTTTGGGTGAGCTTAGGGTAAATTTTTTAGGAGAGATAAAGTTATTTGCTCCCCAAGTTAGGGTTTGTTCATATCATTGTACTTGTTTTAAGATTTTAATAAGAGTTCTTGAGTATTTCAATATGGTTTCTTAAATTGTTTCATAGATTCTATTAAGGGTGTAGTTGTGAGATTTCTTGCAACTACATTCTCATAGCATCGATCATGTTTTGATTAGCTCCATTTGCAAATTTTCATTTCATTATGTATTCTTGTTGAAAAAGCTTGGCTTTGCCTTCACCGGTTTTGTTTGTGTTACTTCGTATGGAATCTTGGATCTATATAATCAGAAATTTGAAAACTGTTTTTGGATATGACATTGACCTTTCATAGTAGATTCCATGAATTACCATTCTCGCCTCGAATGAAATCTTCGACGCATACTGCAGTCTCAATCCATAAGTTCCCTTTACTTACTGGAGACTCCAAACGGGGGTATAAATAGCTTTTATTGCATTCAAAACCCACATTTCGTAAGAATTATCTTAGCATTCTTCAATCCTATCTAACCAATAGGGTCAATATTGTTCCTTAAGGTATAAACAAATATTCAGGGAGTAACTCAAATGGTCGCAATATGCCTTTAGTGCCTTTCCCTTGTTACCTAGTGGTATGATGTCCAGTTTGAGTTTCCAGTTGTCGTCAACCATGACAGTTTAAAGGATTAATTAAGAGTTCTAGCTGCTATAAAATATTAATGGTGGTGACTGCGATGTATCATTAAAACTCTACAATTTAGCTTTTTAATTGAGAGTGTCTACTTTGATTAAAATAGTGGTTGAGCTTTTACATTGTCCTAAATTTCAGCAGAGGAACTTTGTGGTGAATTTATTTGAACTGTTGTGGAATCTCGCGGAGGAAGGTGACAATAGCAATGTCTGTTAAAATATGAAATTGAGGGTTATCCACGGTAAGTTCGCTTTCGTACTCCTTGATTTATTTATACTTCAAACAGTTTGCACTTTGCAGTATGCTGCACATATCAGTTGACTGATGCTAGGCACAAACAGATTTCTCTTACGTCATTTAGTTTCAGGATATACTTTCTTTTTCTTATTCTGTTTGAACTTTAAATAAGATAGCATCCGAGGATTGAATTGTACACTTCCATAAAACCTATCCTTCATGCCTCGTGTTTCATATGTCGTCAATTTTCATTTATTGGATACAACAGAGCCATTGATCCAGCAAGTCGAGTTTGCTCATCCATACTTAATTGTGTTAGTAAATCCCATCTTTTCATTTATATTGGTTGTTTAATTCCAAAACTGAGTTTTGATCGCTATTGAATTTAGTTTGGTGTACTACAATGGAGAATGGTCAGTGACGCTGAACTGTACTGTCTAGAATCTAAAAAATCACAATACTTTTACATGAATTTTTACTAAACAGAATGTCATAGTTTTAACTGGGAAAGACGATTTATGGTGCAAATGTAATTAGGGAGAGATTTATGGAAAAGATTATCAGACCTAGTGCCTTTTGTTTTCTGTGTTCAACAGGTAAACAACCCTGCTTAACTATAGTGTATATCATATTGCATATTGTGCATCTGGTGGTGGATATTTATAATAGATTCAGAGCAGCTGTAGTTGATGCGTGCATAACTATTAGTAGTACCTAATTTGTTTTGATCTTTTATTTGACAGGACATTAAGAATAGGTTGAAGACAAATTGTTTTGGAAATCTGCAGCCGACGTTGCTTCGGTTAGGAATTTTGTAGAACCTGTTGAACCTTATACACAAGGTTGGTTTTATTAGGTCAGTTAGGACATTATACGTTACAGACATGTTCTTGTTGTTTTACAGAGTTGCAAGTGTTATACTCAGGATAAGTCTTGTTTCAAGATTGTGGGTAAACAATATCAAGTTTACCCACAATGTTTTTGTTATTTCGCCAAGCATTGGCTGCTATATTACCTAATAATGTAGCTTACATGATGGGTAAACAATCTTAAGTTTGATACGTGACTGAATTCAGAACTAACTGTGGCTTTTATGCCAACCTATCTTTTATATAAAACTGAATTAGTATGCAAATGTGATGTAGGAGGAGGATGGCTAGTCTACTTGGGGAAACATGAACAGACCCCAAAAAAATCATTATTTACGTGGGCCCACCGAAGCCACCGTGAGGGCCCGCCACTGCTACATAACACTAGACTCCCACCGAAACGAAATTGGTGTTTTTTTTGTTTGCATTCCTCTTTCTTTGGTTTTCCACTTCTAGCAGGACTCAAAAGCATAATACATTTCATACCAAAACTGATTAACAGACAAACAACACAAAAGCAACTTAAAGGATGGTGAAGAAGAAGAAGAAGAAGATGAAAGACAGTGGGTTTTCAAATTCAGAAAACCATGTCTTCTTGCATTTACAATTACTAACCTAGGGTTTTTTCAACAAATTCGACAAGTACATGCCATCAACAACCATCTTTTTCTTCAGCACAAGATCATTACCAACATGGTATCCCTGGGATCCCTACTGATGGTAAAGTTGTTCTACTCAATAATTCCAATAATGGAGCTCTATATTATCTCATTGGAACTGTTCATGGTTCTAAACAGAGTGCTGAAATTGTTAAAAAGGTAAATTTGCTTCCTTTCCCCCCTTGAATATTAGGGATTGTTTTATGTTCTTAATAGCAAAATGGGGGAACCCCTTGTTTTTATATTGAATTAGAAAGTGACTACTATAATAAATCTGTTGTAGGAAGATAATGTCTGTCTGGGTAATTTATCATGCACAAGAGTTACTGTTAAGAGTTAATGTAATGTTCCACATGCATTTTAGAATGCAGGGAACTTTGGTCTTGTGTACAAGACATATTTATCATGCATTTTAGAATGCATCTGTTTAGTGTAGGAATATGTATGGACAAAGAAGGTCCACATGTATCTCTTTCCTTGAGTCATATATTGACTAAGTTTAGAAAGAGAATGTAATATCTTTAAGTTAATGAAATAGAAGAGATAGAGAGGAAATACTTTCTCCATCTCCATTTCAACAAAAATCAATCCAAACAATCAAATGTATTCAATCCAATTACCAACAATCGGTATCATAGCTTAGATCGTTTGAATTTGATCTTGGAGAGTGAACAGAAATCAATTTCTACCCATTAATTCAAAAAATCAGCAACATTCAAATTTTTCAAATTCTAGATCTAGAAAATAAAAAACCCAATTTCTTCAATCAATCTTCAACCAAATCAATGGCAAGTAGTAGTAACTCAAGTTTATACATTCAACAACCTTCAATACCACTTTTTCATGGAGAAAATTATGATTTTTGGGCCATCAAAATGAAGACCTTGTTCATGTCACAAGATGTGTGGGAGATTGTACAAAATGGGTATGATGAAATTGAAGATACATCAACTCTAGAACAACCCCAAAAGGATTTACTTAAGGAGAGTAGAAAGAAGAATGCAAAAGCATCCATGTACATTCAACAAGGAATTGGAGACACTGTTCTACTAAGAGTAATCCATTTTCCTTTAGCTAAAGAAGCTTGAGATATTCTTCAACAAGAGTATGGAGGTAATAAGAAGGTAGGAGAATTAAAATTACATTCATATAGAAGAGATTTTGATAATCTAAAAATGAATGAGAATAAATGTTTGAATGAGTTTTCTTCAAGAGTTGTTGAAGTTGTTAATAATATGTTGATGTGTGGTGAGAAGATGGAAGAAAGAAGAATTTGTGAGACGATATTGATTTGTTTGACGGAGAACTTTGAACCCATTGTGGCGGTTTTGGAAGAGACTAAAGATTTCTCTACATTAAAGTCACAAGAATTATGGGCTTCCTTGAAGGTGTATGAGCAAAGGTTGTCAAGACACTCCGAAAAGTCAATTGAGAGTGTTTTTCAATCAAAATTGAACTTGAACTCAAAAAATTCAGCAATGAAGAAAAATGAGTACAAGGGTGATGCTTCATCTAACTTCAAAGGAAAGGGAAAATGGAAGGAAGGAGGAGCAAACTCCAACAACTACACAAAGAGTGATTCTTCACAAGTACCAAGATGCAATTTTTGCAACAAGAATGGTCATTTGGAGAAGAATAGTTGGAACAAAGGAAAACCCCAATGTCATCAATTCAAGAAGTATGGACATTTGGAGAAGGATTATAGGTACAAATGTGAAGAACAAGCTGGTAGAGCCGAAGAGAAAGAAGAAAAACAAAATTTGTTTTATGCTTGTCAAATTGCTATGGAGACTTCTAAGAGTGAAGTGTGGTTTGTAGATAGTGGTTGTACAACTCATATGTCTGGTATGAAGAGTTTGTTTGTTGACATGGATACATCCATAAACTCTCTAGTGAAGATGGGGGATGGAAACATGGTTCAAGCTAACGGAAGAGGTATAATTTGCGTGTAAACTATCAATGGAGCAAAATACATTAGATATATGTTATATGTTCCGGATTTGGCACAAAATTTGCTTAGTGTTGGAAACTTGTGGAGCTTGGGTATGCGGTCCATTTTGAAGATGAATATTGCACCATGTATGACAAGAAGCACAACAACAAGAGACAAGTCATGAAGAGCATCAAGATGGAGAAAAATAGAATCTTTCCAATTATCTTTGAAAAGGAGAAGAATGTTGCATTGAGGATGGAAACCATTGATGAAACATGGTTATGGCATAAAATACTTGGGCATTTGAATTTCAATAGTCTCAAGGTACTTTCCAACAAGAACATGGTGCAAGGACTTCCACAACATATCAACCATAAGGATGGAGTATGTGAAGGTTGTGCACTTGGGAAACATCATCGCCAACCATTCCCAAAAGGTGTAGCACGGAGAGCAAAATAACTTATTTGTTTAGTACATACCGATATGTGTGGACCAATGAAGACACCAACTCATGGAGGTAATAAATACTTTATCTTATTCATTGATGATTTAAGTCGTATGACTTGAGTTTACTTCATGAGAAAAAAGTCCAAAGTTTTTAGTATCTTCAAGAAGTTCAAGAGCCTTGTTGAAAAGAAAAGTGGTCACTACATCAAAGTTTTTAGAAGAGATAGAGGCAAAGAGTACAACAACAAAGAGTTTGATAAATTTTGTGAAGATGAAGGCTTGGAAAGGCAACTAACCATGGGTTATACTCCTCAACAAAATAGTGTTTCCGAGAGAAAGAACCAAACCGTGATGGAGATGGCGAAGTCCATGCTTCATGACAAGGGTATGCCTAAAGTGTTTTGGGACGAAGCCTTCAACACCACCGTCTACTTGATGAATAGGTGTCCAACAAAAGCCGTATAAGATAAAACTCCTTCAGAAGAATGGAGTGAGAGAAAGCCATCGGTAAGACATCTCAAAGTTTTTGGTAGTGTGTGTTATTCTCAAATTCCAAAGGTGAAGAGAACAAAGCTTGATGAATCAAGTGAGAAATGTATATTTCTTGGCTATAGCCTCCAATCAAAAGGTTATAGTTTGTTTAGCTTGAAAAACAACACAATGATCACAAGTCGTGATGTCTTGTTCGATGAAGGTGCTTCATGGAATTGGGAAGAAGGTAAAATTGAGAAAAGAACCATTATTGTTAATGAAGAGCAAGAAAATTCAGCAACAAATGAAGTTAAAGAAGGTGAAGAAAATGAGGAAGAACTACCTCAAACACCTCCAAATACAAGACGAGGAGCATCTCCAAGTATGTCTCCAAGTACTAGTGCATCAACATCACCACCATCGGCACCAAATAAGATGCATAGGTTGAGTGAAGTGTATGAAAGATGCAACTATTGTGTGGTCGAACCGTAAAATTTTGAAGAAGCATCAAAAGAACCGGTTTGGATAAAAGCTATGGAAGAAGAAGTTTTAGTCATTGACGAGAACAATACATGGGAGAAAGTAGCAAGGCCAAGTGACAAAGAAGTTATTGGTGTGAAGTGGATCTACAAGGTCAAGTACAATGCGGATGGATCGGTTCAAATGCACAAAGAAAGATTAGTGGCAAAGGGATATTCACAACAACCCGGCATCGACTACAATGAGACTTTTGCACCGGTTGCTCGTCTTGACACCATTAGAGCCGTGATTGCTATGGATTCCCAAAAATGTTGGTTACTTTATCAACTTGATGTCAAATCGGCATTTTTGAATGGAGAACTCCATGAAGAAGTTTATGTAGAACAACCACAAGGTTTTGTGGTGGAAGGAGAAGAAGATAAGGTGTACAAGTTGAAGAAAGCTTTGTATGGCCTAAAGAAAGCACCAAGAGCTTGGTATAGTGAGATAGATGGATACTTCCAAAGGAAAAACTTCAACAAAAGAAAGAGTGATCCTACACTATATGTGAAGACAAAAGGTACGTCTATTCTCATCGTTGCCTTGTATGTTGATGACCTTATCTTTACGGGTAATGATGTTCATATGATTGAACAATTCAAGAGAGAAATGATGATGAAATATGAGATGAGTGACATGGGTTTGCTCAAGTACTTCCTTGGTATAGAAGTTCATCAAAGTGAAGATGGAGTATTCATTTATCAAAGCAAGCATGCCGAAAAGGTGTTGGAGAAATTTGGTATGCTTGGTTGTAACCCCACATCTACACCACTTTGTAGTGAATAAGAAACTCAAGAAAGATGATGGAGGAAGAAAAGTTGATGAGACTTACTATAGAGGTCTTATTTGAAACTTGTTGTATCTTAGACATACAAGACCCGACATCATGTTTGCTTCAAGTATGCTTTCTAGGTTCATGAGTTCACCTAGTCATCTACATCTTGGCGCGGCAAAGAGGTTGTTGAGGTGCATACAAGGAACAATGAATTTTGGAATCATGTATTCAAGAAATTTGGATGTCAAATTAGTTGGCTATTGTGATAGCGACTTGGGAGGATGTATTGATGACATGAAGAGTACATCGGGGTATGCTTTTTTCTCTTGGTTCGGGTATATTCACATGGGCATCGAAGAATAAAGAAACCGTAGCTCAATCCACGGTGGAAGCGGAGTACATTTCGGCATCAATAGCTACATCTCATTGATGTGTTTTGTAGTTGTAGTGGTAAAAAGGTTCGTTGCTCGAACTTGTGAAGGATTTTCGAAAATTAAATAGAGTTGTTTTGACAATAATAAGAAAATACCGAGACTCTGGATTCCACCATTGACCAATTAAGTGATAAACTCTAATCAATATTCATGCAATATTCTTCTTTAAAGTGATTCTAGTATTTTCCTTTAATAGATTTTTGAAGTAATAATTGTAAGCACGAAGCATGAAACATCAAAAGTATTAAAACCAAGCATGTCCCATCAAAACACTTCACAACTACTCAATAAAAACCAATTTTTCTTTTAAGTTCTATGCAAAAAATCATGTAAAATAATTGCAATAAATAATTAAAATAGAACTATACCACTTTTCATGGAACAATGACTTCCTCCGTCGCCTCGGCTAAGGGGTTTAGCTCCTCATATTAATCATAATCTCAAAATACATGTTTATGGCTCAAAAGTTGATTAAAAGGGAGAAAAGTGTTAAAACAGCGGATTCTGCAGTTGCTGAAGGTCTAAATCAGAAGTCGGAATTGTTGCTGAAAGGCTTCGGTGACTGCAGGAAGATGCGACCGTACCACGTTGTCACTGAAAATAAGTCTGCTTCTGCAACTGTCTCTGAGGGTCTAATGTTCTTCGTGTTCTTCTTCTTTGCAGCAGCAGAAAAGTTTCTGTATCGACTCCAGTTGATTTTTTTACGCTTCTCTAAGGCTCTAAACTTTCCCCTAAACTTTGTTGCTTCTCAATATGACTCGAATCAACCTATATATATCCACCAAACCCCAAAATTACTCGAGTTAATCCAAATCTTTTCGTTTTTTCTTCACCACACGTTACGGGATTTTAATCTTCTTTTTACGCGTTAACTTGGTTTACAAACTCTCTCAAACTCTCTCAGGACTGAATAAGGACTCCATACACTCCAATCTTGCCGTAAACTCTTCACAAATTCTTTTGTAAACCGAAAACAACTCAAATCGTGAATTCTCCCTGTTTTGCTCCAACA
The DNA here is from genome assembly GCA_023531105.1 of Papaver atlanticum. Taxonomy (NCBI): domain Eukaryota; kingdom Viridiplantae; phylum Streptophyta; class Magnoliopsida; order Ranunculales; family Papaveraceae; genus Papaver; species Papaver atlanticum. The sequence goes on along the minus strand of JAJJMB010002292.1, from coordinate 4,288,647 downwards.
CGGATTTCTATCCCTGTTTAATCGATTCTACAGCTCATACCATACTTGTTTATCCTTAACAGGGTTAACCCAACGAAAATCAGCCCTTGAATCTCCTTAAAAATCGTCCAAAAATCAAACAGAAAATTCTGTTTTCTGTAAAGAAAATTCCCGCCAAAATTTGTTTTCAAATGATGAAGATTGGTGCTAAAGATGAATTTGGGCTACACATAGCCATGGGTGCCCCTTATCCGCTGCTGGAGTCCGTATAACACTTGTCCCTTGAGGTGCATTTAGACAACTTTTCGAGCCGATTTTCCCAAAAATGTTTATTCCCCAAAAATACCTACAAAGGGATAAAATACCAACATTAGTACAAAAATGGGTACTAAAAATATACACAATAGAGATGAAAATAGACACATAAATGCGTCTATCACTCATGTTGTATGACCAAGAAGAATCATGGAAGACATTCAAGAGAAGCAAGAAGAAAGCACTGTAATTTTTTGTGACAACAAATCGGCAATTGCTATGTCCAAAAATTCGGTTGAGCGTTGTAGAGCAAGACACATTAAACTCAAGTACCATTTCATTCGAGAAGCGGTTAAAGATGGTGAGATAGAACTCAAGTATTTCAAGACGGAAGACCAATTGGCGGACATCTTCACCAAGGCACTTCCCAAAGGTAAATTTCAAAATTTCCGTGAACTACTAGGAGTTGGAGAACATCACATTAAGGAGGAGATTGTTAAGATTTAATGTAATGTTCCACATCCAATTTAGAATGCAGGGAACTTTGGTCTTGTGTACAAGACATATTTATCATGCATTTTAGAATGCATCTGTTTAGTGTAGGAATATGTATGGACAAAGAAGGTCCACATGTATCTCTTTCCTTGGGTCATATATTGACCAAGTTTAGAAAAAGAATGTAATATCTTTAAGTTAATGAAATAGAAGAGATAGAGAGGAAATACTTTCCCATCTCCATTTCAAAATAAATCAATCCAAACAATCAAATATATTCAATCCAATTACCAACAGTTACGACCTTCATTGACCTTGGATGGTCATATCTTGATGACAAATGTTCTCCGTTGTGAAGCTCTCTTGAATTCCCAATTTTACATATTTATGTTGTTGTAATGGCTTTCAAATGTTACTTGCTAATACACTTGTTATTTTGCAATGTAGGTGATCGATAATGTAACGCCTGATGTTGTTGCGGTAGGTAAACGTTCCTCAGTTGTTCTCGTATAGTCAATCATGTTTGATTAGTTCCATTGCGTATTTTCTTTTATTATGTTTCTTATTTAAAGAGTTTGGATTTGCATTCACGGGTTTTGTTTGGGTTATTTCAAATGGAATCTACGGATCTTTATAATCAGAAATTTCAAAAATGTTTTTTTCATTTGACACTGACCTTCATCTTTCATAGTAGATGGCATGGATTGCCATGCTCACCTCGAATAAATCTTCATCGCAGAGTTCAGTCTCAACTCTCAATCGATAAGTGCCCTTTACTGGAGACTAAAAATGGCAACACAAATAACCTATAGGATTTAATGATGTCCATTTTGAGTTTCCAGGTGTTATGGCCCCTGACAGTTTTAGGTTCAATAAAATAATTAGCTGCTACAAAAAAAAAAATTGGTGGCGGCTGCGACGTTTCATTAGAGCTCTACGAATTGGCTTTTTAATTGAGGGTTTCTAGTCGGAAAAATTAGTGATTGAGCTTATACACTGTCCTAAGTCTCAGCAAAGGAACTTTGTGGTGGACTTATTTTACATGCGTCTTTTTAGAATTCATTACGGCACAAGGTTTCTTTTCTTTAATCACGCTATTAACTTTTTTGATTTATGTAAAGGAACAGAACCCCAATGTCTATGTGCAGGTTGAGCTATGCAAGAGACGTGTATCACGTACCGAGGGGATCATGAGTTGGAAACCTGAAGATGCTACATTGTATAAGTTGTTTCGCAAATCCATGAGAGCTCCAGGTGGACTGTGCATGAAGATTTATATCTTTATTTTGTATTACCGGAGCCGTCGGTTGCACGCAAATGGTGTATTTCCAGGCCTGGAGTTCAAGGTAATTGTTGAATAATCTTTGAAATGCATATGAACTTGCATATTGCTTTTCGTTTATATGCCTCACCTTGGATTTGTTTTCCAGGTTGCAACGGAAGAATCTTCTAGAGTGGGAGCAAGATGTTTCTGCATTGATCAAGATATTGATGTACCAATCCTTACTTTTGTTTTTCTTTGGTTCAAAATCTTTTTTAGATCAGGATCTATGATTTATAACTTTATTGTCGGTTACGCGTTAACAGTTATCTGGAGTATCCTATTTTGACTTGCTTTGGAAAGCATATCGTGATTATAGGTTAAGCGTTTGTACCGACTTCGTGGATGAAAAATATACAAGATCCTTTGTGCGGGAAATTAGTAGCATTCAGAAAAAAGGATGTCCATATGTTGTAAGTTTCTATTGTAACTCTAGTCTATACTTTTCTTGAAGTTACCCTGAGCTACGTAGTTGAGTTATACCATGAAAAGGCATCCAGTTGAAGAAAGAAACATAAGTTTCTCCTCCTTTACTGTATACGTAAGTATACTTGTGAACAGCTCAATGTCATTTTATTTTTTTCGCTTTTCTGCTTGCAATACAGTATACAATAGTTTTATGTTTGATGTTACCCTCTTGAAGAGTTAACGAAACTAAATTGTAGAATTTACTTTAAATGACAGTCTAAGGTGATGATTGAAGATAGAGACAAGTTTATGTTTACGAATCTTAGAAGTTTTCAAGGAAAAGTTGTAGCAGTAGTTGGGATGGCTCACATGGATGGAATTGAACTACTGTGGAAGCTCTCGGAGGAGGATGACAGTAGCAAATCGTCCGTTAAATCTGAAGTTGAGGGTTAGCCACGGTAATTTCGCTTTCACACTCCTTGATTTATTACTTTGAATAGTTTGCACTTTGCAATATGCTGCATATATCAGTTAACTGATACTAAACACAAATAGACGTCTCTTGTATCCTTTAGTTGCATGATTTAATATTTTTTTCCTAGTCAGTTTGATACATTAAACAGAACACTTCCACAAGCTTGGGAATAATTGCACTTATAAGAAAGCATATCCTTCATGCCTTGTGTTTCATATGTTGTCAGTTTCATTTAATGGAGCAACATAGCCAGTGATCTGACAAGTTGGATTTGTTTATTCATTCTTGATAACTTTAGTAAATCCCATCTCTCTCATCATTTATATCGGTCGTTTGTATGTAAATGAGTTTTGCTTGTGTTATTTAAAATTCACTCTAAAATACCCAATCCAAGCTGCTGTGGATTTTGTGTGACGTACAACAGTCTGAGAATGGAGAACAAAGATGACATCAGTCGGTGATGCTGAGCTCTATTGTCTAAGATCCAATAAATCCCCCGTATTTTTCTCATGATTATTATTTACAATATAGAATGTATTAGTCTTAGGTCAGAAAGACGATTTGGGGGGAGATTCATAGAAAAGATGAAAGAAAAAAGTGCCTTCAATTTTCTGTGTCAAACGGGTTAAAAATAATCCCTGCTCATAGTGTATCAGATTGCATATCTACTCCGTGATGCATATTTAGCATAAAAACTGCTATGATTGGTATTTGCGCAACTATCAGTACCTAATTAGTCTTGATCTTTTATTGACAGGACGTTCAGGGTACGGTGGATACAAATTGTTGAGGGAAATCTGCAGCGAAATGTTTCTTAAAACATGAATTTTGTAGAACCTGTCGAACCTTATACACAAGGTTGGTTTTATTAGGTCAGTTAAGACATTAGACATTATAGATATGTTCTTTTTGTATAAGCTTTACAGAGTTCAAATAGTTACAATTGAAATGATCAACAATGAAACTTAGGATTAAGGATTATGTTTTTGTTTCTTTAGCCAAGCAATCGGCTGTGCTACTACCTCAATCTGGTCCCAGCAGTGTACTTGAGCCAAATCAAAGGTGTCAATGTTTTAAAATTGTTCATAGTTGTTAGCTCTGTCTGAATCTTGTTAATGGTCTTGTCTAAACACAATCGTTCTTCCCCACACACAAGGAAAACGTATCAGTTGTCTAGACTCGCATCTGTAAAAAAATTGTCTACCCTTGGTTTCCACTGCTCCAAACTAGGTGATTTCATTCTTTTTGTGTTTGCTCACTGATGTCGCACCGTATGATGGTGGTGGTGTAGTAAAAAGATGCGACTACAGTTGTCTGTTTGGGTTTGAATTGGTGTCTGACTGGGTTTGAGTCAGATGTCCAATCATTTGTTTTTTCATTTTTCGAGTTGGGTGCCATTTGATACCTGACTTATTAGGCACATGTCTTACTGGCTTCAAAAGCTTTAAGATCAAGTCTTATACCTCCATCCATCCATAAGGTTGATAATAAATGTGACATCAAACTTTGGAAGACATTATTGTTGTAGTTGCCAATGAAAATAAATCCGAAATGCGTCATAAAGGAAAAGGAAAATTGGCTTAGAAGATAAAAGGAGTAATTATTTTTCGAAAAAATAGGCTAAAATAACAAAACTGTTGTAGATAAATTGGTAGATTTTACACCACACTTACACCCCAGCATTTATATCTTCCTCACCACCTTTACACCTTGTTATTCATCCTTGTAACCTCCACTTTAAGTGTATATATTAATAACTAGTAATGGTTTCATGCCATTAACCATCCACTCTATTGCATGACCTATAAATATAGGTCCTTACACAATTGTATGGGACACCAATTTTATGACTGAAATGATTATCTCAAATCTTATCTCCCTTGCTTGTTTATGTTTAGCATCTCGTGATTCTTTATATTTTACAACAAAAGCGCGTAATTATCACATATTCGTTGCAAAACATCACACATTTTTTATTTCGATGGAAATGCTAAAGTGTGTGGCACTACTTTTAAGATCTAAAGAATAACGCGTATTGGTTTTTGGGTGACACTAGACTGTGTCCGGCGGCACTTTGCTTACCACTCCTCAGTTAATCATACACGGTAATATTTTGTGAGGGCCCACTGATGGATTTTGTGTGGGCCCATCCATCTCACCAGTCCTATTTTAATGTTTGCTGGTTTTCCGTGCGTTTTTCTCGTTATTTCATTTTTCTTTGCTTTTTGCCTCTTTGAGGAGTATCCAGTGTGCAGGACGAAAAGGGATATCATACCAAAACTGATTAGCAGACAAAAGAACACAACTAGCACCTTAAATAGAAGGATGGTGAAGAAGAAGATGATAGACAGTGGGTTTTCAATCTCAGAAATTTGCAAGGGGGAGGATCAAAACCATGGCTTCTTGCATTTACAATTACCTACTTAGGGTTTAAAAAAAAAAATCAAGATGTGTATGCCATGAACGACCATCTTCTTCTTCTTCTTCTGCACAAGATGAAACAGGTCATTACCAACATGGTATTCCTGGGATCCCTACTGATGGTAAAGTTGTTCTACTCAAGAATTCCAACAATGAGGCTCAAATCTATCTTGTTGGAACTGTTCACATTTGTAAACAGAGTGTTGAAACTGTCAAAAAGGTGAATATGCTCTTTATTTTCCCCTTCAAGATTAGGGTATGTTACGATAGCAAAAATGGAGAACCCCTTTTTAAACTGAATGAGAAATTGAGTACAAATGTAATATGTCATCTAAGTAGTCTGTCTGATGAAGGAAGAGGTTCTCAATCTATGGTTAGAAAAGCTTTTTCTGGTTAATGTAAGATATACTTTATTTCCCTCACTATTTGCTTCTATAGTTTCTTCTAGGGAAAATGAAATTCCTTCTGATGTCTTTGCTATGTGTGTATGTCAATGTTCAATTTCTTATTTGTGTTTTCTTGTGGGTGATTTCTCATGTAATGGGTTTCGACCTTAAATCCTGATGCTATTTGTGCTCTTTCGTTGTGCCTCTTCATGAAAATGTAACATTATTGACCTTGTTTTGGTCTATATTGAGGACATTTGTTCTACCTTGTGAAGCTCGTAGATGCAATTTTACATTATTGGTTCATGTATCTTTTTGTACATGTTTATGCTCTGATGCCTTTCTAATGTCATTTACTAATGCAATGTAGGTGTCGATTATGTAAGGCCTGATGTAGTTGCGGTAGGTGAAGCTCCTTATAGTATCCTTCAATCATATCTTACCAATAGGGTGGAGACTGCGATGTATCATTCAAATTCTACAATCTAGCTTTTTAATTGAGAGTTTCTACCTAGATAAAAATAGTTATTGAGATTATACATTGTCTTAAGTTTCTGCAAAGGAACTTTGTGGTGGACTTATTTACATGTGTCTGCACAAGGTTTCTTTACTTTACTCTAGCTTTTAACTTGTTTGATTTATTTAAAGGAACATAACGGTTATGTCTATTTGCAGGTTGAGCAGTGTAAGAAAAGTGCCACGGGGATAATGAATTGGAAACCTGAAGATGCTACATTCTACAAGTTGTTCCGCAAATCCATGAGAGCTCCAGGTGGACTGTGCAGGAAGTTTGGTACGTTTTTTATGGATTGTCAATACCGCCGGATGCATGCAGATGGTATATTTCCAGGTCTGGAATTCAAGGTAATTGTTAATGTAGCTTTGAAATGCGTATGATCTTGCTTATTGCTTATATTTGTTTCTAACATACCCATTCCATATTATAACCTTGGATTGGTCTTCCAGGTTGCAATAGAAGAATCTTTTAAAGTGGGAGCAAGATGTTTCTACATTGATCAAGATATTAATGTACTAATGCTTAGTTTTTTTTTTTTTGTTTTCTCTTTGGTTCATTATTTTTCTTGATCAGGAATAATTGATTTATAACTTTATTTGCAGGTTATGCTTCAACAGTTTTCTAAAGTATCCTCTTTTTACTAGCTTTGGTTCACATATGATAGAGTAAGGAATGAAGTCGAAGATACAAGGTCCTGTGTGCAAGAAATGCAGAGTTCTTTGAAAAAACTTCGTCTAGAGATTGTAAGTTTCTCTGGTCACTCTTGAAGTTTCCCTGAGATACATTATATATAGTTGAATTGTACCAGGAAAAGGCATCCAGTTTAAGAAAGAAACACAAGTTTCTCGTTCTTTACTGTAAAAGTATACTCGTGAACAGATCAATGTCATTCTTTTTGCTTGCATTATATGATATACATAATTTTGTGTTAGAATTTTTCCTCTTGAAGAGAGATAACAACACTAAATTGTTGAATCTACTTTAAATGACACAGTTTAAGGTGATGGTTGAAGATAGAGACAAGTTTATGTTTGCGAACCTTAGAAGTCTTCAAGGAAAAGTTGTTGCTGTGGTTGGGATGGGTCACATGGATGGAATTGAACTATTGTGGAGGCAAGCGGAGGAGGGTGACAATAGCAGTGTCTTTATAACTGTAACTGAGGGTTGCCACGGTACTTTCGCTTCACTCTCTTTGGTTTATTCTTACGATGAATAGTTTGCACTTTGCAGTATATGCTCCATATATCATTTGTAGATACAATAGAACCGTCGATCCTACAAATCGTGTTTGCTAATCCATTTTTGACAGTGTTGATAAATCCCATGCCTTCATTTGTATTGGTTGTTTTGTTTTAAAAGTGAGTTCTGCTCGTGTATTGAATTTGAAACAACAAATGTAAAGTTGTGAATTTTGTTTGGTGAACTACCATCGAGAATGGAGGACAAAGACGATATCATTCAGTGATGCTGAACTCTCTACTATCTAAAATCTTATAAATCACAATACTTTTTTAATGATTTTGTTAGATACAGAATATTCTAGTTTTGACTGGGAAAGACCTTTATGGTCCTCATATATTTTGGAAGATACTCATAGAAAAATGAATGGACCAAATGCCTTCTAATTTCGGTCTATCCTGTAATGGAAATTGATTAAAAAATCAGAGCTGCTGAAATTGGTGTTTGTGTAAATGGATTAGTACTTATATATTCTTTTGATTTTATTGACAGGACATTCAGAGTAGGGTGAAGACAAATTGTTTGGAAAATTTGCAGTCTTATGTTGTTTTGAATTGGAACTTCGTAAACAAGGTTGGTTTTATTAGGTCAGCTAGGACATGAGATCTTATTGTATATGCAAACTATAACAATCCAAAATGATATGATCATTAATGATACTCGGAGTAAGTTGTGGGTGTACGTATTGTTATGTTATTCGGCAAATCCTGTTCTACTACCTAATGTGCAATTTCAGGTTAGCACCAAGACTGAATTCAGAACTAACTGTGGCTTTTAAGCCAATCCATCTCTTTTAAGCCAATCCATCTCTCCAAACTATAACTGTGGCTGTTCACCGTAGCTAGTGAAAGACTCAAAGGAATGATTAAGGTATAGTTCTACAATTGTTGGTATATCGGGGAGTTTGATCTTAGTCAGTATTTTCTACCTAGTTTCTGTTCAAAGGTTGAGCATTAGAATGGTTCAATCTTCTAGACTTCATCTAATAGGATAACTTTTGACTACGTAGAGGGAGGATTGGAATTCGGAAACATGGCTAACATTTACCTGTATAATGTGGTTCTATGGTTCAAGAATCAAGAAGATGCATTACAAAAAGTCTTTATTATTACTTATTTGAGTTCTGTAATTTGAAAAGACTAGATGATGCCATGGGCATTAATTACCACAAAAGAGTGCACTGTTACATAAAGCAAATCAAATCAACTAGACTACTGCAAGTGCTAGGCTAGAGAGAGTCTTTCCACGAGGAATTCAAATTGAAAAAATAATAAAGAAAAGGGTATCCTCTTAACCCATTACAAGTAATGAGCAGTCGGTAATATTATTCTTCTCTATTTTGTAAATAATTTGGTGGTGCTTCGCCATCTTATGTTATATTTTTTTATCCGAAATTGATCGTCGTTTATGTACTTTTGAATCAATTTTTTTTACAGATTTTTTCATTTTTTTTAAAGGTATAATTTTTTAAAGGTATAAATTTTTGAATTCATTCTTAAACCATGACTATCTTTTAAAGGGAGAACATACAAAAATTTGGATAAGCATAAAAAAAATTGAAAAACAAAAATTTGGTATTGTTATTTATGCTCGTTGCATAGATAATTCAAAGGGCTTTTCAAATATATAAAGTTCACAATAACCTGACGTCCGGTTTGGAAAATATGGAGTTTTTATTTTAATAAAAATGGCAATTTCGTAAATACATAATTTCGTGACGGGAATCTTTATGTGATGGGAATATTTTTCGGAATATTCCTAGATCTAATGGTTAAGAATTAATCTAAGGAGAATCTAACGGTTATTAAGACTAATGTTTTGCTATTCTCTTTTTGGTATTAAAAGGGGGGAGATTTTTTTTGCAAAACTAAGAACTATCGGCAGCTTAACCATTATCATCCACATTTTCTAAGGTTTCTAACAAAAGGAGAGACACAGCTAAATGGATTAATGGACACACTTACTTGCATTAATCCATTAATCTTATGACGTTTCAAAGTCTAAAGTTTTATCTAAATGTTGCATAGCCTCGTATAATAAAATGGCAAGGAAAAAAAAACCTTGTAATTTTCCTTACGAACACAATTTGTATTCATTAAGTTATTCAGCAATCAGTAGGAATAAGCGATCTTCACTTGGTTCGTTGTTTTTGAAGTGAGTTGCAATTTCCATATTGTCACCGCCACTACAGGCGTAAAAAATTGTGATTCATTTAAATAACGGTTCGCGAGATATAACCCCAAAGGTGTCACTATTCATCTACAAAAAACCCATCAAAACAAAAGTAATACAAAAACCCCATCAAAACAAAAGTAACACAAAAAACCCAAAGAATTTGATGAAACCAATTTTGAAATTTGGGGTTTTTGTATCAATTTTGTTTAAGATGGAGTTTTAATGGATCCCAACATTTGAATGGGGTTTTTGTACCACAAGTTTGATCACCTTGGGTTTTTATGACTAGTTCTGTTTAAATAAAACAAAAATGATACATACACCGTGGAATTGGCACTTCATTTTGCACCAAGTGAGACATAAATGATGGACCCCCTACAAGTCCTGGTGGGACCCTCCCATATCATTCATGATAGCTCCAGGTGGATTGTGCATGAAGATTTATATCTTTATGGTGAATTGTTGGAGGCGCCGGTTGCATGCATATGGTATATTTCCAGGCCTGGAGTGCAAGGTAAGAATTGGATAAGCTTTGAAATGCGTATGAGCTTGTTTATTTTTTAAATTTGTTTCATATGTATGCTTCGCATATCATCATATTATGACCCTGGCTTTGTTTTCCAGGTTGCTATCGAAGAATCTTCTAGAGTGGGTGCAAGTTGTTCTACATTGATCAGGATATTAATGTACTAATCCTTACTTTCTTTGTTTTCGCTTTGGTTCATTATCATTTCTAGATCAGAAATTATAAATTTGTAACTTTATTTGCTGGTTACGTATCAACAATTATCTAAAGTGCCCTCGTTTGACTTGCTTTGGAAAGCATATTGTGATTCTAGATTAAGCGTTCATACTGACTTCACATATGAAAAATATACAAGATCCTTTGTGCGGGAAATTAGTGGCAAACAGAAAAACGTTGTCCAGATATTGTAAGTTGTAGTGGCGGAGCCAGAATTTTTTTTCAAGGGGGGCTAAAATCAAATTCTAAAAATTCAGGGACTTTTAGTAGACTAAATGTTATGTAAGTGGTGGACTAAATAGAAAAAATGGGATAAAACAGAGGACTTTTGCACAGTTTAGGAAATTTTAGGGGGACGGGAGCCAGGGTAGTTGTCACTCTAGTCTATATTTTTATTGAAGTTCCCCTGGGATACATAGTTGTATTATATCATGAAAAGGCTTCCGATTTAAGAAAGAAACACAAATTTATCCTCCTTTACCGTATACATGAATAGATCAATGTCATTTCTTTTTGCTTTTCTGATTGCAATACAGTATAAAATACACAAGTTTATGTTTGACGTTTTCCTCTTGAAGAGAGAACAAAATTAAATTGTTGAATCTACTTTAAATGGCAGTCTAAGGTGATGATTGAAGATAGAGACAAATTTATGTTTACGAACCTTAGAACTTTTCAAGGAAAAGTTATAGCAGTGGTTGGGATCGCACATATGGATGGAATTGAACTATTGTGGAAGCTCGCGGAGAAGGATGGCAGTAGCAAATCTGAAATTGAGGATTAGCCATGGTAATTTCACTTTCATTCTCCTTGATTTATTTATACTTTGAATAGTTTGCACTTTGCAATTTGTTGTTTACATCAGTTGACTGATACTAGATAAAAATAGACCTCTCTTTTGTCCTTTACTTTCAGGTTATACCTTCCTTTTGTAGTCAGTTTGGTACCTTAGATAAAAACCATTGGAAACAGTTGTGCACTATAAGAAAACCTATCCCTCATGCCTTGTGTTTCATATGCCGTCATTTTCATCTATTGGATACAAAAGAACCAGTGATCTGACAGCTTGAACTTGTTTAGTAAATCCCATCTCATCATTTATATCGGTCATTTTAATGTAAAAGAGTTTTGCTTGTGTAATTTGTAAAATGCACTTTAGAACAACCAATCCAAGTTGTGGAATATGTTTGACATGCTACAGTCGAGAATGGAGAACAAAGACGACATTAGTCGGCAAAGCTGAACTCTAAGATCCAATATATCGCCTTAGTTTTAGCTCAGAAAGACGATTTATGGTGCTGATATATTTAGGGAGAGATTCATAGAAAAGATGAAAGAAAAAAGTGCCTTAAATTTTGTGAGAATTATTTGGTAGTTCACACTACATACATATGGTTTACGGATCATTATGTAAGGAGGAGTGGTTTTCATTGTGAGATGAAGTATTGACTAAGGAGGAGTGATACATATCACTGTAGTATTATTGTCAAAGTTGTGATGCAATTGGACTTTGATGCTGTGTAATAATACTATGACACTGTATAACAATGATTGAGAATAATTGTTTTCTTATTGTTATCGCTACAGATCTTCAACAAAAATGATGTTGAGTTGAACACGTTCAGAATCGCTGGAGTACTTGGAGTAGCGAAGAATTCAAGGAATGTTCAAGAGACAAGGAAATCAGGCATGATAGATGAGAAGCTACAAAGTTTATTTATTTTGTAATCCATATGTATTGATAGTTCTATCACTAAAATTGACAAAGGGAGGGATTGTTAGAGCACTGCTTGGTCGAACTCGCAAGCGTTGCCATCTCAAGCTTGTTTGTCAAGTTTAGTTGATCAAAACTGTAGTCTTGATTTCTAGTCTAGTTATAGCTATGTCTCGGATTAGGATAGAATGTATAGTTGATCTTTAGACTTTACGGCGTTCATCGATTGAAGACGAAGATCTACTGAGGAGATCTTGGAGGAACTTCATCAACAAAAGGTATGTGGAGATTAAAACTTATCTATCACTCAGAAGTCTACTCTATTCTATATTCTAATGAGACGAAGTCGTATAGCTATATAGACTTTTATATTATACACATTTGATATTTCGAGCTGAGTTTATCTCGCTTATCTATTTCTCGAAATATGTGTTGGAAGCTTTTTGCTTTAACTGTGTTCATTATTATACTTGACGAGTTTAGTTGGAAACAATTTATTTGTTGGAAACTAAATATTAAATCAAAAGATGATCATGTGAAAATTGCCTTGAAACATCTTACATGATTTGTGTGAGACAATCATATGATGTCGAGTTGGGAAGTTTCGTATTGATCATTCGATCACTTGAAAATTACTTGAAGCTAATAGTTTGTGATCGACAGCTATTGTCGTCTTCTAAGGATGTTTCAATGATTAAAATGGGAGTTTAGAACAATCAACCATGTATGCGATCTGTATTGTTATGATTCAGGTCCGGGAACCGTGTTTACGTACCCAGTATGCAAAGGATTTTAACTGTCAAGGTCCAGGAACCTTGTTTGCGTACCTAGTATGCGAACAGTTCTACCTGAGTTAGGTCCGGGACTGCTGGTCGCGTACCTAGTATGCAAACTGCTGGACAAGGCCAAGGTCCGGAGTTGTTGTTTGCGTACCTGGTTTGCGAACACAGTGGTTAAGTTCTAAAATCAGTTAAGTATGATTCTCATACTCATGAACTAAAACATTTATGAATTAAGGAATGCAATCTTTGTAAACCGTGGCTTAATGTTCATGAATTGATTCTTGTATAAGTACTTTGTACGATTACAATCAATCCTATTTTAATGTCTAATGTCCTAATAAAACCAAGCTTGTATATAAGGTTCGATAGATTCTACAAAATTCATGTTTGAAGAAACATTTAGCTGCATATTTCCCTCAACAATTTGTATATCGCCTACCCTGAATGTCCTGTCAACAAAAGATCAAGCCAAATTAGGTACTGATAGTAACGCAAATACAAATTCCAGCAGCTTTTGTAATAAATATCTATCACCGGGTACACAATATGCAAGCCGATACATTATAAGCAGGTTTTTTTTAAACCCATTTGTCAAAATAAATTGGCAAAGGTACGAAAACTACGGATCATAATGAAATTCTCAAAGAGATAATTCATGACTAAAAAAGAACATATCAACTTTGTTTCGATGATTTCGATGATTCTCAAAGAGATAATTCATCAAGGAATTTATTCCACAGCCGCACTCCCCACAAAGATTTGGCAATTAAGTAGAAGTTCAATTAAGAACTCTCCCCCAGAAAATGTCATTCCTGAAAGAACAACAAGAGCGACCTTACTTTTACAAGAAAAAAAGGATTTCTATGGACGTTAACAAACCACATGGATTTGTATCCGGTAAACTCGAATAAATTAATCAAAAGAGGACCTTATAGATAAATTTAATCGGAAATACTCAACATAAGAGAACTTACGGATCCACACAGTACTTTTATATAGGAATGAATCAAGGAAAGATCAATACTGCGGAATTTTCAAAAGTTCATTCTATCTTTTATCAATATTTGCATAAAGACACAATAGACTTAACTTTTGAGCATATATGAGATAATCATAGTTCACGGACGTAAACACACATATCCCATAAAATATTTTTGCAATATATAAAACCAATAAAGATTAATACTGCAAAATCATCTTCCAAATAACTTAGAATTTAAATAAATAAATCTAAAAACATTGCAAGATGAAAATCGTTGAAATAACTATGTGTAATCACAATATTTGCTATTCCAAACCCTAGTTATCTTTCTTAAATCATAAGAATAAATTCTCAGAAGAAGTTTCCTAGAAAAAATAAAAGGTTCAGACTTCTTTGATAACTTCATACCTTTCCATGACTCCATCATAAAAGGTATTATCGGTATCCTTGATCCTTTTGACCGTAAAAACTCCATGTTCATGAGTTAGAACATTCACCTTTCGATCAACAATGTGAGCAAGTTTCCTAACCTTGATGCAATCAGAGATGAGCTTCTTCTGGTTCCGTATCAAGACCTTTTGATTTTCAAGGATTTTGGTCTGACCATCAATGAGATGATTTATTTGCAGTTGGAGGTTTGCAAATTCGACCTTTGAGTCAATCTGAAAATGAATTAAATCCTTGATTGATTCAGCAGTCCAAGAGTTGTACTCTTTCCTTGCAATCATCTTCTTCAAAACAAGTTCTTTAACCGAACTGCATCCTTTGATGTCTTCTTCCATATCAAGATTCACCACTTCTTGAGATCTTGAAGAGTTATCCATATATATATATATATATTTTAATAGGGATGGAAAAAAAACAATATAATATATATATATATATGTTCGTAAACAAGCGAAGGAAACCCTTGTTATGGAAACCCTATAGAAACTCTTAAGAAGAAGAATACACGGACGTTCAGGACCGGTTATGGAAATTTAATGGGTCAGCAAGGATCCAAATTAAGGAAACACACTTTTTTTCTTCAGATATCCCATATATTTTCATAGTTCGTTAATTTAGAAGATTCACTTTAAATTAGAGCACATGAACGATCAACAAGATACATCAGTTACTAGGATTCAAGATATGACTCAACATTCACATATGAAGAAAACAATTTTATTTCAGACACAAGATCAGATATATCAAACAACGAACTTGAGTATCCCACAAATATCATCCTTGCAACTCTCAAGCTAGTTTCAAGGATGAATTAACCTGGAACTAGGTAACAGAGTGAGATGTAATCCCACTACGAATATTGAGGGAAGAGTTGTAAATACCTTATGAATGTTTGTGTCGTGTATTCCTTACCTTCCTTCGGTTATATCTTATTCCAGAAGAATTAGATTTAAACCTTTTTGAATATCCGTCAGAAGGATTTTTCTGAGGATTAACTCTAGGACCTCTTGAGATTCGTTCCAGAGGATAAGAATTATGAGAATCCCATCTCCTAGACTTAGATCTGCCATACTTATTCTCATAAACACTGGGAACGTGTACATTTGTGGCGTATGTATTTACACCATTAATAGGGACACGATTGTTGGATGAGTGACCTTTAAAACCTCTTTTATGAGAGTTCTGGTTTTCTGCAGGAATGAAATCCATTGTAGATGTCGTTAGACAATTCACTCTGTAAACTGTAAAAAGAAGTAGATTTTGAAGATCAGAAATCTGTTTCTTTCTAGTAAAACAATATAGAACATGATGATTTCTTTTCCCACAGAATGAACAGGTTCGTGGACAAGAAACATTGGATGAATCATGTTTTAGACCCATAGCCTTTTTTGGAATCCGTAAGTCACGCAAACGTTTCTTAGCAGACAATTCCTTAGGAGTAATTTTCTCCATGCTAGGTAATACTACATGAGTATTAGAGATAGGCACTGAAGAAAACTTACTCACTAAAACATAGTTTTCCCTTTTCAAGGACTTGCACTGTTCATGGGCTAGTAAAAGAGATGCAACAAGTTTCTCTTTTTCAACACGAAGGTTGTTCAATTCTGATGAATGAGTCTTGATTAAACGTTATTCTCTAATTGAGTCTTCTTTAACAGTATCTTCAAGCATACTAATATTTTCACGCTGTAGAGTAGTTTCTTGAACAAGGTTTTCGATATTGTTAGAAAAAGACTCAACGATACTATAGAGTTCTCGTTCTCCATCAAGAGACTTCTCAAGTTCATCAGTGAGCTGAGCATACTTTTCTTCAAGAGATCTAATTTTAGAGACTTGAACATCAATAATCTCAGCAGATTTTTTTTAAAGTTCTTGTGAGCTCCATCTTGGATTCTTACAAAGTGTTAACTGTCACATTAGAGGGAATGTTATCAGAATCTGATAGCAAAAGTTTTCTACCTCGGGATTCGGAAGAATCTGCTAAGAAATTATCCTTTGAGGTAAGCCCAAGACATTTGGCATAGTCAAAAACTTTGGAATACATTTCTAAGTGTGTAAAAGTGAGATAAACCTTTATCCACAGAAATCATATTGCTGCAAACACAGACTTATGAGGTCTTAGCGTGTTTGCCTGTCTGATACCAATCAAAAAAGCCGGGGTATAACAACCACACCCAATAATTCGTTCGACAATATGTATGGACAAAACTAATATAATTCCGAGAGCACCAACTTAAAAGCGAGCTCAATTAAGAGATATATCAATAAGCTTTATCTCGATTTCTCAATACAATCAGAAAATCAAACAGATAGAAATCCGTGAGCCTGATTGATATGAGAAATAACTTGGACGGTACCAAAGACCAATGCCCAAGTGTCAATCAAGTTATATCCAACAAACAAGGTCGGATTTATCAATGGATTGAACTACGCACAACCTGTGATATTTCAATTATATAAACAAATATAATGCGGAAAAGAAATAACACAGACACCAGAAATTTTGTTAACGAAGAAACCGCAAATGCAGAAAAACCCCAGGACCTAGTCCAGATTGAACACCACACTGTATTAAGCCGCTACAGACACTAGCCTACTACAAGTTAACTTCGGACTAGAATGTAGTTGAGCCCTAACCAAGTCTCACACCGATTAAGGTACAGTCAGATTTCTTACGCCTCTAGAACCACGCCGAATTCTGTGCACTTGATTACCTTAGATGATCTCAGCCACAACTAAGAGTTGCTACGTCCCAAAGTCGAAGATCTATAAGAAAATATGTCTCCCACAGATAAGTCTATTCTGATAGATAAATCAGTCTCTCACAGAAGTACCTATGAAGTTTTGTTCCGTCTTTTGATAAATCAAGGTGAATAGGAACCAATTGATAATCCGGTATTATACTCCTGAAGAGCATCCTAGAAATATCCATCACCTCACAATAACTTAACTATATGGTAGTAGAAGAAGTTATTGTGGAACCACAAAGTCTGAGACGAAGAACTTTGTGATTACTTTTTATATCTTACCTATCGGAGATAAATCTCGAGCAAATCTTAGAGAAGATAATACTCAATACGATGGAACAAGTAAGATCAGAATACACAACTACATAGAAAATAGTTTGATTTGGCTTCATGAATCCCAAATATATAAAGTCTTCAAGTCGTTAACCTAATATGGTGTTGGAATAACCTAGGTTAAAGGAGAATCGACTCTAATACGCAACTAGGACACAGGAAAGTGCCGGGATTAGGTTTTCTAGTTGCTAGAGTTCTCCCTTATATAGCCTTTCAAATCAGGGTTGCTTACAATTAAAGCTAAGATAGCTTAGTAACAAACCATTCAATATTCACCGTTAGATGAAAACCTGATTTAAGATTCAAGCTAAGTCTGCTTAGAAATAAAGCAATTAGTCTCCACCGCTAGATGGTCTTAGCTTGTTACAGACAAACAAAATATATATACCTTCATTTAGATATGGGTAACCGTACCTAAATGTGTATATTGAGTTGGCTCAATAAAAGTTAACCGAAGTTAGCCATATGAACACTTTTGTCTTAATCATATTCATCTAACATTTCTAGATCAAATATGATGATCAATCAATCATGAAAGATAATCAAATGAATCTAATTGTGTTCCACATAGAGTCGTTCAATTGTTCAATCGTACGAAGTACTTATACAAGAATCAATTCATGAACATTAAGCCACGGTTTGCAAAGATTGCATTCCTTAATTCATAAATGTTTTAGTTCATGAGTATGAGAATCATACTTAACCAATTTTAGAACTTAACCACTGTGTTCGCAAACTAGGTACGCAAACCGATTGTAGAACTTATGACTTGTTTGCTCGAACCTATGTCATTTTGTGGAAAAAAGGGGGAGAAATATACAATAATTGATAGATAAGAAAAAAGATTTTCAATCTCATAAGTAGGCATAGATGTGAAGAGTTTTTCAAAATAGTTCTTTAGCTCATCTGCAATTTGTTTTTTTATCTTTAACTACTTTGTTTTCAGAGTTTAAATGACAAACTATTTTGTTTCTCTTTCTTCTTTTTACAGTTTTTAAATGCAAATACCTAGTGTTTCTTTCCTCTAAATTTACAATGTTATCTCTAGACAATTGTCTAGCTATCTCTTCTTCAGTATCATATAACTGTTCTAAGCATAGCATCTTAGAGTTTATTTATTTTTGAATTTGTTTAATTACTTACTTTTTTCTTATTTAAATTCTCTAATTCAGAAAGAAGCTTTTTAATTTTCTTTTTTGGTAATCCAAACACATTTTCTCTCTCCAAAAGGTTAGCTGATTACCTAGGTTTTCTAGGTTATTAATCATGGAAATTGTTCGTTCTTCATTATCAGTAATCCAACAAGAGTTAATAAGCTCAATGCAAGATTCAAAAGAAAAAGATAAATTTTCCTGACTTTGCCCTTCCATATTCATCAATAAGGGACAATGGTCAGATCCAACTGGAGCCAGAACCCTTAGAGAGGAGTCTTTGAACTGGTCTTTCCATGTAGTATTTACAAAAACTTTTTCCAGTTTTTCTTGGATGTTTTTAGCCCCCTCTCTATGGTTATTCGAAGTAAAAGATGCTCCTTCGTAACCAAATTCTTCTGAGGCAGATCTCACAAGTATCCTTTTGAAAAGTTATGCTCCACTTTCAACAAAAGGACTATCTCCTTGTTTATCTTCCTTACGAAGGATTTGGTTACAATCACCTATCACCATCCAGGCTATGTTGTTGTAATTGACTCTTACAGAGATTTCTTCCAAAAATCTCCGAGATTCTAGCTTAGATGGCTAATAGGAAGAGCCATAAAATCCTGTTAACAACCATTCTTTTTCCGAAAAGTTGGTTTTAACAAGGACATTTATCATATTAATACTAGAATGCATTATTTCAAATTTAAAATCATCTACCCACGCCATAGCTAAACCTCCTGCTATGCCTACCGGGCCTATGATAAAAACGTTTGGAAAATCGGATAAAAAATTGCTAACCACAGATCTTTGTTTTTTTATTTCTCACAAGAAAACAACATCTGGGTTCTCAGAGTTAATCAAAAACTTGATTGGTCTTTCCAAGCTAGGATTTTCATGATACCTGAAAATTTTAAGACAAAAAAGTAAACAATTTGTAAATGTTACTAGAATCTTTAAAAGCAAGTGTAAATTTCTAATTATGAGTAGAAATCAGCTATTTATGATTCCAAGCAATATCTATGAATATCTATTGAAATATGACTTGTGTATACTATCAAGGATTGTATAGTAAAATTTCCAGAAATTGGTAAAAGTAATTTAAGTGTTTAGAAATTGGTATCTGGATTCCTTTCCCTTTGATGTTAGTACCTTCAGAATTTTCATCCATAGCAGCACTATTCTTATTATTGAACCCTAGATCTGGTAATGGCATCGAACTCGCATCTAAATTCTCAATTACATCTAAATCTATGAAGGACCCATATTGCTCAATCATCAAATCATTTGGAATAGTTTGATTAACCTCTTCAGAGTTAGATCCTAAGGAGCTGCAAGTATCAACCAGAGAATTAATCGACATATAGAAAGCAACCTTACTAGCCTGAACTTCTAATTCTCTATAAGGAGAATAGAACTCATCCTCATCCTCTTCAATTGATTTCAAAAAAGAGTAATGAGCATCAGCAATCGCAAAGTTGAAAGCAGGTCTTTGATTTAAAAAAGAACAACCTTGAAACACCATTGCCTGAAGCGTACCAGATTCAGGTGGAAAGGTATCATCAGTTGGAGATAATTCAGAGAAAGATCTTTTTCCTAATTCTGAGATTTCTTGAGTTTCAGCCACAAAATTTTGAGAGACATTCTCAATAGATTCATTTTGGTAGGATTGAGACTAAATAGGATCCATAAAAACATCCTCCCTATTTAGGGACAAACATAGGAGAGTTATTTACCGGAATTGCCATCCGAGCATCAGATAGCTCAAAAGCATCAATTTGGTCGCCTACATAACACCTATACTTTTCCGCCTCCTCACAAGTCATAATTCCCCAAATAAGCCATAACTTTTTCCGCCTCCTCATAAGTACATAATTCCCCAAATAAGCCATAACTAAACGCAATTATTTCCAAGTCCCTCGGGCCACAACATCTTTTGAAAGTGGGAATGTTATAATTACCCTTCATTTTGAAGGACTTAGGAAAAATACCCTTAACGAACTTTACAAACACCCCTAATGGCATAATTGAAAATTTATTAAAAAACATAATTTATTCAATTCCTTATTTAGCCTTCCTCTCTCACTTTCGTTCTTCTCCACTTCTTATCACAGAAACAGATCTGGTCGCTCCCACCACCATCTCCATCGCTCTGACCAACACCGCGACACCACTACAACCAGCACCATCACCTCCATCATTTCCGCCATCACTACCACCACTATCCCCATCGCCAACATCACTATCTCCATCTCCACATCATACGTATTTTACCATCTCTGCCGCCACCACTCCAATGTTATCCAAAATCCACCAACGCAACAACAAATCATAGGTATTTTATAAGATTCAACTACAAAAGTAATCTAAAAATATGTATTAAGTGTAATTTTATTCAATTCGAGACAGTTTGAAAAACCTAGATCGATGTCAACATCATTTTTCTTGAAGGTTTACTGTAAATGGAAGGAAAGAATTGATGAGATTCAAGATCAGTATAATTTGAAGGATTTATCTTCAAAAATGATTGAAAAGGTAAGTCAATCATTATCCTTTTAACTCAATCGGGAGTTTCAATTGGTCGATTTCAGATTTGAAATGTATGAAAAGTAATTTTAGGATTTCAAAATCTTTATGATTGAACTCGTAGGGTCAATAATGGTGAAGGTTGGTGTTTTGGTTGTGGACTGGTGGTGGGTAGTGGTGTTGGTGTTGGTGTTGTTGCAGCGGTGGTGGTGGATGTCATTTTCAATAATTATGATTCTGGGTTAAGACAAGTCAAGTGAGTTTCTGCCAGGACTCATGGTTCAGGTACAAATTATGATTCACCATTTTTACTGTACTATAATCAACTCAAGACTCTATTAAAGTTTCTGCTGTGTTTTGATTTTGTGCTTTGACTATAATCCCAACCGTGTTTTGCTTTTAAACCTACTTTTCTTAATTATCTGTTCTCACTGATGGTGCATTCAAATTTTCTGTAAGATTTAAATTTCTCACAATCATGATCTTGGTACCTGATTCATGATTAAAGATTTTTTGTATTATTTTCTTTTTCCCTATTGAAGCATCGGTTAATGTGAAATTCTTGTCAACCCGTGAGCTACTGTTAATTGATATCAAAGTCTTAAAAATAAATGTTTGATTGTCTTAGCCCGTGAGATCCATTCTTACTTATATAGTTCATAAATTCAAACTTACTTTGATGTGTGCTAAAGCTTAGCCACATATTTTATTTTCATTTTTACTTTTTGTTCATTTCGTTTCAGTAGTCTATATCAATCTTGGTTTGATAACCTATGCTCGTGAATACTCGTTTCTATTCGATGTCAGAATGTCGAGCCGAGTACTTCCCACTGTTTTAGTTGTTAGAATTTCTGTTGGGAAATGTAGAGACTAGTGGATATGGGAAGCTTGGAACTATTTGGTGCACGGTTTTGGAGAGGGAGTGTTCTCCTGGAGATGGAGTCTTTTATCGTACTCTATTCGTCTTATCTTTTATTTTTCATCTGCATCTTGCAATCGTAAAGGAGGATTATTTATCTGATAGTTGGTGCTGTGCTCGGTACTTTTTGTTGGACACAATTTCTCCATTATATGCTTTCAGGAGGATTAATGATTCTTTTGCCATGAATTTTGAAGCTAACGTCACAAACTATTATAAATCAGGTATGTGGTGCATCTAACAACCAAACAACTTCCCGTGAATTTCATATAGCTTGAAAAAAATTGTCTACATGCCAGATGCGATGACTTTATTTGGACTTTAGATTTTGGGGACAACTTGAGAAAGTTGCTTTCCCCTTTTGGAGGCAACTTGAGCTAGTTGCTTCCGTATTTGGAAGCAACTTGAGCTAGTTGGCTCCATTTTTTAAAGAAAATAGTTAGCAATTTATCGACGTGTTTGGTCAGTGTTACCATTTATCTGTCTATTGTATGTGATTTTGATATAATTTTTTGCAGCAGAGAGATATCCAAGAGATTGAGTGGTTGCAATAGAGTTCAGGTACCTTATTTTTTTATAGGTTCTAGCCAGTGATGTCGCAACACTTGTTACTACTTCATTTGGAGACAGCTTGGGCTAGTTGCCTTCACTTTTGAAGACAACTGAGTATGAAAACGAAGAATGGAAGAAACTGAGTATGAATATGAAGAAATCAGGGTAAGAATTAAGATGGTTTTGTTGTGATTTATTCATGCTGGTGATGGGTATTGGTGGTATGAATGATTACAAGGTCTGATTGTTACTGTCTGTGAAGCTGCAGTAAATGATGAAGGGTGTTGAGAGCTTGTTTCGTTGGTGATTCAATGGGTTGGTTATGAAGCTATAGAATTGTAGCAAAAGAGTGGACTGGAATGAGTTTAGATGTTGGTTCTGGTGGTTTCTATTGAAGCTGCTGAGTGGAGTCAGCGATGAGACATGGAAGGAGCTGAGCTATGTTGTGTCCTTTGGTGCTGTATGAGATGGTGATTGAAGTTGTTGTAGTAGGAGGTGGTGTTGCTTTACAAGAGTTGATGTGACCGAAACCAATCTTGAACTGAAATTGGTGATGCAATGGCCAGGTCAAGAAGTGGTTTGTAAGATGCAGATGGTGTTTGAAGCAGGGAATGAGTGAATGAGCTGGAATTGCAGTCACTGGTACTGGTAAAGATGCAAGTGCAGGAATTGCAGTTTTAGTGATGCTGCAAACGCAAAATTGCAGCTGTTGTTGGAGTTGAGCTATAAGTTTGTGGAACAAGGTTGCAGTTGGTGAAGCAGTAAACAAATGGGAGTTGAAGTGAAGTGCAGAACAGCTTGATGTTGCAGCTGAAGCTTAGCCAATAGAGATGGGTTTGCATACGGTTGTTAAGTTGATCTTACTGATGGATGCTCAGTTGGTATATGTGAGTTTGTTTTTTCCAAACCAGGTAGCTTTTTGTATGCATGTTACCTTGTGTTATGCATGAATCTGTGGTGCAATGGTAGCACAACTGACTATATGTCAGAAGATGTGTGTTCGACTCACACTAGGTTCACTCATTTGTGTATATTTTTTCTTTTTGGAGACAACTTGTGCTAGTTGCCTCCATATCTGAAAACAACTTGGGCTGGTTGCTTCCACTTTTGAAGACAACTTTGTACTAGTTGCCTTCACTTTTGAAGACAACTTGAGCTAGTTGCCTCCGATATGGACACAACTTCAGCAAGTTGACTCCACATGGTGGTGGTGGAAGCGGTGGTTGCTGGCGGTGATTGGCGGCGGGTGGTGGTGGTTGGCGGAAGAAGAACAACAGTCATGTCAAGCAGTGGAATCCGTATTAGCTTGTAAATGTGTTTGCAAGAACTGGTATGCCCTAATCTCAACCTCTGGTTTCGTTAAAACCCATATTGCTATTCACAAAAATAACCAGTGGAAGCGGTGGTTGCTGGCGGTGATTGGCGGCGGCGGTGGTGGTTGACGGTGGCGGCGGGTGGTGGTGGTTGGCGGAAGAAGAACAACAGTCATGTCAAGCATTCCAGAAGAGATACAAAATGAAATCCTCTTAAGATTACCAGTGGAATCCGTATTAGCTTGTAAATGTGTTTGCAAGAACTGGTATGCCCTAATCTCAACCTCTGGTTTCGTTAAAACCCATATTGCTATTCACAAAAATAACCCTATTCTCATGCTTAAAGCCGGTATTTACCTTTACTCCATAGGTTGTGATTCATTACCATCAGCATCTGTCTGTGAAATTAAAGATAATATTATTAAAATGGATCACCCATTCAATTCTTTGCATTATTGTGGTGGACTCTTGGGTTCAAGTAATGGTTTAATTTGCATGTGGTTGCTTAATTGTATTAGTGGTAATAGGGATTTATTGTATCTTTGGAACCCAGCCACAAGAGAATATAAAGAATTACCCGAATCACCAATTGGATTTAATAGAGACAATGTTTGCATACATGGTTTTGGTTATGATCACAAGACCGATGATTACAAGTTGGCAATAGGTGTACAAGCTCCTGGAAGCAAGGATACTACTCTAGTCCAAGTCTATTCGTTAGCATCAAATTTATGGAAAACTGAGAAAGCCATACCTTACCGGTTTTGTTATATGCATAAATCTGGGATACTTGTTAACGGAAACCTTCATTGGTTAGCGCTGGGTCAATACAACTTTTTTTTACTCTCGTTGGATATCAGTGAAGAGACTTTCAAAGACATGCAACTACCAAGAGAAATCCCGAAGTTGAATAAGGATATGTGTGTAGGTGTGTTGCAAGGGTGCCTTTGCTTACTTGTCAGGTCAGATGTGAATGGTGTTAAGTTGGAAGTATGGGAGATGCTGGATTATGGAGTTCAAGAATCTTGGACTAAGCGTTATGTCATTGCCCATGAGAGTATTATTAATGAACAGAAATGTTTTAGGCTTGTCCAGTCTTTTAAGAATGACGAGATTCTACTCTTGAGTGAAGATACTCTAGTTTTGTATGACCCAAGACATGGAAGTACTAGAGAACTAAAAATCGACGATTTCAGGAACGCCGAGACTTATTGTGAAAGCTTAGTTTCTTTGAACTCTGGTACTTACATGGTGGGAGAACATAAGAGTAGGTCTGAAGACACATTAGCCCGAGAAAGAAACTCAAAAAGGAGTCATCATGTTTTTAATTTCATGTTTTATATATATGTATTGGTATACATCTATGTAACTTACTTTTAACTGAATTATAAGAACTCATGCTCGATGCAGCTATTGTCTAATGTCTACACATGTTAGTTATCTGTCCTCTTTCCAAGTCATCATGTATTACAGTCTGGGGCGTGTAAGACGTGGTACTGGTGCCTTCAGATTCCTGAGTTGGTCCTTTGGAAGTTGATGTTACCACCTGTATTACAGTGGAAGATCTACTTTGAATATTCAGTTTATTACGTGTCCAGGGAACATGCATTTTGTCAATCTTTCTCGTTTTGAAAGTCCCCCTTTTCCATTCAATAAACATAGTGATGGCCGGCCGCTCTTCTTTTTCTGAAACAACTAATGTGTGAGGCAGTCATTTTCTCTTTCACAGGCAAAATGATTGGATTAAAAAATAATTTTTATTTTACTAATGGTTATTTATCTGAAAAGCATGATCTACAGCTGTAGGAAGAAACTTAGTCAATTTCATTGCATATTATCAAATATACTTCGAGTTACCAATCAACTTGAGACTGTAAGCAAACATTTCACATAGTTTGTTATGGGTGTTGAAAATTCATTTGTTATGTGCTTCTTTTGGGGTAACATATTTCTATAATTTTTTGTTTGTCGTTGTTGTTACTGCTGCCATCTTTGAATTGATACACCACACATTGACATTGGCTCGAAGCTCTGGTGGTGTAGCTGCTCACATGCCCTTGATCAGGGAGCAGCTTAAGGATTCCTCAAAGGTACTTAATATGGTTAAGTTCGCGTGTTTCACTTATACTTCTCGAGTTTCTTGTGTTACAGGAAAAGCAAGATAATTGAGAGGCACAAAAATCGTACCACCACGGTTCAGTTGATGGACAGTTCCTATTTAGGTCACCCAGTTTATTTGGGGTCAGTAGAATGGCATCCCTATGTGATTTGAACATCATGTACTAGATGTCAATATGTCTAGATCGTGTGTTCTGGTGCAATCCAGAGTTTCCAGGCCATATTCGTATCTGCTGTGCTTCAAACTTTTCTTTTTTTTTGAATGTTCTGATGTTTACAATTTCAAATATTTTCCGCATTTCTACGCTGTTTCATACTTATACATCTATCAGCTGTCTTACAAAGTTGAACGCCACTTTCATGATGTATATTGTCAAATTGCTTGGTTTTTGTATCCCAATTAAGGTTATCTCAGAGAGTTGAAATGTCTCTTGTACAGGTTAGCTTCAGGGTTCAGTATTCCCATAACTCTGTAAACATTTCAAGAGAGGACCGCAGGGAATTTAAGCGAACTAAATATGGTAATAATTGGTCATACTCACACTATGAATGTTGTTTTCCATTCTTCTATCTGTTTGTACTTAGTAGTAATGGGATCTTCGTGTTCTATGAATCAGAAGAACACCATGTTTGATGTTAGAATTTTCCTACAATGGAACTTTAATAGTCATACAAAGGTTGTCATTTACTTGACAAAATTTAAAACTTTAATTTTGCTGTGTTCCTGCTACAATTCCCCTTGACTATAACATCATTATTTATTCTGAGCACACTACACCCACGGTATTCATATTAATTATTATGATTATACTTAGCATCCACAGCTGTTTGATTTCGGTTTTATCTGGCCACTCACAGCTGTAAAATTGATGAAACTTCGGATTGGTGCCCTTCAGAAGCTTCTCTATATTGTATCCAAGCCATATCAAGTTATGTCTCAGTTGTTGAAGCTGAAGTATGGCTCAGGTGTGGTTACGAACTCCAGAAGTCCGGTAATTTTTGTCTTGCTTAGTAACTATTTTCCAACATGGTTGAAATATCGAACAAACAACCTTTCGCATACTAGGGATACGGTAGACACGATTAATTTAGAAGCAATCTCTTTTGCAGTTTAAAACCCAAGCACATTTAATGAATGAAGCCTAAACTACTATCTTCGTGTTGCTTAATGATAATTCTGAAATCTTATGCTGCGCAAGTCTTGACCCACAGAGTGCTCAAAGGTTGGGCTTTGCACTCTCCTTTCTAAGATATCGTAAAATTCACAAAGCTTTATGTCAGTTTGGATTGGTTTACGTGACAGTTATGTTGTCATTTCCTGTACACTACATTATCATGAATGTAAAGCATGCCATTTATTGATCAAAGGAAAAACAGGAATGGAGAGGGGTAAGACTTGACCTCTATAAAGATAAAGAAAATGAAAAAGAAAAATTAAACAGTATATCTGTCCTCCCTCATCAAATGATGAATTATAGGAGGTTGAGCCATGTGGTATGGGATCTATGTGCTTCAACTTTCTCGGTAATATTTACACTGTCTTTTGACTCTTTGTTCAGTTTCATAACTGAAAGACAAGTATATACTTATCTGGTGAAAACGTTTCCTAACAGGTAATGGCATTGCTTTCAGAACTCCCTCTGCAACCTCATTTACTTCAGACAGGTGATTAATCATCTATGTGCAAGTTTAAATTGATAAAATTAGTTTTTATTCTGATGCCTGTTGTCTAGTAGTTGACTCTTTTTCTGTTTGACACTCTTATTAATGTGCTTAATAATTGGAGCATATTCGAAACTGCTTAGCGCTTCACTAAATGGGCTCCCAGTTTTGCTTTCGGTGATGGAGATTCTCATGAGTGATATGAGTGCCTCTGAAGATTCTGCAGCAGCTGCAGCTTTGGCTTTTAGGCACATCTGTCATGGTGAATGTTCTTCTCTCTTTCAAATCTAGTCGTTTGTGAGTGTTACTAAGCATGTTTCTTTGGAACCACACCACTCGTTAGTTGCTGGTCTCACACACAACACGAACACACAGCAGCTATGTGACTATGAGTAATGTTAATTGTACATTTCTTTGTTAGATTTGAGACATCGCTAGAGAATCTTAATACATTTCTTTGCTTACTAAGAGGATTCCAGAAATTCAGCCACAAGTAACAACAAAAATTCCTGTTGGTTCAGTGGTAATCTGTTAATATAGACATCACGTTCCATGAGTCAATGAAACCATCCCTAGAAACTAGAAACCATTAGTTGGTCAAATGGTTGACTCATAAGGTTATCACTATATTTCAGGTCACGTACACCCTACTAGTCTTGACGAGGGCCTACGGGGTGAAGGCACTTGAGCGGGGCCAAAGAAAGCTCCATCAACAGCTGTAACAGAAGTGGAGCCTTCAAGATTTCTTCAGGCTTTATCAGAAGCAGCGTCTGGGGCTGACATTTCATCTTTAACACAGTTCCCTTTGAGGAGATTTCGGATGTTTGCCGCCGCAATAGAGCAGTTCAAGAGGTTGTACAGGGAGTTTTAGTTGAATTTTGTACCTGATATATCCTCCTAGTGGAAATGAATGAATCTTATGATCTTATCCCATGCAAAATGAGACTACTGGTAACATCATTCGAGTTTCACATGCCAAGGCTGGAGCTGGTCATCGGTCAGCCAGGCTTAAAGAGGAAAACCCTAGAGCTCTGAATTCTTCCACCCTAGATATACTAAAAGATCTCTGACTTAACTCTTTTGATGAAAAATCTGAGATCTAGACTTTCTTTGTCAAGGCTGCTACAAGAGTATTGCCGGGTTCCACAGGGAACTCCAAATTTAATGTTTTCTAGTTTTCCTTTGTAATGATTCAACATCACTAGAACTGTACCTTAGAATAAGCAGGATTTGACCACATTATTCCAGAGGAGGAGCCTTGGCGAGCGTGGACTGTGAACGACTCAACTACATGTTGATTTTTCAACTGTCTTAGTGAAGAATCAAATACCGGTGTGAAAAATGGATTGTTCAATGCTCTATATCCACTCATTTGTCAAAGTCTAAATTGAACCTACTCAACAACAGGCATGAGTGACCGATTAAAGCTAGCAAACCATATATAAGAATGCACCCATTATCACAAAAACAAAGAAGGAAGAAATATGGCTAGTAGTATTTTTCAGATGTTCACCAAAATTCTTTCTACAGTTCTGATTTTCAACGTACATTGCTACGTAGTGTTGAAATCTAATGCACAAATTGATACGAATAATGTTTTTCACTTGTGTTCAGGAGGTAATATTAACTCTAGGACGTATCTGTCCAACCTTAATCTTGTTATGTCATCTTTAACAAATTCATTCAACAAAACCATTGTTCGTAATGGATACTACAACGACACAATCGGTGGAAAGCCTTATGCCGCTTATGGATCTTACCAATGCAGAGGTGATATTACATTAAAACAATGTCGAGACAATGTTGATTTAGCCGCTAAAGAATTACTACGCCGCTGCCCAAACTATGGAGAAGCAATTATTACATACAAAGAATTAACTGTTTTAAGATACTCCGCTCGGTCATTCTTCTCTATCATGCGTGATAAACCATCATTTACTCTCCCTAATGCTGACTCCGTTACAAACCCAGAGGAGTTTAATCCAGCATTCGACAATTTGACGGAAAATCTTTTAATAGAAGTTGCTTCTCATGGTGTCTCTTCTTCGTCTTCTCCAACTAATAAAAATTTGTATGCTAGTGGGAGTATAGAGGTTATGCCCTCACAGAAAATATATGGGATGGCTCAGTGCACTTCTGATTTATCAGTTAAGGATTGCACTCAATGTCTTCGTGGGGAAATCGATGATATTCGAAAACGGTTCAGCGGGCGTGTAGGTGGCAGAGTTATTTGTTGGAGCTGCTATTTTAGATATGAGACGTTTCCTTTTTATCAACTCAACTCAACTACATGTATGTAAAAGTCCGCTGTTTTAGATGGTTTAGTTCGGAGATGATAATTACTAGTATTAATTTTGGAATTTACTCATGTTCTTGCAGCAAAGCGAAAGATTTCGCTTAAAGTGTTGCTT
Source organism: Papaver atlanticum (assembly GCA_023531105.1). NCBI lineage: Eukaryota > Viridiplantae > Streptophyta > Magnoliopsida > Ranunculales > Papaveraceae > Papaver > Papaver atlanticum. The sequence continues at coordinate 4,258,592 of JAJJMB010002292.1, read as the reverse complement.
GTTATAGTTATTCCTTCGGTGATTATAGTATTATCCATCATAATCATTTTGTATTTCTGCATTAAGAGAAGAAAGAAAGTACTTGAAAGGAAAATTGAAGGTCAGCTTTCTTATCGTAGGAATCATAGCTTGAACCTTCCCGCGCGAAATTACATTTTATTAGCCAGTCATTTGATTTTAGTTTTTTAGTTTTGTAACATGGGAAGAGATTGATGAGATTCAAAGTCTTACTTTGATAACTGCACAAGATTAACAGGGGTGTGTGTTTCTATAACAGGTACCACAGGAGAAACAATTGGAAGAAGAGATCCCATATCAAAGAAGAAGGAGATTGCATAGCTGCTCAAGATGCTTTGGAGTACTGGGTTTCTCAACCGAACTGTAGGGTCTTCAACTTAATAGGAACAAACAAATTGCTAAACAAAACAACCAGTTGGAAGACTCAGCTTATTTTCTAAACTCTTTTGAAAAAGTAATTTGTAAGGACATAAAGTCCAGTGACTATTTAGATTTCAAGCTTTTAGCAAAGATTGGGGGTAGATAACAAAGTCCTCAAACATGGGAGGCAAATGAACTTACTACTTTCTGTCAGTAATTTCTTTCTTTCTTATCTATCTATCTATCTATCTATATAAAAAGATTCAAAGTGTTGATTCTTTGCATATCAAATTTACTACGATAAGCACGGCTACATGCAATTTCTCAGATGCGAATAAGCTTGGGCGAGGCGGATTTGGTATTGTATACAAGGCACCGACAACATGGTTGTATATTGTGGTGACTTTAAATACAATTACAACACTTTCAGTTTATTTCATTTGTGCTGCATTTGTCAGGGCACACTCCCAGATGGACAAGATATAGCTGTGAAGAGATTGTCTGAAAATTCTGGTCAAGGTGAAGAAAAATTTAAGAATGAAGTTGTAGTATCGTTCAAACTACAATACAAAAACCTTGTAAGACTTTTAGGCTTCTGTGTAGATGGTGATGGAAAGCTACTCGTGTAATCAAATTTTATTCGGTTCGGCTTCTTTCCTTTGTATTTTCTTGTATCACTCACAATGGAAAAACTTGTCAATTTATACTGCTAAAATAATGTATTTGAAATGTATAGATCCTATTAGAAGCACATATTTAAACTGGGAATTGCGATACAAGATAATAGGAGGCATTGCTAAAGGACTTCTCTATCTTCACGAGGACTCTCGACTTAACATTATTCACCGAGATCTCAAAGCCAGCAATGTAATATTAAGAGAATATATGGTCCCAAAAATTTCAGATTTTGGGATGGCTAGGATTTTCATGTTGAATCAAAATCAAGCCAGCACAAAACGGGTTCGTGGAACCTCGTAAGTATTCTTCTACCTATTCATAAATGGGAAAATTGGGAAAAATGCCCCAATATGAGGTGCAATGTTGGAGATCTGCCATAACGTTAAAAATAGTTGGGAAAATGCCCCATTCCGTTAACATGTCATCCAACCCAGTTAAGTCACATTGTAAGGGTACCATCACCACCAGAACCACCACCAAAACAGCCGTCGCCACCACCCGAACCTCAAACCATGAACCCTAAACCCTGAACCATGAATTCTAAAGGATGTATTTGTCTTTTTCCGCGTGTGTGGGCTCACACATGTGACTTAACTTAATTTTTAACGGAATTGGGCATTTTTGCAAACTTTTAAATATTGGGATAGATTTCCAACATTGCACCTCATATTGGGCATTTTCCCAATTTTCCCTTCATAAATCATGTCTCTCAGTGTACATTTAGCCACGTAGTTAACCGCATAAACAAATCTTCCATTTTTCTACTGGATTTTGTGGTGGATATATGGCTTCAGAATATGCAATTCATAGTAAATTTTCTGTAAAATCAGACGTCTTTAGTTTTGGCGTGTTGATTTCAGAGATCCTGTGCGGCAAGAGATGTAACTCTTTTGGTGGATTAGAAAGGGCTAAAATTGTCTTAAGCTATGTTGAGATTATTAGTCCTACATTGTAATCTTAGATCCTGCGGTTTATAACTCTATGGGCCACTCCACTCATTGCCAATTGATTTTGAGTTGGATGCTCATATTCTAACATGCCATGTGATTATGAATTTTGTTTGTTTTTTTTTAGTTTTCGGACATGTGATTTCTCATCGCTATAGTGAATAAAGCCAGATGAACTTCGTCACTGCACACTAATTATAGAAACCGAAATCTATAGAATTGTTAGATCTAAACACTAAGAGAATGATATTCAACAAACGAAATGATGAGATGCATCCAAATTGGGTTGTTAACTGCACACTAATTATAGAAACCGAAATATATAGAATTGTTAGATCTAAACACTAAGAGAATGATATTAAACAAACGAAATGATGAGATGCATCCAAATTGGGTTGTTATATGCTCAAAATAGCGTAGATTATGCACATCCTCGATAAGCAATCTGTCAATCTTCCAATACCTTTATCACCGGCTGCATTTTTAATGCGCGATGAAACAGAGCCCCTACTACTACAACATGTTGACAAAGTAAGCTTGAATGAGGTATCAATGATGGAATTTCACCCTCGCTGACAATCAATATGAATGTGAATGTGAACCTCTTACATTGGCCCATTCCTAAATTTCAAAAGTTTTCAAATGCGTCCACCAATACATGTATGGATCGACGTACTGACTCTGTATTGCTAGTGACTTGTGTTGCCGGTCGAGGAGTTTCCATTTTGCTAAAGCTTCAATATTTTACTATGAAGCATGAAAACTTCAAAATCGGTGATGTATCCATATCGACGCCGTATCAGTATGTCTTTTTTAATTATTACATAAAAGGTAAAAGATATTTTAGGATACTTCTCGGGTACTTTAGGATGGGATATTTCTTTTAATTTGACATATATTTTGTTGGTTCTGCAACAATAAAATACTAAAATATTAAAGTTAAACGGAAGGCAACACATATCTTTAGAGTCTGAACTGTCGGAAAAAAATGCCGATGGTGATATGATATTATCTTCGTCAACTTTATGTTAATTTTATTTGGTTCATTCATGCTTAACATCAATACATGTTAATAGCTAAAAATAAAATAAAGTATAGAGCTCGGCCCAGTCATCACGATATAAGCAAGTTTTAGTTCCTCATACTTGGATATGTGTTTTTTTCCCGGTCATAAACTTCACTCAATTTCAATTCAACAACAATTTAATCAGTCATTTTATAACCCTACTCATCAATTTCTTACTAAGATGTACAAAACCAATCATTCAATTCTTTCATATTTACAAAATTAGGCATCATAGAAATCTTAACAATATCAACTGCAAATTCATTAACCGATTACATTCAGTTCTGTTCAAGAAAAAAAAGAAACAATTGTTCCTCCCCTTAACACAATTTTCATACCCAAAAGTAACATTCACGGAGCTACTTACCAAACCACCAAAGTCCTAGTTCAGAAAAACATAAAACAAAGTTATATTAACAATACAATCACCACAAATACTACTACCACATATACCTTACCGACCATTCAGCACCAGCAAAATCAACCTTCAGACATTCATCATTCTCAAACTGCTCTTTTCAATATATATATATATATATATAAATACCCAAGGAAGAATAAATTATAATGATTATACCTTTGGGCAATTATCTTCTGAAATTATGTCAGAAGGTTTAGCTTTATGTTCAGATATAAAACTCCATAGGCATTTACAGAAGAACAAAATAACTAAAAGAGAAGAATTAGGAGATTTCTGTGAACAATTCGGTTATAATTCTCTTCCACCAACCATTAGATCCAAAAGGAAAAATGTTCCACAATATCATGGTAAAAGAATGACTAAGTATAATAGATACCCATGAAAAATAAAAGGCCCGATTTTCCTAGAAATAAGAAGAAGCCACAACAATATAATAATAAAAAAGAACCTCTAGTTTGTTACAAATGTGGAAAGATCGGACATTACCAAAATAAATGTTGAACAAAACAAAAGATAAATGAACTAAATATAGATGAAGGGCTTAAACGTCAATTAAGTCAAATCCTCTTAATGGAATCTGACAACTCAGATGAAACTGAGGAAGTATCTTCTGAAGAAGATTCTGATGAATCTTTAGACTCTATTTCTGGGCTGGAGGATAATGAATGTGACGACAATTGTTCCTGCAAAAATTGTTTGCATAAGGAAATGACAGGCTTAGGAATCAATGTTCTTACCAATGAGGAAAATCTTATTCTAGAATTAATAGATAAAATAAGTGATCCTAATGCAAAACGTGCATCCTTGGAACGATACATTGAGGTGGCTAAACATACTCCTAAAGTAAACAAAATCGAGAAGAATTTACAACCTTATAGTTTCAAAGAAATTATATCAAGGGTAGAAAATCGAAACTCTAAGAAAGAACCCTCAATTAGTGAACTTCAGGCTGAGGTTAATCAGGTTAAGGTTGAATTACGAGAGCTTAAACATAGAATCCAGATATTAGAACTTCATAAACCTGTAGATGAGGAATATGATTCACAGGAAGAAAATTCCTTTGATGATATCTTACAAAACTACCAGGCAACAGTTTATACACAAAAGGATGTAAAAAAACCAGAATCCTCTAATATAAATCAAGAAATAAAAGATTTGCAATTTATTAATATAATTGATAAAGTGGTAACTCAAAAATGGTAGCTACATTAATCATAGGAAAAGAATATAGTTTTCAGACTATGACACTTATAGATTCAGGTGCATATTTAAATTGTCTAAATGAAGGAATAGTACCAACAAAATATTTTAGTAAGATAACCCAAGTCCTTAATATTGCAGATGGAAATAAACTTATAATCAATTACAAATTGTCAGATGCTGCAATTTGCAATAATGGTATCTGTCTGCAAACACCATTTATTATGGTTAAAAACCTATCTCAAACATGTATCTTAGGAACCCCATTTTTAAATATGTTATATCCATTACAAATTAGTAATACCGGAATTGAAGCTTTTGTTCAAGGTCATAAGATTATATTTGAATTTGCTTCCGAACCAAAGCAAAAATCGATTAATCATATTCAGGATAAAATCAAACAAAAAGAGAAATTTCTATTCTTTTTAAAAGAAGAAATCCAGTATAAGAGGATAGAAGAAAAATTGAAATGTCCTAAAACCAAAAACAAATAGAAGATATCAACAATACATTAATAAAAGAAGTTTGTGCTGATATTCCTAATGCATTTTGGGAAAGAAAGCAACATATAGTTGAGTTACCTTATGAACCAGATTTTTCAGAAAAAATGATTCCAACTAAGGCTAGACCAATTCAAATGAATAATAGATTACTTGAAATATGTAAGTCGGAGATTCAGGATTTATTAGATAAAGGTCTAATTAGGAAAAGCTATTCTCCATGGAGCTTCCCGGCCTTTTATGTTGAAAAGGTAGCATAATTGGAAAGAGGAGCTCCGAGATTAGTAATAAATTATAAACCTTTGATTAAAGCTTTAAGATGGATTAGGTACCCTATTCCTTATAAAAAAGACCCCTTGGATAGATTATATAATGCTGTTATCTTCTCAAAATTTGATTTAAAGTCTGGATATTGGCAAATCCAAATTGCTGAAAAAGACAAATATAAAACAGCATTTACAGTTCCATTCGGGCATTATGAATGGAATGTCATGCCCTTCGGCCTAAAAAATGCCCCATCAGAATTTCAGTATATCATGAATAATATATTTAATCCATATTCAACTTTTACAATTGTTTACATCGATGATGTATTAATATACTCTGAATCTATTGAGCAGCATTTTAAACGCATATTAACTTTCCTCAAAATAGTGAAGCAGGATGGTTTAGTTGTATCTGCAAAGAAGATGAAAATATTCCAAACCCAAGTTAGGTTTCTTTGGCATAATATTAATAAAGGTACTATTATACCTATAGACCGGGCTATAGCCTTTACTGATAAATTCACAGATGAAATCAGGGATAAAAAACAATTACAAAGGTTTCTTGGAAGTCTGAATTACATAGCAGATTTCTATAAAGATCTAGCAAAAGATAGTAAACCCTTATATGCTAGATTAAGGAAAAATCCTGTTAATTGGTCTAGTGAACATACTAGCGCTGTTAGGAAAATAAAAGAGAAGTCTACAGAATTACCATGCCTAAATATAGCTAATCCTACGGCTTACAAAATAGTAGAAACAGATGCCTCTGATATTGGTTATGGAGGAATTCTTAAACAAATAGTCAATGGTAAAGAACAATTAGTTCGATATACTTCTGGTGTGTGGAAATCAGCACAACAGAATTATTCGACAATAAAAAAGGAAATTTTGGCTATAATTCATTGTGTTACTAAATTTGAAGGTGATTTGTTAAATCAGGGTTTCCTTATCAGAGTAGACTGTCAAGCAGCCAAAGAAGTGTTAGTAAAGGATGTTAAAAATTTAGCATCTCGTCAAATATTCGCAAGATTGCAAGCTATTCTTTCAGCTTTTGATTTTAAGATTGAATATATTAAAGGAGATACTAACTTTTTGCCAGATTTCTTAACTCATGAATTTTTGCAGGGAAAAAATGGAACCTCAGCTGATTAAGGGTAAAGCCCCTGCAATTTCCCGCTCTAGCAAAAAGAATAATCCTTTTAGTAAAAAGAATGATCCTTTCTTAATTATAGGAAGCCTCAATAAAGGTAATTCTTCCTCATATCAAGAGGAACGTTCTCCATATTTAATGACTATGTCATTACCTCTTTTAGCTATTGAGACGGAGCATATTCAAAGAAATCCTGCTGAAATCGCCTCTATGTATTTAAAAAATCATATCTTACCACATTATGGTAAATCTAGAGACTTCTATGAAGCAATTCTCCTGGAAACAGGTTCAGTCCTCATACATCATAATGCTATGGATAATAATAATATTCCTGGCTTCTCCAAATTGGAGATTTTAAAAGTCCTCTCTTATAGAGACTGGGGAATGAATCCCCATGATTCTAAAAGTTTCATAAACTACCCACATCTGAAACCTAAGTTTTTCCTTTGAGTTTTCAAGTTTTAGTTTGAGTGTGAGAGTAAAAATTTGTGAGTGTCTTCCTTCTGAGAGCATTTTCCTATCTTTGTGTGTGATTTCAAGTTTGCTTTGGTGTGCTATCAATAAATAAATAACTACTTTGTGAGTATCTCTAATCTCTATCTTTGATATCATTTATTTAAAGTTATAATTATGATTTCTTCTTACTTAATTATCTCATATATTTGAGTTACCTTAATTAATATAATTGAGTTAATTTAATAGACTTGTTAGAATCTGAGATCGTAGCTGGCAAACCATACCCCACTTCAGAAGATGATAGAAAATGGAAGACTAGTTACTTTTTTCAACCCCAACAACAACAAGCACCAACTATAAAAGTCATAATAAAAGTCACGGCTGTTATCACTGTTGCTTGATGCAGCAGAGCCATAACCTTCATCCTCATCCTCATTATTCTCATCATCATCTCCAGATTCTCCACTATCCTTCTTCATGCTATTCTTCTCAACCTCAACGAATATTATTGTCTATGTCTAACCCTGGTATCTCCTCGCCGTCAGAATCTACGTCCAAAGCCTCTGACACGGTTCGAGCAAATATCATGGGTAGTCTCTTCTCATCCAAGTAAACCTGTGTATCATATCCTTCACATGCTTCTGTCTCTTTATCTCCCTTGCAGCTTCTCTCGCAGCCTCATCTGAATCAATGGTTGATTCGCTGCTTTCTTCTTCATCTTTAACAACAACTTCAACTCCTTTTTCCCATTCTTCACTATCACTCTTAGTCGTACTTCTTGTTCTTCTCCAATGGAAACTTCTATTGTCCAATCTTACTCCCCCCCCCCTCTCCTTCTCGCTCTCTCGCATCCCTTGCATCGCTCTTTCTTATCCATAACTGAAATTCTTCGTTGTTTACAATACGTTGACGATCAAACTTCTCTTGAATTATTTTTATCTCCAACTCTTGATTCAGGAACGGAATCAGTTTCTCAATCTGAACGCTTGAGATTACCTCGACTTCTCTTTTTGATGATCATACTCTAGTGAAGAAATTGGTTGATTTTCAACATTCCCATTTCCGACATTGTTTCCAATTGCATCCATCTCTTGATTGTTTAATCTTTGGTGAATTTTTCCCCTCTTTTTTGGGGTATAATTAGTATTAATAATGAAATAATCTCTCTATCTTTCCTTTATGACACATGGTTAAACGTCCCGTCTCTTGGCAGACCACGCCAATGTAATTTCATAGAAATTTTTTCAAAAGTCGTCATTAATCTTAGTTAATTGCTACTCTCTCGTGTATCTAGACACCTCCCATTGCTATTAAGAAGTTGTTCATATGGTTACCTACTTGTATGGCCTTAAGTGTTGCTCTAATTATCTTAATTTATTTTTTGCACATTCAAAGAAGGCAACACCTGTTGAGAGTGAAAACGCGGGGGGTATAACAACCACACCCAATATTTTGTTCGGAAATCTGTATGGACTAAACTCCAATATAATTCTGAGAGAACCAACTTAAAAGTGAGACTCAATCAAGAAAGATATCAAAGAGCTTTATCTCTTTCTCAATACAATCAGTAAATTAACTAGATAGAAATCCGTGAGACTGGTTGATATGAGAATAACTCGGATGGTACCAAAGACCAATGGCCGAGTGTCAATCAAGTTATATCCAACAATTAAGGTCGGATTTATCAACTGATTGAACTACGCACAACCTATGATATTTTAATTCTATAAACAAATATAATGCGGAAAAGAAATAACACATACACCAGGAATTTTGTTAACGGGGAAACCGCAAATGCAGAAAAACCATGGGACCTAGTCCAGATTTTAACACCACACTGTATTAAGCCTCTATAGACTCTAGCCTTCTACAAGTTAACTTCGGTCTGGAATGTAGTTGATCCCTAACCAAGTCTCACAACGATTAAGGTACCGTCGCGTTCCTTACTCCTCTTGAATCTCAGCAGGACTCTGCGTACTTGATTCCCTTAGCTGATCTCACCCACAACTAAGAGTTTTTACGACCCAAAGTCGAAGACTTATAAACAAATCTGTCTCCCACAGATAAGTCTATTCTGGTTGTTGTCCCCGTCTTTAGATAAATCAAGGTCAATAGGAAACTCATCTAATACCCCGGACTTATACTCCCGAAGAGCATCCTAGAAATATCAGTTACCTCACAATAACCCAACTGATTAATAGAAAAAGTTATTGCAGAATCACAAGAATCTGATACGAAGAACTGTTGTGATTACTTTTTATATCTTACCTATCGGAGATAAATATCAAGTAAATCTTAGAGAAGATAAAACTCAATACAATAGAACAAGTAAGATCAAAATACACAACTACAGAGAAAATAGTTGGATCTGGCTTCACGAATCCCAAATGAAGTCTTCAAGTTGTTACCCTAATAATGATTCTGAAAAAACCTAGGTTAAAGGAGAATCGAATCTAGTATGCAACTAGGACACAAGGAAGTGTCGGAATTAGGTTTCCCAGATGTTAGAGTTATCCCTTATATAGTCTTTCAAATCAGGGTTGCTTACAATCAAAGCTAAGATAGCTTAGTAACAAAGCAATTGATATTCACCGTTAGAGATTCAACCTAAGTCTGCTTAGAAACTAAACAATCAATCTCCATCATCAGATGGTATTAGCTTGATACACACAAATGAAATATACTTATATTTAGAGATGGATGAACCGTACCCAAGCGTGTATACCTTGTTGGCTCAATAATAGTTAACAAAAGTTAGCCATATTAACACTTATAACTTAGCCATATTCATCTAACACTTCTAGATCAAATATGATGATCAATCAATCATGATAGATAATCAAATGAATCTAAATGTGTTTTATGAGAGTTGTTCAAATGTTCATCATCTCATAGAAATATATATATGAACTATTTGAGACAAAATCGATTTAGTTTGTAATTGTACAAAGTACTTATACAAGAACCAATTCATGAACATAATGCCACGGTCTATAAAACTAGTTCACATACCTTACTTGTATTCTTCGTTACTTCAAGTTCTCCATCGATTCTGAATGTGTTCAACTCAGCATCATTGTTGTTGAAGATCCATAACCATAACAATATGAAAATGAAAGTTCTCAAACATTGTTATTCAGTGTCATAATTATATAGAATCAAAGTCCAATTGCATCAGAACTTTGAAATAATACTATGGTGATATGTATCACTCCCCCTTAGTCAATACTTCCAACTTATAATGAAAACCACTCCGCCTTACATAATGATCCGTAAACCATATGTATGTAGTGAGAACTACCAAATAATTCTCCCCCTTTTTGTCAATATAAATTGGCAAAGGTATGAAAACTATGGGATCATAATGAAGTCTCAAAAGATAATTCATGACTAAAAGATAACATATCAACTTTGTTTCGATGATTTCACATAGTCGAAACTTAGTGTATTCACCAAGGAGTTTATTAAGATACAAGTTAACTCCTACAAAATTCCACAACCGCTCTCCCCACAAAGATATGGAAATTAAGCACAAGTTCATTTAAGAACTCTCCCCCATTTGATGTCATTCCCAAAAGAACAACATGAGCGACCTTACTTTTACGAAAAAAGAAGTATTTCTTTGGACGTTCACAAATCACATGGATTTGTACTCAGCAAACTCGAGTAAATTAACCACAAAAAAATCTTATTGATTAATTTAGCTGGAAATCACCCAACATAAGAAAACTTACGGAGTAAATACAGTACTTTCACATAAAAGTGGATCAGGAAAAGATCAATACTACGAAATTTTCTCAACAAGTTCATTCTATGTTTTATCAATATTTGCATAAAGACATAATAGACTTAACTTTTGAGCATATATGAGAAAAGCACAGTTCACGAACGTAAACACATATATCTCTCATAAGACATTTGCAATATATAAAACCAATAAGATTAAATACTGCAAGATCATCTTCCAAATAACTTAGAATTTAAATAAATAAATCTAAAAACATTGCAAGTTGAAAATCGTTGAAAATAGCTATGTGTAATCACAATTATTGCTATACCAAACCCTAGTTATCCTTCTAAAACATAATAATAAACTCTCATAAGAAGTTTACTAGACAATAGAATGACATGAGACAAAGAACTAAGCATCATCTTCATCATCATCAGAATTCATCCAAGAGGCTTGAACTTTATCCATTTCCTTCTTGATTTCGGGAAATTTTGTAGCAATTATACATAATTGTTCTTGCACACATTTTACCTTGGAATTGACCTTACAAACACCCTTGTGAATTCGTTGAAGAATACCTAAGGTGGTACGATCACAAGAACTGTCAAGAGTATCACATCTTTGTCTTTTGTAGAAATTTATCTTCATACGTTTGATAATACTTGGACGAATCGGTTTGGGAGTTCCAATAGAGTTTCCAATGAGAGCAATGGAATATTCACGAAATATTTTCCCAATTAAGCATAGAAAGCCTAACTTCTTGTGGGATGACGTCATAAAGACCATTTGAAGAATGATAAATTCACAAATATGAAGACCATGAGCACCCATTTCAAGGAAATAGACCAACTCCGCAAATTCACGACTCCTTCGAGAGTTATCGATCGTGGAGGGACAAAGATTAGAAATGCCAATTTTTCCAGAATATCCTCAAAGAATACTTGTTAGAAAACTACTCGGTCGAACTCGTAAGCGTTGCTATATCAAGCTTGTTTGTCAAGTTTAGTTGCCAAAACTATTAGTCTTGATTTATAGTCTACTTATAGCTAAGTCTCGGATTAGGATAGTAAGTGTAGTTGAGCATTAGACTTCACGACGTTCATCGATTGAAGAAGAAGAACTACTAAGGGGAGCTTGTGGAACTTCATCAACAAAAGGTATGTGAAAACTTGAACTCATCTATCACTCAAAATTCTATCTCCTATTTGAGACAAAAGTCGTATAGCTATATAGGTTTTGATTATACACATTTGATATTTCGAGCTAAGTTTAACTCGCTTACATATTTCTCGAAATATGTGTTGGTAAGCTTTCGCTGTAACCAAGTTCATCTTATATTCTTGACGAAAGTCAAAAGATGATCATGTGAAAATCTCCTGGTAACATCTTACATGATTTGTGTGAGACAGTCATTTGATGTAGACTCGGAATGTTTCGTATTGATCATTCGATCACTTGAGAATTGCTTTGAAGCTATTAGTTTGTGTGAGACAGCTATTGTCGTCTTATAAGAATGTTTCAATGATTAAAATGAGAGTTTAGAAAAAATAACCATAATTGGATATAACACAGTATGCATACAAGTATGCTAACTGTTGCAAGTTATTCCAAGTCCGGGAACCATAGTATGCATACTCGTATGCGTACTGGTTGGTTAATGAAAGTCCGAAAACTTAGTATGCATATCGGTATGCGTACTGGCGTGAGTTTCAAGTTCTGGAAATTCAACTGAGTTTGGAAGGTATGCGTACCCGTTCGCATACTGGCGAACCCAAACTTAGTCCGGCCACTTAGATATGCGTACCCATTTGCATACTTGAATAGGTTATGTTCTAAAATCGGGTTGTTCATGAACTAATACATTATATATTAAGGAACGCAATCATTTGCAAATCGTGGCTATAATGTTCATGAATTGATTCGAGTGAATGAAAATCGATTTTGCTTCAATTGTGTCTTGTATACTTCTATGACAATATAAACAATTGAACAACTCTAGAACTAGTTTCATTTGAGTCATTTAAACTAGTTATGGTTAAGATGAATATGAAAGTGTTCATATGGCTAACTTCGGTTAATTATTGTTGAGCCAACAAAGGTGTACACGTTTAGGTACGGTTACTCATATATAAATGAAGTCACTTTTCATTTGTGTGTAACAAGATAAGTTCGATCTAATGGTTGAAAGATATTAGCTTGAGTCTAATCAGGTTTTCATATATCGGTGAATATTGAATGCTTTGTTACCAAGGTAGCATTGATTGCAAACCCTGATTTGAAGACTGTATAAGGGAGAACTCTAGCAACTGGGAAACCTAATCCCCACACCTCCTGTGTGATACTAGTTGCGACTAGAGTCGATTCTCCTTTAACCTTAGGTTTTTCCAAAACCCAGTGGGTTAACGACTTAAAGACTTCATTGGGATTGTGAAGCCAGACCCAACTATTTTCTCTGTAGTTGTGTGTTCTTATCTTGCTGTTTTCTATCATGATTAAGTACTATCTTCTCTAAGATTTGCTCGAGATTTAATCTCCGATAGGCAAGATAAAAAGTAGTCACAAACATCTTTGTCTCATCGTTTGTGATTCCACAATATCTTGTTTCGCTACCATACGATTAAGATTATTGTGAGGTGATTATATTGCTAGGCTATTCTTCAGGAATATAAGTCCGGTTTATCAATTGGTTTCTGTTCACCTTGATTTATCAAAAGACGGAACAAAACTCATAGGTATTTCTTTGGGAGACAGAATTATCTATTCAATAGACTTTTCTGTGTGAGACAGATTGGTTTATCAAGTCTTTGAATTTGGGTCGTAGCAATTCTTAGTTGTAGGTGAGATCAGCTAAGGGAATCAAGTGCGCAGAGTCCTTCTGGGATTCAGAGGCGTAAGGAACGCGACTGTACCTTGATCAGTGTAAGATTGGTTAGGGCTCAACTACATTCCAGTCCGAAGTTAACTTGGAGTAGGCTAGTGTCTGTAGCGTCTTAATACAGTGTGGTGTTCAAATCTTGACTAGGTCCCGGGGTTTTTTTGCATTTTTGGTTTCCTCATTAACAAAATTTATGGTGTTTGTGTTATTTCTTTTCCACATTATATTTTCTATATAATTGAAAAATCACAGGTTGTGCGTAGTTCAATCAATTAGATAATCCAACCTTGTGTTATTGATATAAATTGATTAACACTTGAACATTGGTCTTTGGTACCGTTCAAGTTGTTTCTTATAATAATCAGGCTCACGGATTTCTATTTGTTTGATTTGTTGATTACATTAAGAAACAGAGATATAACTCTTGATATATTTCTTGATTGGGCTCGCTTTATTAGTTGTTGCTCTCAGAATTATATTGGAGTTTTTCCATACAGATTGCTAAGCGAAATATTGGGTGTGGTTGTTAGACCCCCGTTTTTCCAATTGGTATCAGAGCGGGCAAACATGTTTAAGACCTTATAAGTCTGTGTTTGTAGCGTTATGTCTTTATGGACAATAGTGTTATCTCTGACAACGCAACACCAGTTCAGAAACACTCTAATTTGGTTCAAAGCCTTGAGTCTCCTGAGAAATCTCTCACATATTTTCCATGGACTGAAGTTGTGTTCAACTGGTAAAAACGCCTAGATGAACAGTTGGATGATCTTTCAGATGAAAGTGATTCATAAGAGTGACAAGATGTTGATGAGGAAGTCTCACAATATATCAAGCTTTTCGACCATCTCATAAAGAAAAAAAAGTCAACAGCTTGCTTGGCTGAATATGTGAAACCTCTCTGTCTAAAAAATAGGAAATTGAGAAAACTCTTTAAGGGATATGATTGTGGTTACAAACTCTTACAATCTCTTCTTAAAGATCGTGAAGAAGATGTGCGTTCAAAAAGTTCTGAATATGATAATATTCGTCGAAATCTCTTTGTGTTGAAAGAAATACTTGCAGAAACTGAAGCAAGATATGACTCTCAACAAAAATGTTTTAATGACAGAGAAATCAGCTTTCTCGCTAGAGAAATACAATTGGAGGTTGATCTAGCTGCTGCTCTTGATAAGGTCAAATCACTGGAAGAGAATCTGAAAAGATTCAATGCTAGTTCTAAAAAATTATCCACTATGCTGGGAGCATGTAAAGAACATCGTGATACACGTGGTATGGGCTATAAAGGAATAGACGCTCCAAGTGCTAGTAAGATCAATTTTGTCTGTGCTAATGACAAACTCCCAAGTGAAAATTTCATTGATTTCAAAAGTGAAAGACTACCTTCAAAAACAGCTCATATGAGAACAGTCAAAAACATTCCCTTTAACTGTTATTATTGCGGAAACAAAGGTCATCTTGAAAGGAGATTTCGTTTTCGACTGCGGAATGAAAACTTCATAACATTCTTGTATGGATGTCTAAAGAAGTAATCAAACCTGCTTCTCATTATACTGGTGTTAAAGGTCTAGTCTACAATCAAGAAAAGTGTTGTGATGGGACAATTCTTGGTTGTAAATATGACACAAAATTTGTTCACAATTGTAAAGGGAAGAATGTCATATGGACGTCCGACTCTTTAAATTGCTATGTGAAGGGAAAAAGTCATCAAAGGAAGAAGAAAAGTTCAAACTCCTTGCCTCTCACTGAAGAAAGTCTTGAATCGAAAGCGTTTGTTCCTGAATACATTCACATTAATAATCGTGTCTCGGATCTCAAGACTAGTATAAATAGACTTAAACGCAGGATTAAGAAGGCAAGAAAAACTGCTGCATCAGGTAATACTTGTTCTTCTCCTATTAATTCTTTTGAAAAGTCTGGTGATGTTTCTGATGACAGTCAAGAAAGAAAAAGGGGAAATGACAATGCCCTTGATGAGCTACTTGCTTGTCAAACTATAACTTGACTGCTTACTAATGAGCATCCTCTTTTAGACCGTGTGAGGATGCTCATAATTCTCAAGAAGTGTTTCTTCTTGGCAAAGTGGTCTCTGTTGTATCTATTTTTTCTTTCAAAAATAAATTGATCATCTTACTACCGAGCCTTGCTCCGTTAATTATTACATTTGTAATGTATTTGATCAGTAACTCTTGAAAAAGTTCTCTTTGTTGCTTACTTTGAAAACCCTCGTTTTTCTTCCTTATGACAGTTAATTTGTTGTCTATCAACAATAATCTTATGTTCTTTCCTCTTGGGCTAAGATTTTATATCAATGTGTTTAGAATTTGGCTTTGATTTTTATAAAAACTACTTCTAAATTAGGCTCAATGGTTCTCTTGATCTTGAACCTGGTTCATAACCATGAGCGTACGTGCACCTGGCTCATTACCGAACGTAAACGAGTAACTAGGGTTTCCTTATGAACGTCTCATATATATATATATATATTCCGAATTGGGGCCTAGTGTGCACTCATAGGCTGTTGGAAGCTCTCTCCGTCGGCTCTGAGCCTTTCTTTATAAAATAAGGCGACATATCGCTACTTCTTCCTTTCTTATTGTCTTAAACATTTGTCCGAAAGTTCCTGCCTTCCTCCTTAGAGGGTTGGCACAAAAGCAGCAGATATTGAAACTAATAGCAAAGAAGGCTAGGCTCCTCGAACTAGATTATATTAGATCTTCCTATACTGTAATTCGCTAATCTCGATGAAAGAGCATATATATATATATCATGAACTCTTCCTCTGATATATACTCGTTCGGTAACGTCAATTTTCTTGTGAGATTATGGTGTGTACAATGGATTGATGCAAAAAGGAAGACAATGTTGAAGGCAACAAAGTTATTGAGTTTCACGAAAATCCTCTCTCTATAACCTGCTTTCATGCATTTGATCATGAAAAAGATTTGCCAGTTCAGATTTCGTCTCAATTGGTGGGAAATCTGCTTCGAGATTTTGGAGTCGTTCGTGAACAACTTGAAGTTGCAACAAAGAATCTTGAATTTTTGAAAACCGAACTGAAGAAAGCAACTGATGAACTTGTTTGTGTTCGATCTCTGGTTGCTGATTAGGTCTGAAGACCTTCAGTTTTGTTCTTCTTAGGAGTTATTTTATTTTGTCTAGGAAACTTCTTATGAGAATTTATTCCTGTGTTTTAAGAAGGATAACTAGGGTTTGGAATAGCAAATATTGTGAATACACATACCTATTGCCAACGTTTTTCATCTTGCAATGATTTTAGATTTGTTTATTTAAATTCTAAAGTTTATTTGGAAGATGATTTTGCAGTATTAATCTTTATTGGTTTCATATATTGCAAAAATTGTTATGGGATATGTGTGTTTACATCCGTGAACTATGATTGTCCCATATATGTCAAAAGTTAAGCCTATTATGTCATTATGCAAATATTGATGGAAGATAGGATGAACTTTTGATCGCAAAGATTAAGTCTATTATATGTCTTTATGCAAATATTGATGAAAAATAGAATGAACCTTTGTATATTCCGCAGTATTGATTTTTCCCTGATCCACTTTTATGTGAAAGTACTGTGCGGCTCCGTAAGTTCTCTTATGTTGAGCTTTTCCGATTAAATTAACCATGGGTTCTCTTGTGGGTAATTTAATTGAGTTTTCTGGATACAAATTCATGTTTTATGTGATTTGTTAATGTCCAAAGGAATCCTTCTTTTCATGCAAAAGTAAGGTCGCTCTTGTTGTTCTTTCAGGAATGACATTATTATGGGGGAGAGTTCTTAATTGAACTTGTGCTTAATTTCCAAATCTTTGTGGGGAGTGTGGCTGTGGAATATTGTAGGGGTTATCTTGTATCTTTATAAACTCCTAGATGAATGTATTTAGTTTAGGCTATTTGATGGCATCTAAACAAGTTGGTATGTTGTTCTCTTTTGGTCATGAAGTATCTCTATGAAAATTTCATAAGGATCCCACTAGTTTCCATACCTTTGCCAATTTATATTGACAAAATGGGGGATAATTAATGTGTAGTTCACGCTACAAATACATATGGTTTACGGATCATTATGTAAGGGGGAGTGGTTTTCATGTTGAGATGAAGTATTGACTAAGGGGGAGTGATACATATCACCATGGTGTTGTTGTCAAAGTTGTGATACAATTAGACTTTGATGTTGTATAATGATACTATGACACTGTATAACAATGATTGAAAGCAACTATTTTCTCTTTGTGGGGAGTGCGGCCGTGGAATATTGTAGGAGTTTTCTTGTATCTTTATTAACTCCTTGATGAATACACTAAGTTTTGACTATATGAAATCATCGAAAAAAAGTTGATATGTTTTCTTTTAGTCATGAAGTATCTCTATGAGAATTTCATTATGATTGAAAAAGTGGGGGTACAACAACCTCACCCAATAATTCTCTTAGAAATCTGTATGGACTAACTCCAATATACTTTTAAGAGAATCAACTAGATAGTCAGACTAAATCTTAATAAAAAGTATATTAAAGAGTTATATCTCAATTTCTCGATTCAATCCTTACTCAAGCAAATAAATCTGCGAGTCTAATTGAATACAAGAGAAATTAACTTGAACGGTACCAAAGATCAATGTTCAAGTATCAATCAATTTCAATTAACAACTAAAGGTTGGATTTCCCAATTGATTGATTCAACGCACAACCTGTGATATTTCAATTACATAAAAAAATATAATGCGGAAAAGAAATAACACAGACACCAGAAGTTTTGTTAACGAGGAAACCGCAAATGCAGAAAAACCTCGGGACCTAGTCCAGATTGAACACACACTGTATTAAGCCACTATAGACACTAGCCTACTACAAACTAACTTCGGTCTGGACTGTAGTTGAACCCCAATCAATCTCACACTGATCCAAGGTACAATTGTGCTCCTTAGG
The DNA here is from genome assembly GCA_023531105.1 of Papaver atlanticum. Lineage (NCBI taxonomy): Eukaryota > Viridiplantae > Streptophyta > Magnoliopsida > Ranunculales > Papaveraceae > Papaver > Papaver atlanticum. Next base: position 4,239,983 of record JAJJMB010002292.1, on the reverse strand, counting down.
TCTATGATACCAGCAGGATACTACGCACTTGATTCCCTTAGCTGATCTCACCCACAACTAAGAGTTGCTACGAACCAAAGTCGAAGACTTTAATAGACAAATATGTCTCACACAGAAAAGTCTACAAGAATAGATAAATCTATCTCCCACAGAAATACCTACAAGTTTTTTTCCGTATTTTGATAAATCAAGGTGAACAGGAACAAATCGATAACCCGGACTTATATTCCCGAAGAACAACCTAGAATTATCAATCACCTCACAATAATCTAAATCGTATGATGGCGAAACTAGATATTGTGGAATCACAAACGATGAGACGAAGATGTTTGTGATTACTTTTACCTTTGCCTATCGGAGAAATTAATCTCGAGTCAATTATTTCAATTGTACTCAATACGATAGAATCGGGTTAGATCAGATCACACAACTACAAAGAAAATAGTTGGGTCTGGCTTCACAATCCTAATGAAGTCTTCAATTCGTTAACCTACATGGTCTCGGTAGAAACCTAAGTTTAAAGGAGAATCGACTCTAGCTTATACAACTAGTATCACACAGGAGGTGTGGGTATTACCTTTCTCAGTTGCTAGAGTTCTCCTTTATATAGTCTCCAAATCAGGGTTTGCAATCTAAGTTACCTTGGTAACAAAGCATTCAATATTCACCGTTAGATGAAAACTAGATTAGATTCAAGCTAATATCTTTCAACAGTTAGATCGAACTTAGCTTGTTATACACAAATGAACTATACGTCATTTAGGTTTGTGTAACCGTACCTAAACGTGTACAAGTCGTTGGTTCAACAGAAGTTAACCAAATGGTTAGCCATATGAGAACTTTCATATCAACCTTATTCATCTTCACCATAACTAGTTCAAATGACTCATATGAACTAGTTCAAGAGTTGTTCAATTGCTTAGATCTCATAGAACTATACAAGACACAATCGAAGCAAAATTGGTTTTGATTCACTCGAATCGATTCATGTACTTTATAGCCACGGTTTGCAAATATGCATTCCTTAGTTTATATAAATTTAAGTTCACGAATAAACCAATTTTAGAAGTAACACACTTAAGTATGCGTACGGGTATGCATACTTAAGTAACCGGTTTTGAGTTTGATTTGGTTTTCAAACTCAGCAGAAATTCACGGACGTGAACTTTCCGCCAGTATGCGTACAGGTACGCGTACTTAGGTAACCAGATTGAGTTGGTTGTGAAATCCAAACTCAGCAGAAATTCACAGACATGAACTTCCGCAAGTATGCGACTTGAAATAGCAAATGTGTATAATCTAAGTCTATATCTAGTAATACGACTTTTGTCTCAAGATAGAAGATAGAGTAGATAGACTTTTTGAGTGATAGATAAGTTCAAGTCTCCACATACCTTTTAGTCGATGAAGTTCCACAAGTTCCTTGAGTAGTTCTTCGTCTTTGTATGATGAACGCCGTGGAGTCTAGAGCTCAACTACACTTTATATCCTAGTCCGAGACTTAGCTATAAGTAGACTAGAAATCAAGACTTATAGTTTTGGCAACTAAACTTGACAACAAGCTTGAGATAGCAATGCTTGCGAGTTCGACCGAGCAGTGCTCTAACAATGATCCCACTAGTTTTCGTACCTTTGCCAATTTATATTGACAAAAAGGGGGAGAATTAATGTGTAATTCACACTACAAATACATATGGTTTACGGATCATTATGTAAGGGGGAGTGGTTTTTATATGAGATGAAGTATTGACTAAAGGGGAGTGGTTTTCATATGAGATGAAGTATTGACTAAGAGGGAGTGATACATATCACCATAGTATTGTTGTCAAAGTTGTGATAAATTGGACTTTGATGCTGTGTAATAATACTATGACACTGTATAACAATGATTGAGAGCTACTGTTTTCTCATTGTTATAGCTACGGATCTTCAACAACTATGATGCTGAGTTGAACACGTTCAGAATCACTGGAGTACTTGGAAGTGACCAAGATTTCGAGTAATGTTGAAGAACCAAAGAAATCAAGCATTTGGATGAGAAGTTACAAAGTTTATTTATTTTGTAATCCATATGTATTAATAGTTTTGTCACTAAAATTGACAAAGGGGGAGATTATTAGAGCACTGCTTGGTCGAACTCGCAAGCGTTGCTATCTCAAGCTTGTTTGTCAAGTTTAGTTGCCAAAACTATAAGTCCTGATTTCTAGTCTACTTATAGCCAAGTCTCGGATTAGGATAGTAGGCGTAGTTGAGCATTAGACTTCACGGCGTTCATCGATTGAAGACGAAGAACTACTAAGGGGATCTTGTGGAACTTCATCAACAAAAGGTATGTGAAGACTTGAACTCATCTATCACTCAAAATTCTATCTCCTATTTGAGACAAAAGTCGTATAGCTATATAGACTTCGATTATACACATTTGATATTTCGAGCTGAGTTTAACTCGCTTACATATTTCTCGAAATATGTGTTGGTAAGCTTTCGCTTTAACCAAGTTCATCTTATATTCTTGACGAAAGTCAAAAGATGATCATGTGAAAATCGCCAGGTAACATCTTACATGATTTGTGTGAGACAGTCATTTGATGTAGACTCGGAATGTTTCGTATTGATCATTAGATCACTTGAAAATTGCTTTGAAGCTAATAGTTTGTGTGAGAGGGCTATTGTCGTCTTCTAAGAATGTTTCAGTGATTGAAATGGGAGTTTTGAAAAAATAACCATGATTGGATGTAGCACAGTATGTGTACTTGTATGCTAACTGTTGCAAGTTATTCCAAGTACGGGAACCATAGTATGCATACCCGTATGCGTACTGGTTGGTTAATGAAAGTCCGAGAACTCAGTATGCATATCGGTATGCGTACTGGCGTGAGTTTCAAGTTCTGGAAATTCAACTGAGTTTGGAAGGTATGCGCACCCGTTCGCATACTGGCGAACCCAAACTTAGTCCGGCCACTTAGATATGCGTACCCATTTGCATACTTGAATAGGTTATGTTCTAAAATCGGTTTGTTCATGAACTAATACATTATATATTAAGGAACGCAATCTTTTGCAAACCGTGGCTATAATGTTCATGAATTGGTTCGAGTGAATGAAAATCGATTTTGCTTCGATTATGTCTTGTATACTTCTATGACAATATAAACAATTGAACAACTCTAAAACTAGTTTCATTTTAGTTATTTGAACTAGTTATGTGTGACGGATCAGAGAATATGGACTCCAAGCGGGTCGGGTTACGACCCGCTTAGAAAGCTCTGGCTCTCCGATACGCCAATCAAGTAACCGGACCTTTAAATTCTTCTGAGTAACTCGAATTCGAATAACCTAGACTGCATTAAAAGCAAGCACGCTTAACATTTATTCTCCAATTATGAGAGATGACCGGTTATGTCAAAACGAGAGACAGATAGTTGCCAAAAATAATAGACTTATATGGCTAGTTGCCAATTCTAACAATTAATATGGCCAGTTGCCAATTCAAATAATTCAAATGGCCAGTTGCCATTTCAAATAATTCAAATGGCCAGTTGCCATTTCAAATAATTCATGTGGCCAGTTGCCACATGGCTGGTTGCCATTTCAAATAATTCAAATAGTCATCGTAAAAAATTCAAATAATTCAAATAGTCATCGTTTTACGGTGACGCTATTGGCCAGTTGCCAATGGTGAAGGATGGCCCGTTGCCATCGTTTTACTGAGACGCCATTGGCTGGTTGCCAAAGGTGAAGGATTATAATCATCTCTGAATAGATGGTATAAAACTGCAAAGCAGTAACCAAGACTTCCAGATGATATGAACAACCTTGTAGTATTGTGCTGAACCGCATAGCGGCTGCCTACGTACCCTCTCCGTTGCTCGAAGGAATCAAGCACGACCGTAGTTCGTCATTTTTGTTAGATAGTATGAACTATAAGCAATGATAGCAAATATCTCTGATAGGACCACTTGGTTAACGCAATAATCATCTCTTACGCTGGATAGTTCAAAATTCTTACTGCTGCAGTAACTATCTCTAGTCGTCTCATCACCAGCAATTTCCTTAGCAATTATCAATTAATGCCAACAAGTTAGCATCTGTTTATACTTGTACCTGCCACTTAAAATCAGCAATAAACTACAATCATATTGTATAATCCAGGCCATACATACTTCTTACATAATTAACCAAAGTATCATATGCTTATATAGCGCAATACAGATCCATATATATACAAGGAGAAAACAAAGCAAAGCTACTGTATCATTTCAGAAAGCAAGGACTTTGACTTACCCATCATTCCAATAAAATCAAGTTTTAACATATAAAGAAATAAAATAATCATATTTCACTGTATGTACGGAAGAGAAAAATGGTTGCCAAGAGAGAACAACAGATGAGAAATGCACAGTCTGTCTTTCAAGTACTTAGTTTGAAGTGAAATAGAACAACAACAAGCACAGAAGTTCACTTTATGAAACACTACTGCAAGTTTCACAACCACCTTGTGAATACAAATATGTGGTCGTACAAGCCCATACCGAAAGATATGCTTAATTCAATAATTGTATATACCTCCGGTTTACCGTAGCCACTGTATTAGAGGTCTAACTGCACATGCTAAATTACTCGTAAAATAGCAGAGATGTTAACTAGCAACTAACATGATAAAGCACATAATGGGAGTTCGGTACTGATTTTCAGTAAGGAGAGCAATACTCCGGTCAGTCTATTATCCCCAACGACACCCATAAATGAAAACGTTATACAATTCCATTAGCACTAAAGCAACAACATTTCTCATCAGTTCCATAGATTAAAATTGGTACACGATACCCTTATTCATTTGTGACCTTAAAGCATCAACAATTCCGGTGCTTGTACTAGTTGTAATTAAAGATAAATCCTGTAAAGAGATCGGTACTCACACTCCCTGATGTACACATCCGCAAAAGCTAAATAAAAACAAAATCAACATACATAAGAATGAATGGGTATTCAATAACCATTTCATATAGCTTAATCTAAGCTCAGTATAAATGAGTTGTATTCTTATAAAATTCATAATACTAATTAGTCACACTTATGCAAGTTTGACCCTTTCAAGATTCATGATAACAAGGAACGTAATAGGATTAGGACGTCACTGGAAAGAACACACTAAGCTTAGCTCCACATTAATATTATGAGCTCTATTGTTTAGTTAGCCTATACGACACATCAGCTCACCGAAACAAGCAAAATGCTTCTAAATGAACGTCATCCAATTCTTAACTCAATTTCCACCTATGTAGCCGAAGTGTAGTCCGAAATTTATACGAGCAATATCTACACAATACTAGATTAAGCTCAATATCCTTGCAGGATGGGATCATTCCCATAACAATCAGGACACAAATATTTAATGGAAATCAGTTTCTATGGTTCACATCTGTTACCTCAATCATGGACCTGGAAACAATGACTCATTGATCGAATATTAGTGATTTTCACCACATATTCATGAATATGCCAAATATATTTTGCATAATTTTTAAATGGAAATAACGGTTGGATCTTAAGTTACAACTGATTTTATATGTTCAAACGAAACTGAATTCCTACCGGCAGGACTGTAGAAAATCCTCTACTTGGGGTACTTACCATAATCCATTTGCTTTGAAATTTTTATAGATTAAACATCACAAATATAGGTTCCTCATATCACAAAATCATAGAAAGTCAAGTAGTCTAGGTACCTCATTTTAATCTCAGAACCTCTGTCGGTGCTGTACAAATTCTGTAGTATGGTTCCCTGTGATGCAGCCGTTTCTGCCACTTTCGCACATCGGATCATCCTGAAATTTTGGTAGAGTCTTCCTGACATATTGAAGAATAACATACCCAAAAATCACCAAGTTCTAACGGCTGGATTTCATTTTGTGCTACCAACTGTTCATCCGTTCTAAATGTCAGAAAAACAGATTCGAGATTCATGCTAAGGCTTCATACTGTAGACTAAGTTTCCAAGTAAAACGATCATTGGAACTCAAGTATCAACAAAAATACATGATAGATCTAAAACAAAGAGGAGGCTTACTCTACTTCGTTTATGAAACCATCTAACACACAAGCCACGATTAATCAATAAAAACTCACATGCAAATAGATGTGTTAAATCATAAACAGGAGTTCAAAAGTCAAATAACTCATGTAGAAAATAACCCCTTTTTATTCACCAAATTTCTCTTAGACCTTTCATCAAACACATGAAAGCCGTCTCATGAAAATTCATGCGAAAAGGTAAATTAGAGGCTCTGATCTTGACATATATCAACATAAAATGAGAAGCACATATAACAGAAAGTTTGAAAGCTTAAAGGATGCAAACTGAGTTTATTCTTTGGGTTACCGTGTCTGCTTCTCTTTGATTGAATTCAAAAATGCAATCACAGCAAGGGTAATCTTCTTACCAAAATCAAACTTCAACCCTTTAACAATTCTTACTTCTGCTCCCAAGTCTCTCTCTCTCTCTCGGCAGTTGATTTTAAAAAGAAGAAACTTTAGGTGTGGCTGATTTTTCTTTCACCCTAGCTTGAACTCAAAACTCCAAATATTCAACACAACAATAATCAATAAATGATGCCCTTACTCAAAATTCTGTAAGCAAGCTCAAATAAATTACCAATGAAATCATCAAGCTTCGAGCATCAACAATTGGAATTGGGGGGAAAATATGCCAGGAGAAAAAATGTAAGGTTTGGTTTCGAGTTTTGTTTTATTTCTCCTCCCCCAAATCTCCCAAGAACACCACGCGTACAAAAACAAGAAAAAGAGCAAACTTGGCGTGTAGACATGTGTCTAGCTCATGCATAACTATTTAAGCACCCACCGGGTAAATAAGGCAGACTTCATATTAGGGTACCAACATTTTTTGTTAGGGCAGCTGAAAAATATTAAAGCCATTCAGTATTAATGTTTTAGGCACTCTAGTGCAGAATAGACACTCATAATGGGAGTTTTAGGCACTCTTTAAGTACATAATTTGACAAATGGTTTTGTTATGCCCGAACTAAATTTCAGAGTGTCACATTATGGTTAAGATGAATAGGGTTGATATGAAATTGTTCATATGGCTAACTTCGGTTAACTATTGTTAAGCCAACAAAGGTGTACACGTTTAGGTACGGTTACTCATATCTAAATGAAGTCACTTTTCATTTGTGTGTAACAAGCTAAGTTTGATCTAACGGTTGAAAGATATTAGCTTGAGTCTAATCAGGTTTTCATTTAACGGTGAATATTGAATGCTTTGTTACCAAGGTAGCATTGATTGCAAACCCTGATTTGAAGACTATATAAGGGAGAACTCTAGCAACTGGGAAACCTAATACCCACACCTCCTGTGTGATACTAGTTGCGACTAGAGTCGATTCTCCTTTAACCTTAGGTTTTTCCAAAACCCAGTAGGTTAACGACTTAAAGACTTCATTGGGATTGTGAAGCCAGACCCAACAATTTTCTTTGTAGTTCTGTGTTCTGATCTTGCTGTTTTCTATCATGATTGAGTACTATCTTCTCTAAGATTTTCTCGAGATTTAATCTCTGATAGGCAAGATAAAAAGTAGTCACAAACATCTTCGTCTCATCGTTTGTGATTCCACAATATCTTGTTTCGCTACCATACGATTAAGATTATTGTGAGGTGATTGATATTACTAGGCTGTTCTTCGGAAATATAAGTCCGGTTTATCAACTGGTTCCTGTTCACCTTGATTTATCAAAAGACGGAACAAAACTCATAGGTATTTCTGTGGGAGACAGATTTATCTATTCAATAGACTTTTCTGTGTGAGACAGATTGGTTTATCAAGTCTTCGAATTTGGGTCGTAGAAACTCTTAGTTGTGGGTGAGATCAGCTAAGGTAATCAAGTGCGCAGAGTCCTGTTGGGATTCAGAGGCGTAGGGAACGCGACTGTACCTTGATTAGTATGAGATTGGTTAGGGCTCAACTACAATCCAGTCCGAAGTTAACTTGGAGTAGCCTAGTGTCTGTAGCGGCTTAATACAATGTGGTGTTCAAAATGGACTAGGTCTCGGGGGTTTTCTGCATTTGCGGTTTCCTCGTTAACAAAATTTCTGGTGTCTGTGTTATTTCTTTTCCACATTGTATTTTCTATATAATTGAAATATCACAGGTTGTGCGTAGTTCAATTAATTATATAATCCAACCTTTGGTTGTTGATATAAATTGGTTAACACTTGAAAATTGGTCTTTGGTACCGTTCGAGTTGTTTCTTATAATAATCAGGCTCACGGATTTCTATCTGTTTGATTTGCTGATTACATTAAGAAACAAGGATATAACTCTTAATATTTTTCTTGATTGAGCTCGCTTTATTAGTTGGTTCTCTCAGAATTATATTGGAGTTTGTCCATACAGATTGTTAAGCGAAATATTGGGTGTGGTTGTTAGACCCCCGTTTTTTCAATACTAAGATCTTGGGTAGGAAATTTCCCTTTTATCAAATCAAAATTCTTGCGACAAATACCTCAGGAAATGGTTTCACAAGATGGCTTTTCTCCTTTTGGTCTAGGAAGACAAAAATTTCCCAAAGGAATTTTGGTAATCTTTGATATCAACTCTCCATCAACTAGAATCTTTTTCCTATTTATCATAGTATTGAATACCAAATTATAAACATTAACATCATGGATGTTAACATAAAAGATTCTTTTAAGAGTGTCAAATCCTTCACCAAGACCACTGAAGATGTTACCAAGATTATACTTCTCAAAACACACTAAATCTTCTTTATGACCACTTTCTTTTACAAATTTCTTCTCTAGGATGAATTCACTAGAAAAAATCTTTTCAAAGGTCTTACTACTAGAATCATTAATGAATACAATTATAATAGAGACTTGGTCACTTGGTATACTCTTACTCATAAGAGTGGATGAAGCAAGGTTCTTAGACATCTTTTTTGCATTCTCACCAACACTATTGAATCTCCCCATGTAAACTCAAAAAAGAAAATTGAGAGAGGTAATAAGAAGATAATCTTACTTGATGAGCTCCTTTGTAGATGATAACTAACCTTGCACTTCTTAGACCTCCAATTTTGGTTTCAATGAAGCTGGTATGGAAACCCTAAACACTATTTGTTCACGCTCGCGAATGATGAAGAGTAGAAGAAAGGTGCGCGTACCGTAACCTTTAATTTAAAACTCCTTATCGGGCTTGTACCCGTACTGAAACCGTGAACCATGAGAAGTAAGACAAATCCAAAAGAAGGTCTAAATGATATCACATACCCGTTTGAGAACGGGACTGAAGAAACAAGAATGCTCAACTTAACTTATCCGACAACTGAAATATCAGGGTAGAAATCCAGAACCATGATGATCACACACTATGAAGGTATGAAGATACACTTATTCTTAGCTCAATGAAAAATATTCAGAGCACAAAGAAAAGATTGATTTTCTCCCTTAGTCACAGTGATAAAAAAAAAGTAGAAGCACAGAATTCTCTATACATTATTTGGATTCAGGTAAGCAGAAAATAACCTAACATGATAGTATTAACCATTGGAGTTTTCTCAAAAAGTTGGAATACTTAAGCGTCGGTAACATTCTGCTAAGAAACTTTTCTCAATGACTGTACACAGTTTTAAAAAAAATAAACCCAAAATAATACAAAAACCCAAGACTAATCAACCTATTACTTGCCCCAGCTCAAGCTATATACAGATGGGATGGAGCCAAATCTTGTTACTAAGAGGCTAGATGGGAAGGAGACTGCTCACGCACCATCCCAGGTTGATATTTGTGATACGTACCACAGGTATAATCATAGTAATCATGATACACATGGTTAATTGATCTCTTTGACTCCTCCTTCTTACGATTAAGGGGTTGAATTTTCCGATATTTGGAACTCGCAACAACCTCAGCAGAAATCTTTTATCGATTTTACATGAGTTGTTAACATGACCAGTCTGCACATCATGAATACATGACTTGACAGAATCGGAACTAACACCAGGACAAACTTTTTATTTAATCGAACCAAGTCGTTCTAAGAATTTAAAAGCGTATTCAAAAGCCTTAAACAACTCTTTGTCAATTGATCCATCACGATAGTATTCCTCAAATATATTAAGAAGCAGTCTAGTGAGATTCCATATCCTTGAGCTTTTGTCCGCATGTTTCCTGCAACAATTTTTCTTAGAGGAGTCTTTTCCTTTTCCTTTAGATTATTTTCCATCATCTGAGGTTTTTAATGTCTTAGTTGACTCGAGATTATCTTGAGAGACCAAAGGTCTAGTAGAGAATAAACTCTGAACAACCTTTAAGGAATTCTGGTGTGCGTCACAGATGAACAGAATAATTTTCCCAAAGTGATTTACCATCAGAACAAATTGTAGGATCAAACAAACACAAACTTATTAGGTTTATCGTGTTTTCCTTCTCTAATACGAATTGAAAACTCGGGGGTATAACAACCACACCCAATATTTCGTTCGGAAATATGTATGGACTAAACTCCAATATAATTCCGAGAGCACCAACTTAAAAGTGAAACTCAATCAAGAAATATATCAAAAACCTTTATCTGTTTCTCAATACAATAAGTAAATCAACTAGATAGAAATCCATGAGACTGATTGATATGAAAATAACTTGGATGGTACCAAATACCAATAGCCGAGTGTCAATCAAGTTCTATCCAATAATCAAGGTCGGATTTATCAACTGATTGAACTATGCACAACCTGTGATATTTCAATTATATAAACAAATATAATGCGGAAAAGAAATAATACACACTAGAAATTTTGTTAACGAGGAATTCGTAAATGCAGAAAAACCCTGGGACCCAGTCCAGATTTGAACACCACACTGTATTAAGCCGCTACAGACTCTATCCTACTACAAGTTAACTTCGGATTGAAATGTAGTTGAGCCCTAACCAAGTCTCACACCGATTAAGGTACAGTAGGGTTCCTTACGCCTCTTGAATCCCAACAGGACTCTGCGCACTTGATTCCCTTAGATGATCTCACCCACAACTAAGAGTTGATACGACCCAAAGTCGAAGACTTATAGACAAATCTGTCTCCCACAGATAAGTCTATTCTGATAGATAAATTTGTCTCCCATAGAAATACCTATGAATTTTTTGTTCCATCTTTTGATAAATCAAGGTGAACAGGAACCAATTGATAATCTGGTCTCATACTTCCAAAGAGCATCCTAGAAATATCAATCACCTCACAATAACCTAACTATATGGTAGTAGAAGAAGTTATTGCGGAATCACAAAGTCTGAGACGAAGAACTTTGTGATTACTTTTTATATATTAACTATCGGAGATAAATCTATACTAAATCTTAGAGAATATACTACTCAACACGATAGAACAAGTAATATCAGAATACAAAACTACAGAGAAAATAGTTGGATCTGGCTTCACGAATACACTAAGTTTCAACTATGTGAAATCATCGAAACAAAATTGATATGTTCTCTTTCAGTCATGAATAATCTTGTATCTAATTGTGTTACTCATAGAGTTGTTCAATTGTTTATATTCTCATAGAAGTATACAAAACACAATTGAAACAAAATCGGATTTGATTCATGATTGTACAAAGTACTTATTCAAGAATCAATTCATGAACATTAAGCCACAGTTTGCAAAGATTGCATTCCTTAATTTATTAATGTATTTGTTCATGAGTATGAAATCATATTAAACCGATTTTAGAACTTAAACCAACTCTGTTTGCAAACGGGTACGCAAACTTAAGTTCCGGACTTTGGTCTTGTTCGACAGTTCGCAAACCGGTATGCATACTATCGTCCCGGACCTAACTCAGGTAGAACCGTTCGTATACTGGTATGCATACTTGGTTCCTGGACTTTAACAGTTAAAACCGTTCGCATATAGGTATGCAAACTAGGTTTCCGGACCTGAATTATACTACAACAGTTTGCATACTGGTATGCATACTGTGATATATCCAGACAATGGTTAATTGTTTTAAACTCCCATTTCAATCATTGAAGCATCCTTAGAAGACGACAATAGATGTCTCACACAAACTATTAGCTTATAAGTAATTTTCAAGTGATCGAATGATCAATACGAAATATTTCGAGTAGACATCAAATGATTGTCTCACACAAATCATGTAAGATATTTCAATACAATTTTCACATGTCATCTTTTGACTTATTATTTAGTTTCCAAAAAATAAATAGTTTCCAACTAAACTCGTCAAGAATAATGATTAACGTAGTTAAAGAAAAAAGCTTCCAACACATATTTCGAGAAAGATATAAGCGAGTTAAACTCCGCTCGAAATATCAAATGTGTATAATGTAAAAGTCTATATAGATATACGACTTAGTCTCAATAGGAGATAGAATAGAATAGACTTCTGAGTGATAGATAAGTTTTAGTCTCCACATACCTTTTGTTGATGAAGTTCCTCCAAGCTCTCCTCAGTAGAACTTCGTCTTCAATCGATGAACGCCGTGAAGTCTAAAGCTCAACTACACATTCTATCTTAATCCGAGACATAGATATAAGTAGACTAGAAATCAAGACTTATAGTTTTGATCAACTAAACTTGACAAACAAGCTTGAGATAGCAACGCTTGCGATTTCGACCGAGCAGTGCTTTAACAGAGAGGCATTATGGCTAGTCACGGCTTACACATCCAGGACATGCTAAATTTCACAACCCAAAAATGCCAACATATGCCACATTTTCACTATCAAACCTCCCCTCCACATATCTTAATAGATTTTTGCAACTCATGCAGCATACACATTACCATACCTTATCCCTACCCATTCTTTCAATTCATGTTATATTAATGAGGATTGTCTTGAGCAGTTCAATTATTTATTCATACAAAAACAACTATAATAAATACTCATCTACCCATCATGGTAGCGTGCACAATATTTCCCTTGGCACAAAAAGAATATTTGTTCTTAATACTCAGCTACTTAGTTTAAAGAGCGGTACACGTTCTTTCATCAGGACCAGGTGTGGACATCCCATTTTCGCCCCATGTGCTTTTTTCAGTGTTAATGTTCAACATCTCCAAAGTAGTAAGGCTTGCAGGAAGGCATCAATTATCCCCTAAAGCTTCAGTCATCGTACCACACAAAAGAAAGCTAGTTTTATATCATTTCATGTATATGGTTAGCATCCTATTTCTAGTTCTATCTGTGGTAAGTCCAATTCTAAGGATGACATATCTATCTCTCTTCAGATAGCCCATCACACCTGAGTGACACTTCACTATCACTATACTGGAGACTAGAGAAACTATCATTTATCTCAAATCACCAATTATACATCATCCTCATCATCCATTTCAAAAAAAAAAAAAAAAAAAAAAAAAAAAAAAAAAAAACTAATCATTTGTTTGTCTCCCATATAACCTTAATCATTCCTTAAAAAAAATGGATACCCAACAGACTTATCAATTTCAACCTACTTCTTCAGATAAACAAGATCATAAAAAACCCAACAAACTTCCTACATCTCTTACTGAACCTGTTTTCGTAGACAAAACAATTGTGGTTGCTGAGAATGACAACAACTGGAAATGGTGTATGATAGGTCATATCTATAGTGAGTTTTTTGTTCCTACTTCATCTGTTAGGAGTTACATCTGACACCAATGGCCTATTCTTCAAACATCAATGGTCACTACCTTCAGTGCTCTGAAGAACAAAATTCTTATATGTTTCCTAGTTGAAGTTGATTTAAACAGAGTGAATGAGATGTTAGAGCATAGCTCGGTTGAACCCACCAAGCGTTGGTATGTCAAGTTTGGTTGTCATATTTTAGTGTGTCAAAACTCATCTAAAGTCGCTTGATTATATACTAGAGTCAACTTCGTTTAGGTTAGACTGGAAAGTCTATGAATGTTGAGACATACAAGTATTACTCCAAAGACCTGAAGAATGTGAAGAAGAAGCGAACTACAACGACAACATCATCCTTCCTCTTGAGGATAGTAATATTGACTTGAACTGTTTCATTCCTAACGTATCTTTCAAGTCATGCTATATTAAAAACATAACTATGAAACTGTATATAATGTACATATTGTATAATAATCTAGTGATGTGAGATGGTCATATTTGTATGATCATAGTATTAGGGAATTAGACTACGAAGTATAACGCTTATCTTTTGAACTTCGTAGATATGACATCGACATAATCTTGTATATACTGTTATGATTATGTGAATAGATAATGGTGCATATTTCATCCTAGGAAACAATGTTTTTCATTTGTTTAAAGGAAGTATACTCATGAACTTCTTTTATGAATCACAAGGGAAATCGTTAGGCTTATTGGTATGGTTATTCATTGCAAATCTTTGGATTACCAATATGTGTGAGATGGTAGAACCGATCGTAACTTTGTTATGTATCTTGGTATAACTAATCACAATGCCTGACTTATGATTTGGTATGACTAGTTTTTATTAATTGGTGTAACCGATCCTAAGTAATCACCATGAGATGGTATGATCGGTATTTGTAATTGCTGTGACCGATTCTAGTAATCAGTGTGACCGATCACGGAGTGTTGTGTAATCGATCCTTGTAATTGGTAACCGGTCCTGGTAATTGGTGTAACCGATCCTGGTAACTGGTGTGACCGATCACAAGCAATACCATGAGAATATGGTAACCGATCTTGGTAATTGATGTAAACGATCCTGGTAACTGATGTAACCGGTATTCGTAACTTGTGTGACCGATCACAAGTATTTCCATATTGAGGTATAACCGATCCTAGTGATTGGTGAAACCGATTAAACCCATGTATGTGATTTGATATTTGATCAATCACATAGTAATCTTGGGACACTGGTGAACCAATTCTAAACTTTTTTGGAAGTGTGGTATAACCGATTCCAGGAGTGTAAATCCATGTAAATATGAATAAGGATTTACAGTGAAAAGATGTCAACATACTTTGAACAAGTACAATAACTCTTATCATTTATTGTTCAAAAATATTCCTTAGGACTAAAGGAGATCCTGTGCCGAAATAAATTAAGAATATTTTAATTCAGGTTTTTGGTTTTATATGCTTTAATTACCAGCAATTAAATGTATATCTCTAGAGAATAATTGAATATTTTCTATTGAGAGATTTCATAAATTTTGGAAAAGCATTTATTGGAATTAGGAAAACTGAATTTTGCTATTCATTGCATATCTTGAGAATATTTTCGGTTTTGGAAATTCCTTGGTGTCCAAACATCCTTGGTCTATAAATACCTAAGTTTGCATTTCTAGCAAACTATCGTAAGAGCCAGGAAAACTTCATTCTTACCGTTTCAGGTGGAGCCGTCTATTCGGAGAGGAAAGTATCATAATTAGGTGAAATCTTTTACGACCGCTCTTTAAAGACTTCTGTGGGATCAAGAAGCTCTACGAGTACCGTTGGTGGGAAACTAGATAATTGCAGTGTTATTAGTTTTCAATTGATTTGATTGACTAACGGTTGTTGAAACTTTGATTGCACCTAGTTTGTTTATTCTTGAGAATCTTCTCTTCTGATATAAGATTCACTCAACCTAGATCGAAGTATCGACAGGATCTTTAGTACTGTTTGTAGATCTAAATACATCTTGTGATAATCCATTGTTAACAGACTCCGTTTTGTGTGTGATTGATCGCAAGAGATTCAAGTGGTGTTGTGCAGGTGTTTATTGAAGATTAAAGAAGATTTGAAGACGAAAAAGATTTCTTATTTAGTTCTCATATCCTTATGTGTGCACTAACCTTGATCGAATGTGTTAGAGCACTGCTCGGTCGAACTCGCAAGCGTTGCTATCTCAAGCTTATTGTCAAGTTTAGTTGTCTTGATTTCTAGTCTACTTATAGCTAAGTCTCGGACTAGGATAGAAAGTGTAGTTGATCTCTAAACTTCACGGCGTTCATCATACAAAGACGAATAACTACTCAAGGAACTGGTGGAACTTCATCGACTAAAAGGTATGTGGAGACTTGAACTTATCTATCACTCAAAAAGTCTATCTACTCTATCTCCTATCTTGAGACAAAAGTCGTATTATTATATAGACTTCGATTATACATATTTGCTATTTCAAGCCGAGTTTATCTATCTCTCGAAATATGTGTTAGTAAGCTTTCACTTTGGCCAAGTTCATCTTTACAAGTGACGAAAGTCATGTTGATTATTTCAATATCTTGAAAATTGCTTTGATGAAAAATAGTGTGTGAATAACCTTTTATTTAACATCCTCTAAGAATGTTTCAATGATTGAAATAAAGAGTTTAGAACATGTAACCATCTTTGTATATAAGCATTTAATGTGTTCGCGCATTAGTGTATAAGTCCAAAACCGGGAACCAAATGTATACATACTTATGTGTGTACAAAATGGTTGATGGAGACTGGGTAAGTATGCGCACCCATACGCATACTGGCGGAAGTTCACGTCCGTGAATTTCTGCTGAGTTTGGAAATCAAAACCAACTCAATCCGGTTACCTAAGTATGCGTACCTGTACGCATACTGGCGGAAAGTTCACGTTCGTGAATTTCTGCTGATTTTGGAAACTAAAATAAACTCAAATCCGGTTACTTAAGTACGCATACCCGTACGCATACTTAAGTGTGTTACTTTCTAAAATTGGTTTATTCGTAAACTTAAATTTATATAAACTAAGGAATGCATATTTACAAACCGTGGCTATATAGTTCATGAATCGATTCGAGTGAATCAAAACCAATTTTGCTTCGATTGTGTCTTGTATACTTCTATGAGATCTAAGCAATTGAACAACTCTTGAACTAGTTCATTTGAGTCATTTGAACTAGTTATAGTGAAGATGAATAAGGTTTATATGAAAGTTCTTATATGGCTAACCATTTGGTTAACTACTGTTGAACCAACGTCTTGCACACGTTTAGGTACGGTTACACAAACCTAAATGACGTATACTTCATTTGTGTATAACAAGCTAAGTTCGATCTAATGGTTGAAAGATATTAGCTTGAATCTAATCAGGTTTTCATCTAACGGTGAATATTGAATGCTTTGTTACCAAGGTAACTTAGATTGGAAACCCTGATTTGGAGACTATATAAAGGAGACTCTAGCAACTGGGAAAGTTAATCCCCACACCTCCTGTGTGATACTAGTTGTATAAGCTAGAGTCGATTCTCCTTTAACCTTAGGTTTCTACCGAGACCCTGTACGTTAATGACTTGAAGACTTCATTGGGATTGTTAAGCCAGACCCAACTATTTTCTCTGTAGTTGCGTGATCTGATCTTGCCCGATTCTATCGTATTGAGTACAATTTAAGTAATTGATTCGAGATTAATTTCTCCGATAGGCAAGATAAAAGTAATCACAAGCATCATCGTCTCATCGTTTGTGATTCCACAATATCTAGTTTCGCCACCATACGATTTAGATTATTGTGAGGTTATTGATAATTCTAGGCTGTTCTCTGGGAATATAAGTCCGAGTTATCGATTGGTTCCTGTTCACCTTGATTTATAAAAAGACGGAACAAAACTCGTAGGTAGTTCTGTGGGAGATAGATTTATCTATTCTTGTAGACTTTTCTGTGTGAGACAGATTTGTTTATCAAGTCTTCGACTTTGGGTCGTAACAACTCTTAGTTGTGGGTGAGATCATCTAAGAGAATGAAGTGCGTAGTATCTTGCTAGGATCAGAGACGTAAGGAGAGCAACTGTACCTTGGATCAGTGTGAGATTGATTTGGGTTCAACTACAGTCAAGACCGAAGTTAGTTTGTAGTAGGCTAGTGTCTGTAGCGGCTTAATATAGTGTATGTTCAATCTTGACTAGGTCCCGGGGTTTTTCTGCATTTGCGGTTTCCCCGTTAAGAAAACTTCTTGTGTCTGTGTTATTTATTTTCCGCATTATATTTTTTTATATAATTGAAATATCAAAGGTTGTGCGTTGAATCAATCAATTGGGAAATCCGACCTTTGGTTGTTGATTGAAATTGATTGATACTTGAACATTGGTCTTTGGTACCGTTCAAGTTAATTTCTCTTGTATTCAATTAGACTCGTAGATTTCTATTTGCTTGAGTAAGGATTGAATCGAGAAATTGAGATATAACTCTTTGATATTCTTTTTATTAAGATTGAGTCTGACTGTCTAGTTGATTCTCTTAAAAGTATATTGGAGTTAGTCCGTACAGATTACTTAGCGAATTATTGGGTGAGGTTGTTGTACCCCCACTTTTTCAGAATGGGAAACAACTAGAATCGAATTTATTCGATTGATTAGTTGCGTGAGATCGACATTATTTTATAGTTTCTTTTTGAATCTATTTTGATTGAGTATGAATCTAAACTTGACTACTTTGGTAGTTATTGGATAGATTGATCTAACCAGGAAAAAGAGTTTATTAGATTAAACGGAAGAGCCTTTGCGTATGACTTGAGATATCTTTATCTTGAAAGAATCGAAAGAGTTGTTACCAAACAGATTTGTTGTTCCTTTACTGTTTGGAATACGATCCAAAGGAATTATTCCAGTGCGTGCACTCATTGAAGTCGGAACCGCAGGGATACTGAGGAAACTAAGTGAACTACAGGTAGTTGCTTGGTCTCAACTATACGAAGTTGGTGTACATTTTGTATAGTGGCTTAATTATGAGAGTATTCAATTCTGGACTAGGTCCCTGGGTTTTTCTGCACTTGCAGTTTTCCTCGTTAACAAAATCTTATTGTGTCTTTTACTTTTCTATTTCTGCAATTATAATTGTTATTAAAATTAAAAGTAAAATACACAAACGTTGACTCCGCATATACTTGATAGTGATCCTATAGAGTTTGGTTAAGTCCGAACCTATTATCAAGTATCATACTTCGTTGTTGTATTGTCTCGATCTTGTATCCATAGTCAATCACACAAGTTATCTTGTTGTCGCATTGTCTCGATCTCTTATCCATAGACAATCACACGAAGTGTGAACCGATTTGTTGTATTTTCTCAACTCAGTTTATAGACAATCACTTTCGGTAGAGGACTTATAGGTGGATAAATAAAAGATTGTGGTGTATTTGGGTACCCTCGTCTTTTCAATTGGTATCAGAGCAGGAAAACACGAAAAAGATCTACCAATCTGTGTTTGGTGCGATCCAACCTATAAGATTTGAATCTAATGGATGATTCAGTTAACATAGTAGCAGGATTTGACTACTTCAAAGACTCGTGGTGGAAAACACGAATGAAGTATATGATACTCTTGTTCCTAAATTTGCTAGGAATTGGGATTAAAACTATGTATGTCTTGAACGACTTACATAATCCCTCGGTTATCATAGAAGTGTATCTCATGGTATTGAATACTAACCAGTTTAGTAACAATGATACAATATTCTATGTGACGTGTTTTATCTTAAAAATGCACAAGATTCCACATAAGATTTTTCTATGTATGAACCATGGCTATTTTTGTCTTGAAAAATATGGGATCTTAAATATATATTTGATTGGTTACCCAAATATATATGTTCACATTTTCAGATCTAAGACTGTCAATGTATCGCTGATAAGGATGCGATTTTGGGATCTTTGTAATATTACAAAGAATGATTTTTTAGTTAATAATTTTATTAACAATGGATTGCTTCATACGCCCCACAACTGTTTTAATGAAGCAAGTGATCTTTCAAAGTTTTACTGGACTTATGATTCTAAAGGTATTTTTTGTAAATATCTTGTTATGTTCAATGTTGCTTTTGTAAACTCTACTGGAAAATTCTTGAATGAATTTCAAAAATTATCTTTTGGTAATTATAGAGTTAGAAAACGCTTGGACATAAATATAGAACTGATCCATAATATAGATCCGGTCCAAGAAAAATCGGTTTCCCGAAAGAAAGACCTAGTTGCAAAATCGAAAATCCAGGTTTCCGATTTTCGAAGGATTTCCTAAAACTAGTTATTTCCGAAAATCGTTATCTTTACTCCCTATAAATCAAGATTATTTTGTGATGTCTTCACAGACATCCTGGGAGAAGTTGTTCGGAACAGAAACTAGGATTTATCATATATCTGAAAATATGAGGAAGAAGAAATCAAGAAATAACAATTCTTATGATGATCGTGTTAGATACAATGAGATTGATAGGATTAGATTTACTTTCAAAATAGAAGATAAGCATGAACTCACTTCTTTTGTTGATAGTTCATGTTTTGAGAAAGGGTTATTTGGTTTTTGGTACTCAGAATTTGACCAAAACCTGGGTTTTGTCTAACATTTGTCCAGCCTTTGCGTTTAGTCTAAAGACCAACATTGACTGTCTCAGATCTTGACTTCTGTTACATAATTATTAATAATTGTAAATAAAATGAAATTACTTGACACCGTTAATTCCGCAGTTATCACATGAGTGACTTAAAAAATCACATGCCTTATATTTATATCTAAGGTCCTAATGGAACAAATCTTATGGCCTGATTTCTATCTTCAAACTTCATTATAGTACTGCTACTTCAACTGCTTATTTCATTGATGAATTAACTGAAAATGGAAGTGAAACAGTTGATTCAGATTTTCGTCCATGGCCAGAATGAGTTATTTTTCTTGATAAGTTGAAAAGTAAAGGTTACTTTAATCAATTTATACTAGGGGAGGGAGATATTGTCACTGTCAATGTTAATACTAGGATTAATGTTAATCCTCGAGTTGAAAACTGCTTGTCCCAGTTTTGCACGAGCTGACTTCATCAATTTCATCTTAACAAACCCATCTTTTAATTCTTCATAAATCAACCATCCAACCCATTTTAAAACACCAACAGCAACACCTTCATACCCTTGATACTCTCGAATCAATCAACAGTAGCAGCTCTCAGATTTCATTACAGAAATGGCAAACCCCAACTTCAATTTCATCATCAATTTCTTATTTTCTTGTTCTACGCATCATCAGAATCTTCTTATTTTGTTCTTCATATCACGACCTTCATATTCCTTGATTTCTTAAATTCCAACTTAACAGCAGCAGCCGTTGTTTTTTCTCGTCTAAGTTTCAAGTGAATACTGATTGACAGAAATTGATTTCTCTCAATTTTAGATTTAATTATAAACCCTAACAATAACACTAAATCACCTTCTTGAACACCTATAATGATCTTATACTTCAAATTTCGGAAATCTTAAAAATCATGCTTAAGAAAATCATGTCTACTGGAGAAGAAATGAAACGGGTTGATAGTTCTTTAGGTTATATCTATTTAAAGAAGAACTAATCTCAGCCATTAATCTAATTTTCTTAGAGATCGATTGTGGATTGACACGTGTAAGGTTTGAAACTTAGTCTGTCATTGTTAGTAAAGTTATTTTTTTTAATCCATTACCCATTTAGTTGACGGAAAAGAATACACGTCACCACTTGAGACAGTCAACGCGGGTCAACGTTGGTCTTTAGACCAAACGCAAAGGCTGGAGAAATGTTAGATCAAACCCAAGTTTTGGTCAAAACCTGAGTACCAAAAACAAAATAACCCTTTGAGAAATACAAAACTCTCAAAAGAATAGAGTTTACTGCTGAAAAGAGATTTGATCTAGAAGTCCAAGATAAGGGTTATGTTAAATTTGTTCAAGATCGAAACTGGGGAAAACTTTTTGATTTCGAAAAATATTCACCCGATTTGGTAAGAATTTTCTATGCTAATATTCACAATATTGATCATGAAAAACTTACCTTTGTTACTCTTGTTGGTTGTTGTATTCACTATGTCGATCGTAAGACGATTTCAAACATCATCAAGTACAATATGGAATGTAATCACATGATTACCGGAGTTGAAATTGAACATGATACCATTTCAACCCGTCTCATTGGAAAGAAGATCGACTGGGAAGAAGGTAGATTACCAAC
This sequence comes from Papaver atlanticum, assembly GCA_023531105.1. Taxonomy (NCBI): domain Eukaryota; kingdom Viridiplantae; phylum Streptophyta; class Magnoliopsida; order Ranunculales; family Papaveraceae; genus Papaver; species Papaver atlanticum. The sequence goes on along the minus strand of JAJJMB010002292.1, from coordinate 4,218,048 downwards.
CAAAGATATACCTTTTTACTTAAGGGTATTCGGAAAAAATTTCCTGTAGCAACTCTATTTGCAAGTACAAGAGATAAGTCTGTCTAATATAAGGAATTTGCAGAACTTGTGTACTTTATGTTGGAAGGTGATTCACAAGTTGATCTTTGTGGGATCATTATCAGTCAAATGATCAAGATATCAAATTCCATCTCATCTATAGGAGTCAAGAGACATCTCGGATTTACATGTCTCGTTACTAAAATATGTGAATTTACGATGGGAGACGACTTTGATAACATGAGGAGTACTAATGTTGTCTCTAAAAATACCATAAGTCAAATGATTGGAGGTCAAACCAGAAAACAAATTGTTGAAATAAAATCAAAGATTTCTAACAACAAGTCCGAAAATCTTCTGGTTCATCTTTTTTTTTTTTTTTGGGTAGACAACTAGACTATATTCAGAAACAGTTAGCCTTTGCTGCTTGAAAAGACCCAGAAACTCTAAAAGGTATTCTGAACATTGATGCAGAGTTTTGGAAGAGCGAAGGGAACCAAGAATCGGAAATAGAAAAAGAATGTCAAAAGGGACTTGAAGAAAAGGAGTGTTCTACTTCTTAAATTCTTATTTCCAGAAAAATAGACATCAATGTTTGATTTGCTTCAATTATTGTATAAGGTCTATTTTTGAATAAAACTATCATTATTTATGAATAAAATTACTTCTTTATAATTTTTCTTGTGATAGTTACCGATTACATAGCCTGTTTAAGAAAAGCCTGTTTATATTGCATATATTTTTCTTTTTCTTAACAAAATTTTGGTAAAATTGATATGTTCCATTATTGTGTATGGATGTATGTGTATGATTCAATTGTTTCCAGTTAAGAAAACTGTGTCAATTTATTTGGCTAATTGTTTCATATCTTCTTTATTGTTGGGTATCAAGTGTTTTTGCTTAACGAAATTCGGTGCAATTGCGGTGCTATAATGTCTATGTTTGTTTCAATTGCTTCCGGTTAAGAAAATAATGGTGCAAGTCAATTTATTTTGGTTTGTATGTATTGTTTATGGCTTAACGAAACACGGGATCATTTGATTAGTCCAAATCGATTCCGGATAAGATAAACTAAGTTTATTTTGATCTTAGTTAGACTTATCAAATTGGAGGATTCGGTTATTCAAGTCTAACCGAATGCCTTGACAAGAAAAACTAGTTAACTAACCTAGTGTTTGTCTTGTCTAAAGAGAAAGGTCTAAGTTATTGTCTGAATAATTAGATCCTGATGAAATAAATAAAGTTAATTCTGGTCTTATCGAAATAAGCGATTGTATGTTTGCAATCGGTTTAACAAGGGAATTAAGTTTCTTAGTCGATTTTTTAAACTATTAGGGAAAATTTCTTCGGGAAATTGTTTTCTTGATAACATATTAAAACTAATTACTTGTAGTTTCGGTTTTAATATTGGTTATCTAAAGTGGTATATGAAACCTTCGTGCTTAACTCTTATAGGTTGTTTACAAGTCTTTTAGATTTGTAAGATCCTTTCGGTTTGTCCTTTATTTTCTCGAACCTTTGTCATTTTGTGAAAAAAAGGGAGACAAATATATGGAGTAAACAAGTGATTTGCAATCACTAATGAAAGGACAATTGTGCTTAAACGTTATATCTAACGAAAGAGTAAAGCATTGACTAAGGGGGAGAAACATATCATATTGTTGTGTAGTAAATCTGACTACAAAAGGGGAATAACAAAGATATTCGGATTGAATATTTACCTAGCTCACCTTTAGGGGGAGAATAAGCTTTTGTTATTCAAATGTCAACATCGGCATTTATTGATTGAATATGTGGAGGTTATTGTGTTGTTGAAACTTGGAATCAAGCGTATGTAAAATGAATTCTCATGTACTTTGTTTATCCATATGTAATAAAAGTTTTTTCACTAAAATTGACAAAGGGGGAGATTATTAGAGCATAGATCGGTTGAACTCACCAAGCGTTGGTATGTCAAGTTTGGTTGTCATATTTTAGTGTGTCAAAACTCATATAAAGTCGCTTGATTATATACTAGAATCAACTTCGTTTAGGTTAGACTAGAAAGTCTAGAATGTTGAGACATACAAGTATTACTCCGAAGACCTAAAGAATGTGAAGAAGAAGCGAACTACAACGACAAAATCATCCTTCCTCTTGAGGATAGTAATATTGACTTGAACTGTTTCATTCCTAATGTATCTTTCAAGTCGTGTTATATTGAAAACATAACTGTGAAGATGTATATACTGTACATATTGTATGATACTCTAGTGATGTGAGATGGTCATATTTGTATGACCATAGTATTATGGAATTAGACTACGAAGTATAACCCTTATCTTTTGAACTTCGTAGATATGACATCGACATAATCTTGTATATACTGTTATTATTATGTGAATGGGTTATGGTGAAGATTTCATCCTAGGAAAAAATGTTTTTCATTTGTTTAAAGGAAGTACATTCATGAACTTGTTTTATAAATCGAAAGGAAAATCGTTAGGCTTATTGGTACGATTATTCATTGCAAATCTTTGGATTACCAATATGTGTGAGATGGTAGAACCGATCGTAACTTTGTTATGTATCTTGGTATAACTAATCACAATGCCTGACTTATGATTTGGTATGACTAGTTTTTATTAATTGGTGTAACCGATCCTGGTAATTGGTGTAACCGATCCTTGTAACTGGTGTGACCGATCACAAGCAATACCATGAGAATATGGTAACCGGTCCTTGTAATTAATGTAACAATGGGTTATGGTGAAGATTTCAACCTAGGAAACAATGTTTTGCATTTGTTTAAAGGAAGTACATTCATGAACTTGTTTTATGAATAGAAAGGAAAATCGTTAGGCTTATTGGTACGATTATTCATTGCAAATCTTTGGATTACCAATATGTGTGAGATGGTAGAACCGATCGTAACTTTGTTATGTATCTTGGTATAACTAATCACAATGCCTTACTTATGATTTGGTATGACTAGTTTTTATTAATTGGTGTAACCGATCCTGGTAACTGGTGTGACCGATCACAAGTAATACCATGAGAATATGGTAACTGGTCTTGGTAATTGATGTAACCGATCCCGGTAACTTGTGTGGCCAATCACAAGTATTTCCATATTGAGGTATAACCGATCCTAGTGATTGGTAAAACCGATTGAACCAATGTATGTGATTTTATATTTGATCAATCACATAGTAATCTTGGAATACTGGTGAACCAATTCTAAACTTGTTTGGAAGTGTGGTATAACCGATTCCAAGAGTGTAAATCCATGTAAATATGAATAAGGATTTACAGTGAAAAGATGTCAACATACTTTGAACACGTACAATAACTCTTATCATTTATTGTTCAAAGATATTCCTTAGCACTCAAGGAGATCCTATGCCGAAATAAATTAAGAAACTTTTAATAAGGTTTTTGGTTTTATATGCTTTAATTACCATCATTTAAATGCATATCTTTAGAGAATAAAAATTAGTAATGTGCATTTACTAATTGAAAATTTTCTATTGAGAGATTTCAGAAATTTTGGAAGGGCATTTATTGGAATTAGGAAAACTGAATTTTGCTATTCATTGCATATCTTGAGAATGTTTTCGGTTTTGAAATTCCTTGGTGTCCAAACATCCTTGGTCTATAAATACCTAAGTTTGCATTTCTAGCAAACTATCCTAAGAGCCAGGCAAACTTCATTCTTGTTGTTTCTGGTGGATCCGTCTATTCGGAGAGGAAAGTATCCCAATTAGGTGAAATCTCTTACGACCGCTCGTTTAAAGACTTCTGTGGGATCAAAAAGCTCTACGAGTACCGTTGGTGGGAAACTAGATAATTATAGTGTTATTAGTTTTCAATTGATTTGATTGACTAATGGTTGTTGAAACTTCGATTGCACCTAGTTTGTTTATTCCTGAGAGTCTTATCTTTTGATATAAGATTCACTCAAACTAGATCGAAGTATCGATGGAATCTTTAGTACTGTTTGTAGATCTAAAGACATCTTGTGATAATCCATTGTTAACAGACTCCGTTCTGTGTGTGATTGATCACAAGAGATTCAAGTGGTGTTGTGCAGGTGTTTATTGAAGATTAAAGAAGATTTGAAGACGAAGAAGATTTCTTATTTAGTTCTCATATCTTTGTGTGTGCGCAAACCTTGATCGGCTGGGATCCAACTAGAATCGGATTTATTCGATGGATTAGTTGCGCGAGATTGGCATCACTTTATAGTTTCTTGTTAGAATCTATATTGATTGAGTGTGAATCTAAACTTGACTACTTTGGTAGTTATTGGATAGATTGATCTAACCAGGCAAAGGAGTTTATTAGATTAAACGGAAGAGCCTTTGCGTATGACTTGAGATATCTTTATCTTGAAAGAATCGAAAGAGTTGTTACCAAACAGATTTGTTATTCCTATACTGTTTGGAATACGATCCAAAGGAATTGTTCCAGTACATGCACTCATTGAAGTCGGAACCGCAGGGATACTAAGGAAACTAAGTGAACTACGGGTAGTTGCTTGGTCTCAACTTTACGAAGTTGGTGTACATTTTGTATAGCGGCTTAATTATGAGAGTATTCAATTTTGGACTAGGTCCCTGGGTTTTTATGCACTTGCAGTTTTCCTCGTTAACAAAATCTTATTGTGTCTTTTACTTTTCTATTTCCGCAATTATAATTGTTATTATAATTTAAAGCAAAATACACAAACGTTAACTCCGCATATACTTGATAGTGATCCTATAGAGTTTGGTTAAGTCCGAACCAATTATCAAGTATCATACTTCGTTGTTGTATTATATCGATATTGTATCCATAGTCAATCACACAAGTTATCTTGTTATCGTATTGTCTCGATCTCGTATCCATAGATGATCACACGAAGTGTGAACCGATTTTTTGTATTGTCTCGAATCAGTCTATAGACAATCACTTTCGGTAGAGGACTTATAGGTGGATACATAATAGATTGTTGTGTATTTGGGTACCCACGTCTTTTCATGCGCAATGACCTTGGTATGATTGTGGATATCTCATTGTTATTCACGTGGTTCCACCATCAGGATGACCAAATAACTGTTAAACTGCTTTTAAAGGAGATCTCATGTGGTTGGTCTTATGTAATGTTCCAAAGGAATGTACTTATTTTGAAGGTCTTAAGAAACTAACCTTCAGGATAGGAGAGATGGTGGAAGCTAAAGATCCATATGGTAACCATCCCCTCAAGAAAAATGTGAAAGTATGTGTAAGAATTCCTGTTCTGAAACCTCTTTCAACTGGAATCCCACTTGTGACTAGAGGCAGGATTGAACCATTCCTTATAGAATATCTGTATTTTATGGAGCCAAGATCTTTTTTGTTACTTATGTCGTATCATTGATCACAAAATAATTACTTGCTCAAAGGTGAAACCAATGATAGTTCATCAAGCTGGAGAGTCTAGTTAATCTTCATCTTATATCTCCTAGAGTCACTTTTGTTAGATTACTGCTCGGTCGAACTCGCAAGCGTTGCTATATCAATCTTGTGTGTCAAGTTTAGTGATCAAAACTATAAGTCTTGATTTCTAGTCTACTTATAGTAATGTCTCATACTAGGATAGATTGTGTAGTTGAGCTCTAGACTTCACGTCGTTCATCAATTGAAGACGAAGAACTACTAAGGAGAGCTTGTGGAACTTCATCGACAAAAGGTATGTGGAGACTAAAACTCATCTATCACTCAGAAAGTCTATTTCTACTTTATCTCCTTCTTGAGACAAAAGTCGTATTACTATATAATATTCGATTATACACATTTGATATTTCGAGCTGACTTTAACTCGCTTACATATTTTTCGAAATATGTGTTGGTAATCTTTTGCTTCAACCAAGTTTATCTTATATTCTTGATGCAAGTCAAAAGATGATTATGTGAAAATCGCCAAGTAACATCTTACATGATTTGTGTGATACAGTCATTTGATGTAGACTCGAAATGTTTCGTATTGATTATTTTAATAACTTGAAAATCACTTTGATGCTAATAGTTAGTGAAAACAACTATTGTCATCCTCTAAGAATGTTTCAATGATTGAAATAGAGTTTAAAACACTTTACCGTAATTGGATTATAGACATAGTATGCATACTTGCATATATGTTTATCCAAGACCGGTATAGTATGCATACCCGTATGCGTACTGGGAAGGTCAGGTAAAGTCCCAGAGCCTTGGTATGCGTACCCGTATGCGTACTGGCGAACTCAGTTGAAGTCCTTAAACTGTTGTTTTGGATGTGTGATAGTATGCGTACCAGTTCGCATACTGTCGGACACAGTCCAAGTCCGGCTACTTAAGTATGCGTACCCGTTTGCATACTTGAGTGGGTTAAGTTCTAGAATCGGTTTGTTCATGAACTAATACATTTATATAATAAGGAATGCAATCTTTTGCAAACCGTGGCTATAATGTTCATGACTTGATTCAAGTGAATCAAAATCGATTTTGCTACAATTGTGTCTTGTATACTTTTATGAGAATATAAACAATTGAACAACTCTATAACTAGTTTCATTTGAGTCATTTGAACTAGTTTTTGATAAGATGAATATGGTTGATAAGAAAGTATTCATATGGATAACTTCGGTTAACTATTGTTGAGCCAACAAGGTGTACACGTTTAGGTACGGTTACCCATATCTAAATAAAGGTACATTTCATTTTGTGTGTAACAAGCTAAGACCATCTAATTGTGGAGAGATATTGCTTTGGATTCAAGCAAACTTAGCTTGGCTCTTAGATCAGGTTTTATCTAACGGTGAATATTGATTGCTTTGTTTCAACGCTATCAAACCGTGATTTGAAAACTATATAAAGGAGAACTCTAGCAACTGGGAAACCTAATCCACACACCTACTGTGTGATACTAGTTGCGACTAGAGTCGATTCTCCTTTAACCTTAGGTTTTTCACGAAACCCTGTAGGTTAACAACTTGAAGACTTCATTGGGATTGTGATGCCAGACCCAACTATTTTCTCTGTAGTTGCGTGTTCTGATCTTGCAGTTTTCTATCGTGATTGAATACTATCTTCTCTAAGATTTGCTCGAGATTTAATCTCCGATAGGCAAGATAAAAAGTAGTCACAAACATCTTCGTCTCATCGTTTGTGATTCCACAATATCTTGTTTCGCTACCATATGATTAAGATTATTATGAGGTGATTGATATTTCTAGGCCGTTCTTCGGGAATATAAGTCTGGTATATCAATTGGTTTCTGTTCACCTTGATTTATCAAAAGACGGAACAAAACTCATAGGTTTATCTATGGGAGACAGATTTATCTATACAATAGACTTTTCTGTGTGAGACAGATTGGTTTATCAAGTCTTCGACTTTAGGTCGTAGCAACTCTTAGTTGTTTGTGAGATCAGCTAAGGGAATCAAGTGCTTAGAATCCGGCGTGCTTCTAGAGGCGTAGGGAACGCGACTGTACCTTGATTAGTGTAAGATTGGTTAGGGCTCAACTACATTCCAGTCTGAAGTTAACTTGCAGTAGGCTAGTGTCTATAGCGGTTTAATACAGTGTGGTGTTCAAATTTGGACTAGGTAATAATATCGAGAGATATCGTGACTCAAGATTCCAACAAATATTCATATTCATGCGATTCATCTATTTATTCTAAATAATTATAGCTCAAGTTTTTGCTATGATTCATTGCCAAATATGTTTATCAATTCCAACCATATAATATTTTCAAATATCCTTTCATTATAAATATCTTGCAAATGGTCTCCAAACATCTACACACGCTGTGGCACACTTCTACACACTCCATGGCATGCTTACCACATCATGCTTACCACATTCCTATATCCAAATAATTGGCCCAATAATTCTTCATGTTTCCTTTTGGGACTAGCCCATTAAATCACTTCATTTACTCATTTTTACGAGTGGAATTCCGCATTTTGGTCCATCGAGCTTTAATTCTCAAAAATACCTACAAATACACAAAATAGTAAAATAGGTACTAACAATATAGACAATAGAGACCAAAGTAGACACATAAATGTGTTTATCATGGTGAGATGGTTTTAGCTTGGAAACCGAAATTTGATCTCAACATCGTCTCGTCCAACTCAAGAGGCATCTATGTTACCACCAATGGCATCATTCGTTCCAAACTATGTCACATACATTTTATATATGGAGAACCAAACCAAACTCTTAGGGATGCTTTTTGGGTTAGTCGTATCAACCTTCCTACTATCCATAGGAATGCACCTGCTTTCTTTGTAGGAAACTTTAACTCTCTTTTAGGTCCTGAAGACAAAAGTGGTGGCCTAGAAATTGAAGAAAATTGTTTCCTAAATCTTAAGACCTTTTGTTCTGTTTTTAATTGCATGATCCTGGCTTCTCTGGCCCTAGATTCACTTAGTCTAATATGCAGAATGGTTCTGATTTGATTCTTGAAAGGCTTGATAGGTTGCTTAATTATAAATCATGACGCTGAGGTTCTATTTCCCAGTATTTGAATAATAATCTCCCTAGGGATTCTTCGGACCACTGCCCCATACATATAGGTTTAACTTTTATGATGGTTGTATGCCTAAGCCTTTTAACTTTATGGCCATGTGGATTACTGATCCAACTTGTAAAGACATTATAACTAACTCCTGGTCTTTTTATGTTGTTGGTTCACTAGCTTATAAGCTTAAGGGAAAATTTCTTAATACCAAGAAGTCCCTAAGAGAATGGAACAAAAACTATTTTGGTAATATTCAAACCAATATATCTACCACTAGAGAGGATCTCAAAGAAATCCAAACTTATGATCCTTATGATACCATGAATGTCTCTAGACTTAGAGCTAGACTCAACTATTTGTGTTCTTTAGAAGGGCTCTACTGGAAAGATAAGTCTAGAGAGGTCTGGCTCTTGGAAGGAGACATAAATACTCCCTATTTCCACAGGGTCACTCTTTACAAACGGAAAAAAAATGCTATCAGTTAGATAAAAATAACTCCAGAGGTATCATTACTGAAAGAAGTAGTATTGGTACCTCTTTTGTTGACTATTTTACGAATATTTATCCACTAGTCCCCAATCTTTTCAAGAAGAAGTTTTAGCTGACCTCTGCCTTAAATTCTTTTTGGATGATGACAATCTTTTAAATATTCCTTTATCTCGTGAAGAGATTAAGCATGCTTCTTTTCAAATTGGGGTTGGGGGAAGGGGAAGGCCAAGCCCATATGGTTTTACATGCCTTTTTTACCAAAAACACTATAGGTGATTATGTCATTGAGATGGTGCAAATATGTTTTCGAACTGACCATATGGCAAACTTTGTTAACCATACCAACATTGCACTTTCCCCAAAACTCCCATAACTGAGGTTTTTTCGCAATATAAACCCATTGGTTTGTGTAGTTCTACTTGTAAAATCCTATCCAAAACCCTTTCCAATAGACTTAAACCCCTAATGGATGGTTTGATTTCTTAAAATCAAAGTGCTTTTGTGCCTAAGTGAAGCATTGATAACAACATCCTGTTGTCTAATGAAGTGGTTTTTATAGTGAACCCTTATCATGGGAAGGAAGGTCTGGCAGCCATCAAATTTGATATGTCCAAAGCTTATGATAAGCGTGAATGAAATTTCCTTAAGAAAGTTCTTAGGAAGATGAATCTATGTGAAAATTGGATAACTTTTATCATCCTACGTTTATTTACTGTCTCTTAAAGGAGTCCACACTTGCATGATTAAACCTGAAAGGGCCTTAGAGAAAGTGACCCTTTGTCCCCCTATCTTTACATCCTTCGTTCTGAAGCTTTTGAAATTGCAAGGGATACCAAATACACCCAACTTTTTTGTTCGACAACCCGTATAGACAAAACTTAACACAATTGTAAGAAGACCAACTTAATAATCCTTGACAATACGTATAGAGTTAATATCTCAACCTCTACTCAATCAATATGTATATATACAAAGGTCTATGAACCTGATTGTTAAGAAGAGTACTTGGACGATCTCATAAATCAATATCTAAGATCAATCTAGTCGTATCCAAATAATCCAATCGGAATTCTGCCAAGTCGTTAAACTTGTTATCTATCTTTCAAGATACGAATTCTCGTAATCGATTACAATTAAGAGGACTTATCTACATAAATTGAATACGCACAAACATGTGTAAATCCAATTATAAAGATAAACAATATAATTTGGAAAAGGAAAAAACACAAGACACCATAAATTTTGTAAACGAGGAAACCACAATGAAAAACCCCGGGACCTCGTCCATGATGAACACCACTTTGTTCCGTCTTTTGATAAATCAAGGTGAACATGAACCAATTGATAATCCGGTCTTATATTCCCGAAGAACAACCTAGAAATATCAATCATCTCACAATAACTTAACTATATGGTAGTAGAACAAGTTATTATGGAATCACAAAGAATGAGACAAAGAGCTTTGTGATTACTTTTTATATCTTACCTATCGGAGATAAATATCGAGCAAATCTTAGAGAAGATAGTACTCAATACGATAGAATAAGTAAGATCAGAACACGCAACTACAAAGAAAATAGTTGGGTCTGGTTTCACAATCCCAATGAAGTCTTTAAGTCGTTAACCTATAATGGTTTTAGGAAAAACATAGGCTAAAGGAGAATCGACTCTAGTCGCAACTAGTATCACACAGGAGGTGTGGGGATTAGGTTTCCCAGTTGCTAGAGTTCTCCCTTATATAGTCTTCAAATCAGGGTTTGATAGCTTTGAAACAAAGCAATCAATATTCATCATTGGATGAAATCCTGATTTAAGATTCAAGCTAAGTTTGCTTAAAACCAAAGCAATATCTCTCCACAGATGGTCTTAGCTTGTTACACACAAATGAAATATACCTTCATTTAGATATGGGTAACCGTACCTAAACGTGTATATTGAGTTGGCTCAATAACAGTTAACCGAAGTTAGCCATATGAACACTTTTGTATTAACTACATTTATCTTAACACTTCTAGATCAAATGATAATCAAATGAATCTAATTGTGTTACTCATAGAGTTGTTCAATTGTTTATATTCTCATCGAAGTATACAAGACACAATTGAAGCAAAATCGGATTGATTCAAAAGAATCAGTTCATAAACACTTTAGCCACGGTTTGCAAAGATTGCATTCCTTAATATATAAATGTATTTCTTCATGAGTATGAAATCATACTTAACCGATTTTAGAACTTAAACACATAAGTTTGCAAACGGTACGCAAACTTAAGTTCCAGACCTTGATCTTTTCCGACAGTTCGCACACGGGTACGCATACGGTCGTTCCAGACCGAACTCAGGTGAAACAGTTTGCAAATGGGTACGCAAACTTGGTTCCCGGACTTTAACAGTTAAAACCATTCGCATACGGGTATGCATACTTGGTTCCCGGACCTGAATTATTCTTACAACAGTTTGCATACTGGTACGCATACTGTGCTATATCCAGACAGTGATTAATTGTTCCAAACTCCCATTTCAATTATTGAAACATTCTTAGAAGATGACAATAGCTGTCTCACACAAACTTTTAGCTTATAAGCAATTTTCAAGTTATCGCATGATCAATACGAAACATTCCAAGTCTACATCAAATGACTGTCTCACACAAATCATGTAAGATGTTACAAGGCGATTTTCACATGATCATCTTTTGACTGTCGTCAAGAATAATGATGAACGTAGTTAAAGCAAAAAGCTTTCTAACACATATTTCTAGAAAGATATAAACGAGTTAAACTAAGCTCGAAATATCAAATGTGTATAATATAAAGTTTATATAGCTATATGACTTAGTCTCAATAGGAGATAGAATAGAATAGACTTTTGAGTGATAGATGAGTTCAAGTCTCCACATACCTTTTATTGATGAAGTTCCTCCAAGCTCCCCTTAGTAGATCTCCGTCTTCAATCGATGAACGCCGTGAAGTCTAAAGCTCAACTACACATTCTATCATAATCCGAGACATAGCTATAAGTGGACTAGAAATCAAGACTTATATTTTTGACAACTAAACTTGACAAACAAGCTTGGGATAGCAACGCTTGTGAGTTTGACCGAGCAGTGCTCTAACAATCTCCCCCTTTGTCAATTTTAGTGATAAAACTAACAATACATATGGATTACAAAATAAATAAACTTTGTAGCTTCTCATCAAAATGCTTGATTTCCTTGGTTCTTCAACATTCCTTGAATTCTTCGTCACTCCAAGTACTCCAGTGATTCTGAATGTGTTCAACTTAGCATCATAATTATTGAAGATCCGTAGACTTAACAATAAGAAAACAGTTGTTCTCAATTATTGTTATACAGTGTCATAGTATTATTACACAACATCAAAGTTCAATTGTATCACAACTTTGTCAATAATACTACAGTGATATGTATCACTCCCCCTTAGTCAATACTTCATCTCACAATGAAAACCACTCCCCCTTACATAATGATCCGTAAACCATACGTATGTAGTGTGAACTACAAACTAATTCTCCCCCTTTTTGTCAATATAAATTGGCAAAGGTACGAAAACTAGCGGGATCATAATGAAATTCTCAAAGAGATTATTCATGACTAAAAGAGAACATATCAACTTGGTTTTGATGATTTCACATAGTCGAAACTTAGTGCAAACATGTTTTCGAACCGACCATATGGCAAACTTTGTTAACCGTACCAACATTGCTCTTATCCCCAAAACCCCCATAACTGAGGTTTTTTCGCAATATAAACCCATTGGTTTGTGTAATCATGCTTATAAAATCCTATCCAAAACCCTTGCCAATAGACTTAAACCCCTAATGGATGGTTTGATTTCTCAAAATCAAAGTGCTTTTGTGCCTAAGCGAAGCATTGAAAACAACATCCTCCTAGCTATTGAAGTGGTTTTTATAGTGAACCCTTATCATGGGAAGGAAGGTCTGGCATCCATCGAATTTGATATGTCCAAATCTTATGATAAGCGTGAATGAAATTTCCTTAAGAAATTTCTCAGGAAGATGGATCTATGTGAAAATTGGATAAATTTTATCATCCAACGTTTATTTATTGTCTCTTAATGGAGTCCCCACTTGCATGATTAAACCTGAAAGGACCTTAGAAAAAGTGACCCTCTGTCCCCCTATCTTTACATCCTTCGTTCTGAAGCTTTTGAAATTGCAAGGGATACCAAATACACCCAACTTTTTTGTTCGGCAACCTGTATAGACAAAACTTAACACAATTGCAAGAAGACCAACTTAATAATCCTTGACAATACGTATAGAGTTAATATCTCAACCTCTACTCAATCAATATGTATATATACAAAGGTCTATGAACCTGATTGTTAAGCAGAGTACTTGGACGATCTCATAAATCAATATCCAAGATCAATCTAGTCGTATCCAAATAATCCAATCGGAATTCTGCCAAGTCGTTAAACTTGTTATCTATCTTTCAAGATACGAATTCTCGTAATCAATTACAATTAAGATGACTTATCTACATAGATTGAATACGTACAAATATGTGTAAATCCAATTATAAAGATAAACAATATAATTTGGAAAAGGAAAAAACACAAGACACCATAAAATTTTTAAACGAGGAAACCACAATGAAAACCCCCGGGACCTCGTTCATATTGAACACCATACTGTATTAAGTCACTACAGACACTAGCCTACTATCAGACTTCAGACCAGAATGTAGTTGGTGATAGGTTGTAAACTGGCTTTTTCGCTTCAGTGAGCGAATTTTCTTTTCGTGATCTAGCCAGTCAGTAACGGGTAACCACAAGCAGGCGCATGGATAGATTACTGAAGAAGTGGATCCGAGGAGCCTCCTTTCTCTAATCTAGCTTGAAGACCTTCCTTAAGCATCTCCCGCATACGAGAAAGGCATTCGATTTATCGCCTTTCCTGAGACCGAATCCACCCTCCAAGCGATTCAATTACAGTCGCGCTCCTTTCTCTGTTTGCCTGTTCATAATTTTCATTATTCTACTTCGCTTGATTGCCTTGATTGTTGGCTTGTTAATGCTATTACCTCCCTGTATGATGATACAAAAAAATTGTTTGTTGTTGTAATGCGGTCCACCTGGAATAGCAGAAATAACTTGATTTTCCAATAAGAAAAAGGAAAATCCGACAACCGTTTTTGCCAGAGCCAGGTTTATGATTGTTTTAGGAACCATATTATATCACCTTTCCCTTTCATTAATGTCATTGGTGCTACTATATGGATGCCCCGTCCACCTGATTGGATCAAGTGCTATACTGATAGTGCTTTAGACCATGTCTCTTTGGCTAATGGTGCATGTTACATTATGGAAATTTCGAGGTGGAAGAAGAACAGCAGTAATGTCAAGCATTCCAGAAGAGATACAAAATGAGATCCTCTTAAGATTACCAGTGGAATCCCTATTAGCTTGTAAGTGTGTTTGCAAGAACTGGTATGTCCTAATCACAACCTCTGGTTTCGTTAAAACCCATATTGCACTTCAGAAAAATAACCCTATGCTCATGCTTAAATCTGATCGCAGTTATCACCTTTACTCCACAAGTTATGATTCATTACCATCATCATCTGTCTGTGAAATTAAAGATGATGTTATTGAAGTGGATTACCCACATTATTATGTTGGATTATTGGGTTCATGTAATGGTCTAATTTGCATGTGGATATGGTTGCGTCGCGGTGGTGATAGGGATGTATTGTGTCTTTGGAACCCAGCCACAGGAGAATATAAAGTATTACCCGAATCAGCAATTGGATTTACTAGACGCAATGTTTGCATACATGGTTTTGGTTATGATCCAGGGACTGATGATTACAAGTTGGCGATTGGTGTAAAAGCTCCTGGAAACAAGGATACTACTCTAGTCCAAGTCTATACGTTAGCATCAAATTTATGGAAAACTGAGAAAACCATACCTTATCTGTTTTGTTATATGCAAAAATATGGTGTTCTTGTTAATGGAAACCTTCATTGGTTAGGGCTAGGTCAATACAACTTTTTATTACTCTCTTTGGATTTGGATATCAGTGATGAGAATTTCAAAGAAATGCAACTACCAAGAGAAATCCCGGAGTTAAATAAGGATCTGTGTCTCGGTGTGTTGCAAGGGTGCCTTTGCTTACTTGTCAGGTCAGAATCAGTTGCTAATGGTGTTAAGTTTGACGTATGGGAGATGCTGGATTATGGAGTTCAAGAATCTTGGACTAAGCGTTATGTCATCGCCCATGAAAGTATTATCAATGAACAGACATATTTTAGGCTTGTGCAGTCTTTTGAAAACGATGAGATTCTGCTCTTGAGTGACGATATTCTAGTTATGTATGACCCAAAACACGGAAGTGCTAGAGAACTAAAAATCGACAACGTTCCATTCAGGGACGCCGAGACTTATTGTGAAAGCTTAGTTTCTTTGAACTCTGGTACTTACGTAGTGGGACAACGTATGAGTAGGTCTAAAAACAAAAATAAATAAATGGAGTGATCGTTTTTTTACTTTCATGATTTTGATGTATGTATTGTTATATCTATTTAGTTTCTTTTTAACTAAATGATAAGAACTCATGCTTGATGCAGCTGTTGTTTGATGTCTACTACACATGTTAGTTATCTTTGTCAGTTACTCTTTCCTCCTTTTTTCATGTCATGTATTACAAGGGGCAAGTAAGACATGGTAGTGTTGTACTGGTGCCTTCAAATTCCTGAGTTGGTCCGTCGGAAGTTGATGTTACCACCTGTATTATAGTGGAAGATCAACTTTGAATATTCAGTTTATTTACGTGTCTAGGAAACATGCATTTTGTCTGTCTTTCTCTTTTTGAAAAGTCCCCTTTTTCCATTCAGTAAATATAGTGATGGCCGCTCTTCTTTTTCTGAAAAGAGTAATGTGTGAGGCAGTTGTTTTCTCCATCACAGGCAAAATTATTGGATTAAAAAATAATTATTGTTTTATCAATGGTAATTTATCTGAAAAGCGTGATCTACAGCTGTAAGAGGAACAATTTTATTGCATATTATCAAATACACTTCGAGTTATCGATCAACTTGAGACTGTAAGCAAACGTTTCACAAAGTTTGATATGGGTTTTGAAAAAGCATTTGTTATGTGCTTCTGCCCGGGTAAAATATTTTTGTTCGCCGTTGTTGTTACTGCCGTCATCTCTGAATCGATAACACATTGGCTCGAAGCTCGGGTGGTGTAGCTGCTCACATGCCCTTGATCAGGGAGCAGCTTAAGGATTCCTCAGAGGTATTTAATATGGTTAAGTTCGCCTGTTTCACTTGTACTTCTTGAGTTTCTTCTTGTGTTGCAGGAAAAGCAAGATAATAGAGAGCCACAAAAATCGTACTTCCACGGTTCAGTTGATGGACAATTCCTATTTGGATCACCCAGTTTATTTAAGGTTAGTAGAATGGCATCCCTATGTGATTTGAACATCATGTACCATAGGTGTCAATATGTGTAGATCGTGTGTTGTGGCGCAATCCAGAGATTCCAGGCCATATTTGTATCTGCTGTGTTTACGGTTTCAAATATTTTCCTCATTTCCACTCTGTTTCTTACTTTAATATCAGCTGTCTTACAAGTTGAATTCCACTTTCATGATGTATATTATCAAATTGCTTAGTTTTTGTTATTCTTAAAGGTTACCTCTGAGAGTTGAAGTGTCTCTTGTACAGGTTAGCTTCGGGGTTCAGTATCCCCATAACGCTGTGAACATTTCAAGAGAGGACCGCAGGGAATTTAAGCGAACTAAATTTTGTAATAATTGGTCATACTCACATTATGAATGTTGTTTGCCATTCATCTATCTGTTTGTACGTAGTAGTGATGGGATCTTCATGTTCTATGAATCAGAAGAACAATATATTTGATTTTAGAATTTTCCTACAATGATATTTTAATAATTGTACAAAGGTTGTCTTGTTATCTACTTTTAACTGCATTACAAAGCCTGACTAAATTTAAAACTTAGCTTATGCACGGGTTGGAGAATATATATTGATCTAGGCTAAGAGGTTCAGTTGCTTACTGGAATATGATTCCTCATTGGTATGATTAAAATTATTTTTGTTGTATTCCTACTATAATTCCCCGTGACTATAACATCATTATTTATTCTGAGCACATTACACCCACGGTATTCATATTAGTTTTTTCGATTAAACTTAGCATCCACTTTTGTTTAAATACCCTTTCACTTTTGATTTTATCAGGCCACTCACAGCTGTAGAAGTGCTGAAACTTAGGATTGACGCCCTTCAGATGCTTTTCTAAGTTGTCTCCGAGCTATATCAAGTTATGTTTTTCAGTTGTTGAAGCTGGAGTATGCCTCAGGTGTGGTTATGAACTCCAGAAGTCTCCGGTAATTTTTGCCTGGCTTGTTGTATTCCTAAACTTGCCTATGGGTTGTGCAAGGCGTTGACAGGCCGTAAAAACTATGTCATACTTTTGGGAGTTAACATTGTCTCCTACCCGACCCGGTACTTGCTACTGGAAAAGGGTTTTGGTCTTTGGTCTTTGTTGTATTCCTAAACTACTTTCTTCTTGTTGCTTAATAATAATAATCCCAAAATCCTTATGCTGCAGAAGTCTTGATCCACGAAGTGCTCAAAGGTAGGGCTTTGCACTCTCCTTTCTAAGATATCGTATAATTCACAAAGCTTTATGTCATTTTGGATAGGTTTACGTGACTGTTAAGTTGTCATTTCCATGCACTACATTATCATGAATATAAAGCATGCCATTTATTGATCAAAGGAAAAACAGGAATGGAGAGGAGTAAGAACTTGACCTCTATAAAGATAAAGAAAACGAAAAAGAAAAATTAACAAAATCTACCAAGGACAGAATATCTGTCCTCCCTCATCACACGATGAATCATAGGAGGTTGAGCCATGCGCTTCAACTTTCTCCGTATCATTTATATTACATTGTCTTTGACTCTTTATTCAGTTTCATAACTGAAAAACAAGTTGTATTTGCAGTATACTTATCTGGTGAAAGCGTTTTCTAACAGGTTATGGCGTTGCTTCCAAAACCCCCTATTACTTCAGATAGGTGATTAATTGTTTATGTGCAAGTTTAAATTGAAAAATATTTGTTTTTATTTTGTTGCCTGTTGTCTGGTAGTTGACTTGTTTTCCGTTTGGCACCCTTATTAGTGTGCTTGACAATCTGGCCATATCCAAAACTGCTTGTGGATTCCCGGTTTTTCCTTCAGTGATAGAGATTCTCATGAGTGGCA
Source organism: Papaver atlanticum (assembly GCA_023531105.1). NCBI lineage: Eukaryota > Viridiplantae > Streptophyta > Magnoliopsida > Ranunculales > Papaveraceae > Papaver > Papaver atlanticum. Next base: position 4,199,725 of record JAJJMB010002292.1, on the reverse strand, counting down.
TGAGTGCCTCTGAAGATTATGCAGCAGCTGCAGCTTTGGCCTTTAGGCACATCTGTGATGGTGAATGTTCTTCTCTCTTTCAAATCTAGTTGTTTGTAAGTGCATACTCCTGTTGGAGATATCAGCTATTCAGTGGTGTGTGTCCCGTAAGGTTCCTTGGCAGAGAATGAGAACATTAGGAACTAGAAAGACGGCAAATTTATCCAATGCTCTTACTTCAACCTGTTCTGTGTTCATTGACTTGCTAAAGTTTGTAGCTCTTCTTTGTTTAGCATCAAGACTTCTTTTTTTCAACTTGAGCTAGGATCATCTATAGCTGTTCTATGTTTGCAGTTGTATGCTATGCCAAGATGTATAAATCAGTTTATTTTTTATTGAGGGGGAGGGTTCACTTTCCAAGTTGTGGATTCAAAGTAATTAGTTTTCTTCTCGTGAATAGATTGCCGACAAAAGCTTTGTGGATCTCTAGTGGGCAAGGTGGGCTATAAAGTCTCTGCTTAAGAGTCGTCGTACTTGGTTGAAGCCTTGAGGTAAAAAGCTGTTGTACTGCATTGCACTTGATGCCCAAAAACTTAAAGAAAAATCACCATAGTTTTTAGATCGATACATTTTTTTTACTTTGTTCCGAAATTCCTGTTTCAGTGTGGCATTTACAGAGCTTCCTTCTGAAAATGCAAAAAAAATCTGGAAGTTGTGACTCCTTTACAGGTCAGTGTTTTCCTAAAAGGCTGACTTTTCAAATAACTAATTTACGTAGCACAAATTTGACTGTTTCTGGAGATGATCAACCAGGAACTCATCAATCAAGGTCCCACACAACTGCAAGAAGCAGTTGCACGGGAACTTACTATTCATGTTGATTGCCTGGGAAATATGATCTTCAGGTTCTACTATCACATTTTTTTCTGTAACTTTTGAGCATAGAAAAAACGGAAATAAACCACTATCTTATCTGTTGATTTACGCCTCTTATATATGAGACTGTAATTATTCTATGTTGATCACCCTGAAGCTGTGGCAGATGCAATACATAGATTGTGGCCAATTTTCAAAGCCATATTTGATCAGTATGATTCTTGAGTGCATCCCCTCTAATTTCGTGGTAATACACTTTTTCTTGTCATACCTAATTAAGTTTGGCCGCTTCATGTTCTGTAGTCGTGCATGGGACATGCGGACAACGGAGTCTCTTTGCCGGGATTTTAACTATGCTGTGACTGTTATTGACCATGTTCCTCTGGGAATTCATTGGAATGAATCCTCAATTGCTATTACTGTTGGGTTATGGAACTCCTCTATCGACTTTTGATGTGTATATACTGTATTTGAAACGAGAAGGGTTAGAGACATCTAGTTTTGATTGATAAGGCTCCTACAACAAGTATCTTTAACTGTAAACAATCTCAGTGTCATTGTCTATAATCACTTGTCTAATTGTGTTTTTCTTGAATGACAGATATTTGGTTCTGACCCGTCATGTGCAAACTATCTCCGGAGTTTGATTGAAGCACTTTTCAGCCACACAACACATTTTCTGACAAAAATTGAGGTAAATACGATTGGCGTACATTTCATTGTAAGATTTGAGACATCGATGGAGAATCTTAATACGTTTCTTTGCTAATTTAGTTGCTTACTAAGAGGATTCTAGAAATTCTGACAAAAGTAACAACAACAAAAATCCCTGTTGGTTCAGTGGTACATCACGTTCCATGAGTCAATGAAACCATCCCTTGTGAAACTAGAAACCATTAGTTGTTCAAATGGTTGACTCCTAAGGTTATCACTATATTTCAGGTTGTGTACACCCTACTAGCCGAAAGAAAGCATTTCATTGATTCCATCAACAGCCGTAACAGAAGTGGAGCGCTCAAGATTTCTTCAAGCTTTATCAGAAGCAGCATCTGGGGATGATATTTCATCTTTAACAGTTCCCGTTGAGGAGATTTCAAGTCTTTAGCAGAGCAGTTCAAGAGATTGTACACGGAGAGGCCTCTGGAGTTGAATTTTGCAACAAACTGGATCTGATTTTTTTTGGTGGATTTTGTATCTGCTCATCATTGATTGTGTAAATAGAGTGGCGAGTGGCGACAGACTGTTAAAAATTTAAAATAAATAATGATTTTTTTATTATCGCCAGTTGCATTTTTCCGGTCCCAAAGATAAACTAGATGACCGCTGCCACGGTGGGACGGCCGACTGAAAAAATTGGCGCAAAAATAAATTTTGTATAATGGTCATGTAATCAGTTTTCGAAAATTGTGTCTAAAATGGAAATATCATTTTTCCTGCATCGGAGGGAGCACATCGTTTTATTAGTTGTAACGGAAAATTAGTTAATGCATAAACCAAAATATGGATGCATATGTGTTATGCATCCTTAGTGGTAGTTTGCATAATGGTTATGCATTCAATTTTCAAAAATTGTGCCTAAAAGGATAAACAACTCCGAATTTTTCGTAAAAACTCTAAATTTGATATTGTTGTTTGTACTCATTGCGTAGATTTCTTTAAAAGCTTTCCAACGAGATAAAATTTGTAAAATTCTAAGGCACGGATTTTTAGATATGTTATATTTTAGTTTGCTTTCCAATTATACCCCTAAAAAATACGATACTTATAGTAATTGGACTAAAGGGAGGGACGGTCGCATCAATTCAAATGGGACACCAAATTTTGGTTACCAACACCAAACAAAATCCAATCTTTTTGCTTTAATTTGGAAAAAAAAGTCACGTACCACATTGACACAAAGTCACCATATATAAAGTTCTTCCTCGCTTCGCTCGGTCAGCCTAATTATAAACTTCAGAATCCTAATGTGGTATAGTAATACGAGCGCTCTGTGTGGACCGGAGTGGAGGGTGGTTTCTCTATAAGTGCTGCCATCCAGAAAGTCGGAAGCAAAAATATTCTCAAAAAGTTAGAAGTAACTTTTTGGCTTTATTGAGTTAGAAGTAATTTCTAGAAGCTAAAAAATCAAGTCAAAAATCACTTCTTCAGGTGTAACTTTTCGAACTTAATCAAGTAAACACACTATTAAGGAAATGAACGAATCTCTCATCCATCTCATGCTTTCGAACCCTGCAGCTCTGAATTCTTCCACCTAGAAGTACTAAAAGGTACAGTAGGTGTAAGATCTCCAGCTTAACTCTTTTGATGAAAAATCTGAGAACTGCCATGTGCTAACCTGCCCCCAGGATAATGCAAGTAACAAAACAGAAATCAAACTCAAAGACGCAACCCAAGCTACACGACACAACACACGTAATGGTAGGAAAAACAACACAGCACTAGCGTTTCTTTTTCAAGGCTGCTACTGAGTGTTGCCGGATTCCACAGGTAACTCCAAGTTTAACGTTTTCTTGTTTTCTTTTGTAATGATTCAACATAACTAGAACTGTACCCTTAGAATAAGCAGGATTTGACCCCATTATTCCAGAGGTGGACTGTGAACGACACAATTACATGTTGAGTTTTCAACTCTGTTAGTGAAGAATCAAATACTGGTGTAAAAAATGGATTGTTCGATGCACTATATCCACTCATTGGCTTCCTTCATTGATATTGAAACTTTGTAAAAGTCTAAATTAAAACCAACTCAAGAACAGGCATGACTGACAGATTAAAGCTAGCTAAGCAAACCATATATATGAATGCACCCATTATCACAAAAACAAAGAAGAGAGAAATATGAGTAGTATTTTTCAGATGTTCATCAAAAATCTTTCTACAGTTCTGATATTCAACATATATTGCTATGTAGGGTTGAAATCTGATGCACAAATTGATACCAACAATGTTTTTCACTTGTGTTCAGGAGGTAATAAGACCTCTAGAACATATCTGTCAAACCTTAATCTTGTTCTGAATTCTTTAAGAAATTCATTCAACAACACCATAATCCGTAATGGATATTACAACGACACCATCGGTCGAAAGCCTAATACTGCCTACGCATCTTATCAGTGCAGAGGTGATACTATACCACTACAATGTCAATATTTTGTTGATTTAGCCGCTAAAGAAGTACTACGCCGCTGTCCAAACTCTGAAGAAGCAATTATTACGTACAAAGAAATAACTGTTTTAAAATATTCAGCTCGGTCATTCTTCTCAATCATGCGGGATAAACCATCCATTCCTCTTCCTCTCCCGGATGTGAATTCGGTTACAAACCCAGAGGAGTTTAATCCAGCATTCGACGAACTGACGAAAAATCTGTTAGCAAAAGTTGCTTCTAATGGTCCCTTCTTCGTCTTCTCCAACTAATAAAAATCTGTATGCTAGTGGGAGTATAGAGGTTACGTCCTCACAGAAAATATATGCATCACAGAAAATATATGCGCTGGCTCAGTGCTCTTCTGATTTATCAGTTAACAATTGCATTCAATGTCTTCGAGGGGAAATCGATGATGTTCGGTTCAGCGAGCTATTAGGTGGCAGAGTTATTTGTTGGAGCTGCTGTTTTAGATACGAGAGCTTTCGTTTTTATGTACTCAACCCAGCTTCACCACCATTTTCATCCCCTAAGAACCCACCACGGAGTAAGCATTTAAAAACATACATGTATGAAAATCTGCTGTTTAGTTTTGGGATATTGATTTTAATTAGTAAGCGATTTTTTTCATGTTCTTGCAGCAAAGCAAAAGATTTCGCTTAAAGTGTTGCTTGTTATAGTTGTTCCTTCGGTGATTACAGTACCATTCATCGCTAATTTGTATATCTGCATAAAAGAAGAAAGAAAGTACTTGAAAGGAAAATTGAAGGTATGCTACACTTTCTTATCGTAGGAAGGACCTGCAATAGTTTGAAAGCTTTCCGCACTAAATTAGATCTTATTAGCCAGTCATTTGATTTTACTTTTTTTTATTTTTGTAACATGTGAAGATATCAATGAGATTCAAAGTGCTGATTCTTTGCATATCAAATTTAGTACAATAAGCACAGCTACATGTAATTTCTCCGATGTGAATAAGCTTGGGCGAGGCGGATTTGGTATTGTATACATACAAGGTATGGACAATAAGATTGTAGATTGTGGTGACTTTAAATATAATTACAACACTTTCAGTTTATCCCATTTGTGCTGCATTTGTCAGGGCACACTCTCAGACGGGCAAGATATAGCCGTGAAGAGATTGTCTGAAAATTCCGGTCAAGGTGAAGAAGGATTTAAGAATGAAGTTGTAGTATTGTTCAAACTGCAACACAAAAATCTTGTAAGACTTTTAGGCTTTTGTGTAGATGGTGATGAAAAGCTACTCGTGTACGAGTTTATGAAGCATGGAAGCCTCGATCAAATTTTATTCGGTTCGGCTTCTTTCCTTTGTATTTTCTTGTATCACTCACAATGCAAAAACTTGTCAATTTATACTGCTATAATAATTTATTGAAATGTGTAGATCCTATTAAACGCACATATTTGAACTGGGAAAGGCGATACAAGATTATAGAAGGCATTGCTAAAGGACTTCTCTACCTTCACGAGGACTCTCGACTTTACATTATTCACCGAGATCTAGGAAAAGATATGGTCCCCAAAATTTCAGATTTTGGGATGGCTAGTGAAAGATTTCTTGAAAGATATTTTTATTGAAAGTTTTTGATCAAAAAATCAGAGAGATTACATACTGTTTTTATATGTAAAAGTAAAGAAGGTAAAGACAGTTGTTGTTAAAAAACAGAAATACGGCTGTGAAATAACTCAGACAGCTTAACCAATGTAATGACTCAGCAACATGTGCAAAACACATGTGTACAGACTCATGTGATTGACACAATCACAATCACAACACACTTACAATTACTCATTCTCACAGTCCCCCTCAAGCTTATACTGTTGAAAGCATAAAAGCTTGATAACAAGAGATAGAAACACAGGATGAGTAAGTCCCTTTGTGAAAATATCAGCCACTTGTTCTGCAGAAGCAATGTAAGCAATCTTGAGAAAACCAGAACTAACTAACTCCCTCATAAAGTGATAATCAACCTCCACATGCTTTGTTCTGGCATGAAACACAGGATTGCAAGCTAAGCTATTAGCTGATGTATTGTCACAGTAGAGCATACAAGGATGATGAATAGGTGTACCAAGTTCATGAAGCAAGAAAGAGATCCAAACAACTTCAGCAGCAGCAACAGCCATGGATTTGTATTCTGCTTCAGCTGATGATCTAGAGATTGTGGGTTGTTTCTTGGAAGACCAAGAAATAATAGAAGAACCCAAAAAGGTACAAAACCCTGAAGTGGATCTCCTGGTATCAGGGAACCCTGCCCAATCTGAATCAGCATAGGCAGTAATTGAAGAAATATCACCTGCAACAAGAGTAATTCCTGAAACCTATAGTACCCTTTAAGTATCTGAAGATCCTCTTAACAAGCAATAGATGTTCAGATGTAGGTCAATGCATAAATTGGGATACATATGTGACTGCAAAGCAAATGTATGGTCTTGTCATAGTTAAGTATTGCAATCCTCCCACCATACTTCTATAAGTAGTGACATCAGTCAGAAGAACTCCAGTAGATGATGAAAGTCTTGGACCATGAAGCACTGGAGTTTTAGCTGGTTTACAATGAAGCAGATCAAATTTCTGAAGCATCAATAGTATATTTCTTCTGAGTTAGAAGTAATTTCTGTGAATTATCCATAAAAGTAGCTTCAATACCTAAGAAGTAGTGGAGAGTACCCAAATCCTTCATTGGATATACCTTCTGAAGAAACTCAATGATTGTAGAACTCAGCTGACTTGAAGAAGCAATTAAGATAATATCATCCACATAAAGTAATAATACTGCCGTAGAGTCATCATGTTGATATACAAACATGGTATGATCACAAGAGGATCTAAAAAATCCAAATTCAAACAAAGTCCCACAAAACCTCTCAAACCAAACCCTTTGTGCTTGCTTAAGTCCATATAGACTTCTATTCAATTTGTACACATAATCTGGCTTTGTAGAATCAATGAAGCCTTTAGGCTGTTCCATATACACATCTTCAGTGAGAAATTCATGCAGAAAAGCATTACTCACATCCAATTGTCTCACAGTCCAACCTCTAGACAAAACAATAGTTAAAACAATTCTTATTGTTGGTGCTTTTACCACATGACTAAATGTCTCAAAGTAGTCAATTTCATCTTTATGATTGTACCCTTTTGCTACCAACTTAGCTTTGAATCTATCCGCAGTACCATCAGGTTTCAACTTTATCTTATAAACCCATTTACATCCTAAGACATTGTAAGTAGGATCTGGTTTTACTAAAGTCCAAGTACCAGCTTCTTGTAAAGCAGTATGTTCATTTTTCATTGCTTGCACAAAGTATGGATTTTTAACTGCAGTTTTATATGTCTTAGGTTCTGTAATAGATGCTACATAAGCAGTAAAAGATGAATGTAGAGGATGCCTGGCAGTGGAGTAAGACACAAAATCATGATCCAATGGATTGGGATTGAACACTCCAGTTTTTGACCTTGTAGTTATTGGTTGTAGCACATCAGGACATATAGAAGTAGAAGCAGTTGTAGAAGTATTCTCAAAACACACTGACTGATCTTGAGAAATGTCATCAGAAGTAGTAGAATCAGATAAAACTGAAGAAGAACTAATTTCTTGTAGAGACTCATGTGCTGTAACTGAAGTACTTGAAGTTGTCTTGAAAGGAAAAATATGTTCATCAAAATTCACATGAACAGAGATATAAGTCTTGTTGGTAGATAAATCATAACACTTATAACCTTTGTGAAGTGGACTATATCCCAGAAAAACACATTGAGTAGACTTGGGACTCAACTTGTCTTTTCTATAAGGTTCTAAATTTGGAAAACAACAGCAACCAAACACTCTTAGAAAGGAATAAACCGGGAGTGAGTTGAACAATACTTCATAAGGTGATTTAAAATGTAGAAACTTTGTGGTAAGCCTATTAATAATATAAGTGGCAGTAAGAAATAAATCATACCAGAAAGACTTAGGTAAATTTGCTTGAAAAGTCTCTGTGATATGCCTGTGTTTACGTTCAGCTAACCCATTTTGCTGATAAAGGTGTGGACAAGATACTCTATATATGATGCCATTATCATCTAAAAAGGACTTGAACTGACCTTTCACTAGTTCAAGAGCATTGTCACACTGAAAGAACTTGATAGAAGTATTCAAAACATTCTCAGAGCTGTTCTTGAAATGTTGGAAACAAGAAAGACTTTCTGATCTACTCTTCATAGGATATATCCAATGATACCTAGAGAAGTCATCAATGAATATTATATAATACTTGAAGCCAAGAGTACTAGTAACTGGTGCTGATCCCCATATATCCAAATGAACCAAATACAATGGTGAAGTAGTAACCCTCTTGGATAAAGTAAAAGGTAGCTTGTGATTCTTCCCCATCTGACAAGCTTCACATAAACAAGAAGAAGTAGTAGCTCCTAACTGAATAAAAGAAGTAGAAGCAATCTTGTTTAGAACCAAATCAGAAGTATGACCCAGTCTTTGATGCCACAGAGTATTATCACCAATCTTAGTAGAAGCAGTAAAGGAAAAATAAGTCAATCCTCTCATTGGATACAAATCATCTTGTATTTGTCCCTCAGCAAGCACTTTCCTAGTATGTACACATTTAATTTCATATCCCCACTCAAAGAACTCAACAGAGACCTTATTATCCTTTGTAAACTTAGCAATGGATAAAAAAAATTGTTTGATAGTTGGAACATAAAACACATCATTTAAATGAAATTGACTAGTATTTGTATCAAGAATAATATTGCCAGTCTTCTCAATGGGTAACATAGTACCATCTCCAACCATCACCTTATTAGAACAATCATAGGTTTGAGAATCAACTAGCAATTGTTTATCTTTAGTCATATGACTAGTTGCAGCAGAATCAGGTAACCAAACAGATGCAGCATTCACATCAGAAGTAGAAGTAGCTGAATGTGCTTGAATAGCTGCAAAGGCTTGTTGTAGTGAATTAGAAGCACCACCACTAGTTGAAGGATCTGAATATTAGATGTACTTGGATTACCAGAATTTTTGTTTGGTATATACCTGAAGTGACATCTATTTGCAGTATGGCCTAGTTTCTTACAAATCTGGCAAACAACCTAACTAAAATCAGTAGGTTATGACTTATTCTTAGGTTGAGAATTGGATTTGTAAGTAGATGGTTGTGATGTGTGCTTGGTGTAAAAAGCTGAATTGTGTTCTAAAAAAGATGCTTGTTCAATTTCTTCAGCCTTAAGCCACTACTCATGATGGAGCAATCTAGAGATAACATCACTTAAAAAAAACTTAGTTTCTCTATTCTGAGAAGAGATAACAAATTGTCTATAATATTTTCCTAGACCCATGAGTGCATACATGACAATATCAGATTCATCTACCCTATCTCCAATTGCTTGTAATGAATCAGTAATAGTTTTTAACTCATCAACATCAAAGTAGGAAGTGATGAATTTGTTACCTCTTTTGATTGAATGAACCTGACTTCTAAGAAGTGATTTCTTAGCAGAAAATTGTTGAATGAACTTTCTTTCCAAGTAGACCCAAATTTCTCTGGCTGTTGTAAAACCAATAGCACATCTGGAGATGGAATCATCAAAAGTACCATTAAGGCAAGACATTACAAATCGATTCATCTTGCGCCAATGAACAAACAAAGGATTTGGTACTTGTTCACCATCGAGATCAACAGATGCCATTGGACAAACAGAAGAACCATCAATAAACTCCTCAAGATCTGTGGTAATCAAAATAGACTCAAACTGATTTTTCCAAATCAGATAATTCGAACCATCTTCTTTGAGTTTTACTGAAACAAAGTTAGTAATATTCTGAAACATTAGAGCAGAAGATGTAGACATTACAAATCAAGATCTGAAGAAATAATAGATGAAATAAACCAATATGTATAGAGGATACAAATTTCTGATGAATTGAAAGAAGTTGTTGAAATTTTAGATTTCAAGATATAAAGAATGGATGAAGAAATCAAGAAATCAATGAATATGAACAGCAATCGTAGTAGTTTTGAATGATCTGACGAATGTATTGTAGAAATTTTAAGAAGTAGTAGCTGCAGCGGAAATTTTAAGTGATTTTAAGTTATTTTAGGATCAAAAGTTGTAGAAGAATCAAGATCTTCTTTGTTAAACTGATACCATGAAAGATTTCTTGAAAGATATTTTTATTGAAAGTTTTTGATCAAAAAATTAGAGAGATTACATGACTGTTTTTATATGTAAAAGTAAAGAAGGTAAAGACAGTTTCTGTTAAAAAACAGAAATACAGCTGTGAAATAACTCAGACAGCTTAACCAATGTAATGAATCAACAACATGTGTAAAACACATGTGTACAGACTCATGTGATTGACACAATCACAATCACAACACACTTACAATTACTCATTCTCACGGCTAGATTTTTCCTGTTGAATCAAAATCAAGCCAACACAAAACGAATTTGTGGAACTTTGTAAGTATTCTTCTATTTATTCATAAATCATGTCTCTAAACATACGATATGGCTACGTAGTTAACCACAGAAAGATATCTTCCATTTTGCTGCTGGATTTTGCAGTGGATATATGGTTCCAGAATACGCAATGCACGGTAAATTCTCTGTAAAATCAGACGTCTTTAGTTTTGGCGTTTTGATTTTAGAGATCCTGTGCGGCAAGAGGTGTAACTCTTTTGGTGGATTAGAAAGTGCTAAGAATGTCTTAAGCCATGTGAGTTTGAATTTCGTTTATTTTAGTTTTCGGACATGTGATTTCTCATAGTTATAGTGATAAATAAAGCCAGATGAACTTCGTCACTGCACACTAATTATAGAAACCGTATTGTAGGCATGAGACCTTTGGAAGGTGGGGAAATCTATAGAATTGTTAGATCCAACACTAAGAGAATGCTATTCAACAAACGAAGTGATGAGATGCATCCAAATTGGGTTGTTATGTGCTCAAAATGATGTAGATAGTAGACCCACAATGGCGTGGATTGTTCACATCCTCAATAAGCAATCTGTCACTCTTCCAACACCTTTATCACCGGCTACGTTTTTAATGCCCGGTGAAACAGAGCCCCTACTACACCATGTTGACAACATAAGCTGGAATGAAGTATCAATGACGGAATTTCACCCTCGCTGACAATCAATGTGAATGTGAACTCCCTCCTTGCCCATTCCTAAATTTCAAAAGTTGTTTTCAAATGCGTCTACCAATACGTGTATGGCTCTGACGTACTGACTCTACATTGCTAGTGACTTCTGTTGCCAGCCAAGGAATTTTCTTTGGGAACATCATTTAAATATCCCTCAAAATTTCCCCCTTAAAATATATCCTTATTCAATTTTTAAAAATACATTACCTTCTGAAAAGTGGACGCAACTAGCACAAGTTGCTTCCATAAGTGGACGCAACTTTATACAAGTTGCTTCCAAAAAGTTGAAACAACTTTCTCAAGTTGACTTCAAAAATATTATTTTTTACCCCTTGGGGGTATTTATGCAAGGTCAACAAAAATAGAGGGTATTTATGACATTACCATTTTTCATTTTGCTAAAAGTGTCAACGGTGATATAATATCATCCTCGTCAGAAGAAATCTATATAATAATAGAGTTTTTTCGAACGCTCTCATTCACCGGAGCCTGTGGTTGATTTTTGCTTCTGGTTGATTCTGGCCCCGCCAATTTTTTTAAAGGAAATTTATTTGACGTGGCCCAATAAAATACGTGGAAAATATTTTCTGACCCCACCAAATATTCTTATAATCGAAAACGGGTTTTTTATTACCTAAAACAATTATCCCGATAAATAAAATATTGCCAAATATACGATATTGCCAAAAACAAATCACACATTCATGATTTCATCGTAAAAATCAAAAAATTAAATCAATCATGCATCAATCATAGAATCAATCCCATCATTAATGAATTAGAAAAATGTAAGAAATGTTCAATGTCCGGTTACAGTTCTCATAATCATTCTTTTCCTAATTACGGTTTCATGCTATCGATTAAAACAAAAGAATAATTTCCTAATTACAGCTCATTCTATCAATTAAAACTTAAAAATAAGATTACACTTCCTGATGAGAACTAAAACTAAATAAATTTGATCAAATCGATCGTGGGAACTGACCTTTGAGTCCAACGTTATTTATGTCTTTCTTGCAAATTTTAGTGATCCTGTACAAAAGTAAAAAATTACAGAATTTTAGAATCTAAAACAAAAAAATTGAAGCAAGAACTAAAATATGAAGCAAACCGATACAAAAATGAGCATACAAAATTCAATCAATAACAAAATAAGGTTATTTTCGTATCAGAACTAGTAGTAAAACACCAAGGTGACCAAATTTGGAGTACAAAAACTCCATTCAAATGTTGGGATCCATTAAAACTCCATATTAAACAAAATCGTACAAAAATCCCAATTTTTTAAAAAATGATACAAAAACCCAAAAAAAAATTGATTTCATCTTATTTCTGCCTATTTTTTATCATGAAATCAAAGATTTTAATGATGAAACGGTAAGTTTATGACGAAACAAAATTTTGGTGGTACTGTTTCTGGTTAGTGGTGGTGTTGGTGATTTTTATGGTGATGGTAATGCTAGTATTTGTGTGTGGATGTGGTGTTGGTTGCTAATAGTGATAGTTGATGGTGGATATGGTGGTGGTGATTGGTGATGGTAGTGGTTGGTGATGGTATTGGTTGATGATAATGGTTGGTGATGGTAGTGCTGGTATATATTGATGGTGGATATGGTGGTGGTGGTTGGTGATGGTAGTGGTGGATATTGATACAAAACCCCCAAATATTAATATTATTTGGGGGTTTTGTGTTTTGATGAGGTTTTTGTGGATGGATAGTGACACCTTTGGGGTTGTAACTCACGTCCCGTTTTCATATTCTTAGTTTTTTTCATACCATAATTAATAGTCAAATAAGTCTAAAATAAAATATAAATATAAACCTTATATAATTAAAATAAAATATAAATAATTAAGCCGATTCCTAATTTTGTTATGTATATTGATGTGTAATATATTTTTATGCTTCAAAAAAATATGTAATAGTATATTTTCCATATAAAAATATTTCGCGACCACTAATTACGTTAATATGAGAATAAAGTAGGTATCCATAATTACAAAATTCCCTAATTTTTAGAGTGTTGTTTCCTAAAAACAAATACAGTAGAACCTCTATATAATAATACTCTATATAAGAATAAACTCCATATTGGAATAAGTCATAATTTTTTTCGGTCCCGTCTTAAGGAACTTACCTCCATATAAGAATAATTCACAATACTATATGGATAATATAGGTCATATCGTACATCAAAGTTTAAGACGAAAAGATTCTTTTAAGCAATTTGAAAAATCCTTTTACTTTTTAGCGGGTGTGATTTTATTTTATTTTTTATTTTTTGTATGAGTCATTCAAATACCTTTGATCATATGATTTTATTTGTCAATTTTCCATATCATTGTTGAATTTTGTGTGGATTGTGTTACATAGAAAACTTCATATATTTGACTAATACATGTGAAACTAAACAAAATTCACATGTGAAACTAAACAAAATTTATGTTTTTCTAGGTATTGTCTCGGTAAATTATGTTGCATACCAAACTTCCTATATTTAACTTGCGTATCATACATGTGAAACTAAACAAAATTTAACTAACATTTGTATTTCCTAGGTACATTGTGATGTTTGTTGTGCGTAATTATGTTTTCTCCTAGATACATATATAACAATTTTTATTGATCGTTTCAAGGTAGACCTTTATGTATATAAGAATAACCTCTATATAAGAATAACTTCTTGTGGTCTTTAGGATATTCTTATATAGTGGTTATACTGTATTCAATATTGTAACCAGCAATATTTCCAATATTATTCCAATAGATGCGGATTCCCTTATATTTGGTAAATACAACATTATTTCCAAACAATTCGTATAATTTCCTTATTTTCTATTACAAAATATTCTTCGGCTCGACCTCACTCTATAAAACGTGATATCAAAAACCCAAATCTCATTCGGCGCCGAACTCTCTTCCAGGTACTTTTTGTTTTCTCTAGGGCTTTGTTTTCTCCATTACTGCGTGCTTACATAATCTTTTTTGTTTGATCCGTGGATGTATTTTTTTAGATCATCCAAGAAATGCACGAAAAAGATGTTGTTTCTCTCATTCGAGAACAACTCGGTAATCTTTTATATCGGTTTTAATCTTTCATTAACGAGAAAAGCTCTTAGGGTTTTATCATGTGATAATAAAATACCAACCGGTTTGATCGTAGCATTTTTTTTTGGTTTGCAGGTCTTAAAAATGCTTATAACAATGTTTTTGTTTGATCTTTGGTTATCGTTAGTTTTGCAGAGAAAGTGATCGATACTCCTTTTCTCTTTCGAAGGAAGACAACTCAGGTGATTTTTACTCTTGCTTAAAAATCTTTATTCAAGCTAAATTTTTCTACAGTTTCGCTTATAAAATTATAATATAAAATACAAATATGTTTACGAATTAGTCAAAAAAAATCATACGCCTGCCAAAAATAATAAAATTCTTGATATTTTTAGGTCTTTGATGAATATTAATTTAAAGGATAGTCTTTTTTGATGCCTGGGTCTCTATAAAAGGCGTTAGTCAAAGTAAACCCATCATTATGGGTTTGTACTGTTTTTAAGTTTTATTTTTCAGTATTTTTCAATTTAAGTTTTGTAGTCGATTGCTTGTTCCATTTATTCCTCTCTTTTTCTTTTCTCTATTCGACTATTTCTCATCTCTTTGGTCTCTCTTTTTCTTCTCACATGCCAAATTCCTTCGACTGATTATTATTGATTTTTATTGTATTTATTATTTGTTGTGATTATTTTGCAGGTGCGATTTTGGCAGAAAAAGAAAAAAAATAGATAATTAAATAACAATTCTCAATAGGTAAACCCTAATCATTTTATTTTCTTCCTGTTCAACTCCCTCATTCTTCTGCTCCAATTTTTCTTCTCGATTCTCCCAATACATAATTCTTATTTTTTGTTCTCATTTTTATCTTTTGGACTTATTAACTTTTAATTTTGCAATCAGTACTGATTTGGAATCAGTATTTTAATTTTTCAGCCAAGAATCTCCTTGGAATGGGTCAAATTAGTACGTGCCAATCCTGGCTGGTGCTTTAAGTTCTTTCAGTTTTCTAATTATAGATTGACTTTTTAGATTTTTTGTGATTCCTATAAATGCCTTGCTTATCTTCTTTATTTTGTTATTACTATTAGCATCAACTAACTAAAATTTCAGTTTGCAGCACACGATTGTGTATAAATAATGCATTCGAGTAATGGTTTTGGTACTTTTAATGTTCGAGGATATCTGTAGGAGGTTATCATCAAGATAGTAATGCATGTATTTGCCTTGTGTGGATTTTTATCCGCCTCATGTGCCCTTTTATCCCTCTACTGGTGCTAACCATGTGTATTCGCCTGGATAAGGTATGGTTACGTTGAATCACTTCGGAGGCGCAATGTCATGTTACAACGGGATGCAACTGTCCACATGACATGAATGTTGCAATAGCTGGTATAAATAAGGCTACTGATAGGACTAATGAATCAGCTGTGAATAACGAACAAAATGAAAATTAAATGCATGACATGGCTAACTTTTGATTAAAGTTGAGTTGATTACCTTTTCCTTTTATCCTCTACACTCAGTGGAGAAGGTTTTAACCATCCTTTTTTTTTTTGAACCTTGAACCTTTAAACTATATGCAAGTAATAATGTCTTTCCCAAAAAAAGAACAATTATATATGTAATATGTTGACGTAGTTTACATGATATTATAATTTAAATTAGGTATTCCTCTTAAAACAGAGGGGTAAAACTCTGAAGCATAAATAAATACTATACATCCGAGAGTGCAAAAGTTACCTAATTAGGAATATTAAGTTGCATAGAAAATATTTACATAGTAAAAATAAAATAAATATATAAAAATATTTTATATAAATAAGTATTTCATGTATAAAAATATATAAACCAAATACATTGGAAAATCAAATACAAAGAGGAAATAACTAATACAAATTATGCATCTTTTGTTACTGAGAATTACACGGAAGCGGCATAGTTGTATCTTAGAGAATTTTTAAACAAGGTTGACAATACGTACATGCTACATCATGAACTACGATTGAAAATTGGATTGACAATTATTCTCTCGAATAAGCTAGCCAGTAGACAAGGCATTATTGAGAGCACGAGGTTAACTATAACACAACTAGGAAAACATGAAACTGACGCAGAACTGATAATTGGAGTTGATAAGAAAGAATGTGTGGAAATAAGGGATACAATACCACTTATCAGATGTCAATTTCCGATAAAAAATTTCTTTGTAATGCACATGAACAGGTGCTGGGAACAATGCTTACGCAATGCCGAATTCTACTTTGGATTAGAAGCTTTCGATGAGAATAAAAGTCCAACGTATATTGGCATTTCAAATGCAGCTTATGGACCATCAAAAAAAAAAAAAATTTACTGTCATCAAGAAAAATGATTTCCCAGATGGATATACCAAAATATTCATGACAATTTCAGATCTATAGACTGGTTATTCTTCAAGCACTGACTTACATATAGAGAGGAGAGGTGGGATCATGCAGAAGCCATTATCATGCTAATAGTTATGTGCTTTGATTATCCAATTAAATTGGATTTTAAAGCCACGGGTGAACAACGATTAAAATTTGTGGATTTGGTGCAAGGTGCTAGATGTCCAATCGCGTCTGATCCATCACCGGCGGGTTTAACATGCACGGGAGAGCGGGTGGATGGTTGGATCAGGCGGACCCGCGTGGAATGTTAGGAAATGGCATTTTGATAATTTATAGATTTAACCAAACATTTTTACGGCAGTCAACATTGGTCTACCGACCCAAAATCCATGGAAGCATATCTAAAATGCTAGATTAAGGTAGACAACGTAGAGTGGTATATCCTTAAAGCAATGCAACAGTGAGTTGAAAATAAGATTCTGAAATAGGGTAACCTAAACTACTGTTGAGGCCATGGGTAGGAAAGAGACAACCTGGAGGACTAAAACATCTTAGTAACAAGATGAAAAGAAAGTAAAAGCGATTTCCATAGTAGCGGCCAGAAAAATGTGAGCCTCCTAAACCAACTCGGATATTATTTTCTTGCACATAAACTCAAATATTAACTTCTTGATTTTTTTATTTATTCCATAAGCAAGAAGCTGATCCGTGCATCGCACGGGATACAAACTGGTTACATCAATACATGTTGCCTCCCCAAAGGAATTACAAGTCTTAAGAGCTCCCGCATAAGCCTTAACTAGATATAATTGTTTCCAAGTCCGCGGAACCGCAACGCCTTTTAAAACCGGCGGAGATCACACATACATATGCACTATCTTTTAAGTAGAAATCTCATGTAAATGAAGTGTAACTTAAAGTTCCAAAATTCCAAATGATTAAAAGAGAGGTCTCCTCAAAAAATAAAATAAAACACTATAGTTTAAGTAGAAATCTCATGTAAATGAAGTGTAACTTAAAGTTCCAAAATTCCAAGTGATTTATTTTTTTTTATTTTTTTTTTGAACTAGGTAACCATTAAACAGTAGAAGTTACAATTCTAGGATAAGCAGTGCCAATCCGATCATTAAATACAACGTTTTGTAGAAAGGATGGGCAGGTGAATTCCCAGCTTGTTGTTGTTGTTGCTGCATGCTTTGGAGTTGGTCTTTTACCGCTTTGTTTGCTAGCTCGTCATCCTCCTGGTTCGCTTCTCTCCATGTGTATGTGATTTCTGTTAGCATGTATTCTAGGTACCAAGGCGTTTGTGACTGTGTTGTCAAGAGGGTGATCAGTGCCTGTGAATCCACCTCGAACCAAATGTTTTGCATTGGTGTTGAATAGCTATCCTTGTTGCCAATAATAATCCCCATGTTTCTGCTAGAATTGACGTAGTTATCCCTAGTGGTGCTGCCATAGCTTTCAGTAGATTTCCTTCAGTGTCTATGCATATGATTCCTTCCCCCGTCGGTCCTGGATTTCCTTTTGATGCTCTGTCGGTGTTTATCTTGATCCAATTAGGTGGTGGTGCATTCCATCGTATGTAGATAGTTGAGGTGGTAGTTCTTCTTTGTTGGTGTCGTCTGATAGTCGGCCCGTCTGCCATGATGGGAGCCATATATTTCTGTGTTCGTTGGTATTCCTCAAACATTACCAATATGAGTTGGAAGATTTGCAATGGGTTTTGTTATTGCCTGTTGTAAACTGTTGCATTTCTTGCGAGCCATATGTGCCATGCCGTGAACCCAAATAAAATCCTCGTTGTTTCTGGATGGTTTTTGTTGAGAACGTCATGAATTGTTGTGGGACATGCCAGATTTCCGAGTGTATTCCATTGTGGATGTTGCTGATGTGGTTGTTGTGGTGGGTTTTGATGGTGATTATGATGATGCTGATTCTGATGATGGTGAGGTGAGTGATTTTGTTGATGGTGGTGCTGATGTTTGATAGACGCATTTATGTGTCTATTTTCATCTCTATTGTATATATTGTTAGTACCCATTTTTGTACTTATTATGGTGTTTTATGTGTTTGTAGGTATTTTTGGGCAATAAACATTTTTGGAAAAAATCGGCTCGAAAAGTTGTCTAAAGGCACCCAAGGGACATTTGTTATTCGGACTCTCACTACTGGATAAGGGGTACCCAAATTACTAAGGGGCACCCAAATTGCTAACCGCACCCCATCACTGGTTAAGGGGAAACCATCATCCTCTTTGTTTGAATTCAGAAAAGTGGCGTGAAAATTTGGTTTTGAACTGCCAGAATTAGGGTTAAGAATTTGAAGGAGTTTTAAGGAGATTCAATGGCTGAATTTGATTGGGTTTGTTCCTCTGAGTGTAACAGGCGTGGTATAGTCATTCGTTTCAGCTAGATTTGGCTAGAGAATCAGTTAGAAGTGAAACAGGGAAGTTAACCTTAACCTACACCTGCGAAGAGTGGAGCGTATTTTCCACGGGATGTTTTAATCTTTCTCGAGTTTATCTATAGATGGCACAAGGCTGGAGTATGTACGAATCATTTTGTGGCAAGATTGGAGCGTGTTGATCACTGACAGATGCGTGAAAATCAAACCAAGAGTTAAACAGGGAAATAATATCTTGGGGTGTTGGAACGGAGTGAAGAGAGGATTATTTCGCATTAAACTCAAGAGATTTGGGTACTGTTGCGATATAAATAGGTGTATCGGGGTCACAGAAGGGGGAAGGGAGAATTGGGAGCAGTTTGGAGTATCACAGAATCGGAAAATCAAAGTTGCAGGAAGAACAATTTTTCTGCTGGTGAAGAACTTACGAAGAACATAAGACGCTCAAAGACAGTCGTTCCTCAATAGTGCTTGTGACGGTTATCTGTTATCGTTTCCTGTAACAGTTGAGTTTGTAACAAATATAAGTGTTACAAACCCGATTTTTATCATTTTTTCTCCCATTTCATCATTTGTGAACCATTTTTGAGCATTAATAAAGATGAATTTTGAGCATGTTTCCAAGATGATGATGAGCTAATTCTCGCGTAATCAAGGCACGGAGGAAGCTATTGATGCATGAATAATTGGTAATTATTTTACTTTTCTCTAATTTGCATTTTATAATTCACTCAAATCACTGCTTTGCAGAATTTTAATTGTTTGCATAATTTTCTTAATTAGTTGTGATTCAATTAGATAGGTTATACTTTGTTTAGATAATCTATGCTTAACGGATACAATTAATGTTTGAGAATATGCTTGATTATTTGTGAATTAAGAAAAAGAGATTTTAAAGATAATTAGAGTTTTGGAATTTTTACCCTCATTCATTCATGTGTAATAGTGGAATCTAGTGTCTTGGTTATTTTCAATCTTAAAAACAAATTTGGATTTAAATTTTCTCTATTTTTAGTTTAAATAAGTCTAAAATCAATTGCTTTCACAAGTCTCAACGAACCTTTTACTACAACAAAGTTGAAATCACATCAATGTTGTTGTGCCCATTGCTGTTGTTATCGTCATTGCTGTCATGGTTGTTGTTGTTGTTGCTGCTGAGTGTTGCCGTGTTCAGGACTTCGTGAGAGATGTGTAATTATGAGATGCCAGATTGCTTTCGCATTGTTGCATTCAAACAGTAGATGGTTCTCCGATTCTTCTTGGGTGTTGCATTTAGGGAAAATATTTGTGTTGGTGATGTGTAGTCGGTGTAGTCTTTGAAATGTCGGTAGACCGTGGTGTGTGACTTTCCACAAGAAAAGCCTGATTTTTGGTGGACATTGTAGTTTCCAGATTGCTTTGTAGTCCACAGGGTGTTGATGTTGGGTTTGGTTGTGTTGGGAAATGGTTATCTGGGAAGTGATTTTGTTGTAGCCAGTTTTTGATGTGTAGGTGCCTGTTTTTGAGTAAGGTCAAATGATTTGGTCTCCAGTTGGTTGTGTTGGTAGGTGTAGACTTACTATGCTTCGAGCCAAAGGAAGTGGGTAGGTCGAGAATTAGGTTGTGATTCCAAGTATTGGATGTGCGGTCAATGAAGTGGGCTGCGGTGGTGGTTGGTGGAAGATTATGAGTTGCGTTGTGTAGGGTATGTGTTGAGTTTGGAATCCAATTTTGGCTGATCAGGGTGTTTTTTCCATCTCCAATCTGTGAGACAACTAAATCCTGCCAAACAACAGACAAATTAGCTAGATTTTTCCATAGAGAACTGGCTGATGAGTGAGGTTTTGGGATTGAAATTGAATTTGTGTTGTTGTTAAGGTATTTTGGTCCACAGATTGAAGTCCAAATCGAGGAGTTTGGTTGTTGTAGTTGCCATACTCTTTTGAGAAGCAGAGCTTGGTTGCGTTCTTTACTCTTCCTTATGCCAAGTCCTCCTTCTGAGAGTGGTGTTGTAATTGTGTCCCAACCAATGGGACGGAGCTTCCTTGTTTGGATGTCATGACCCAAAAAAAAATATATAGTAATTCTATCTATTTTGTTGTGCACCTCAGAGGGAAGTTGATGTGCTTGCATAGCATGGTTGATGGTGGGTGTTAATGCTGTTTTGATCAACATCATTCGTCCTGCTTGGTTGACACATTTGGTGATCCATCCTCTTGCTTTTCTCTCCAACCTGTTTAGCAATTCAGTAAAAAGGTGTGATGAAATCCTACCTTTCCGGAATTGAATGCCTAGATAGGTAGGGGGTCTGTAATTGTTTTGATGTTGAAGCATTGTTTGAGTTGAAACACTAGTGCCGGGTCAAGCTTTGGATGATGAGTAAGTGTAGATTTCTCTCAGTTGATTGCCTGTCCAGCAGAGGTGGAGTAGCTATTCAGTATATTCTGCAAGCTTGTGTAGGATTGTGGGTCTGCAGAGCATGTAATGAGAAGATCGTCGGCATACATGAGATGTAGAATGGGAGGTGACTTCTTTGCAATTTTGACGCCTTTGATTTCCCCCTTTTGTTCGAGAACTCCTAGATTGGTGGATAAGACTTCTGCACATAAAATGAAAATATAAGGGGATAAGGGGTCACCTTGGCGAAGGCCCCTTGTGGGCTTAATGAAACCTTGTGCTGAGCCATTGAAGTTGATAGAGTATGAGACCGAAGTGATACAATTCATGATATAGTTGATAAATATTAATGGAAATCCCATTTTGTTGAGTGTGAGTCTGATGAAACCCCAATCGAGACTATCGTATGCCTTCTGAATATCCAGTTTTAGAGTAATTTTTGGAAGCTTAGATGGAGGTGTTTCTCTGATATGGTGGAAGAGTTCAGTGGCAACTGCTATGTTGTCATTGATGGCACGATTGGGTACAAACACACTTTTTTAGGGGCTAATCATGAACTGAAGTAGTGGTCTTAGCCTAATGACAAGGATTTTGGCTATGATTTTGTATGCAACATTACAGAGTCCTATCGGTCGAAACTGGTTTGGTTTGGTAGGGTTTTGGTTTTTGGGGATGGGAGTGATATTGGTGTGGTTTATGGGTTATTCAATATGGGAGTGGGTAAAGAAGTGTTGGATCATTTCAATGATTTTGGTTTTGATTGAAGGCCAGAATGTGGTATAGAACTTACTTGTGAAACCGTCAGGCCCAGGGGCTTTGTTGGTTCCAATTGAGTGAATTGCTGTTTCGATTTCAGTTTCCATCACCGGTTTAGTCAGGGTGGAACACTGGTTTTGAGTTAGCCGGATGGATATACAAGTGAACAAGGATAGATCGATGATGGTTGCTGGTGCCTCATACTTGTTGGTGTAAAATTGTTGGATCACTGCAAGAATGGTTGTTGGTGTAGTGTGCCAATTTCCTTTCATAACCTGTATTTGAGAAATGTGGTTGATGCGTCTATGTATAGTTGCCTTGGTATGGAAGAATGTTGTGTTCAAGTCTCCTTCCTAGAGCCATTGAATTCGCGATTTTGCTTCCAATATATTTCATGGAAATTTGCCAGCATCAAATGTGTGTGTATGTAATCCCGTTCCTGTTGAAGCCAGATTTCTCGAGTTTGGCCTAGTGAGATGGCACACATGTGTTGGGCTTTGCTGATTGCTTGTTCCATTTCTCGAATTAGAGTACGTAGGTGACCGAATGTAATTTTTCTCCAAGTTTGCAAGGCATTAGCAGTGCTGCTCATCTTACTGAGAAGGTTGATGGGAGGGGAAGGTGAATGAGATTGGTTCCAAGCTTCCATGACCACGTCCTTCATCTGTGGGTGTATAAACCATAAGTGTTCTAACCTAAAAAAATTGGTTTGAGGTTGTCTGATGAATTGTTCTTGGAGAAGTAGTGGGGTATGATCTGATGCTATTCTAGTTAGGTGTTTGATTACCATGTTTGGATGTAGGTTCAGCCAGTTTTGGTTGCTAAGGCCTCTATCTAGTCTTTCCATGATGATATTTTTGCCTAGTTGTTTGTTGGTCCAAGTGTATGGATCGCCTTGAAATCCCAGGTCGATGAGCCCATTAGTATCAATAACATCTTTGAAGTGGCTAGCTTGATTGCACATTACCGGTCGTCCTCCCATTTTTTCCGAATGATTAAGCACCTTATTGAAATCCTCCATAAGTAGCCATGGGAGGTTATGTTGAGGGATGATTGAGTTAAACTCTTGCTAAAAATTCCAGTGTGCTTGAGGTTGTGGTGGCTGATAGACGCATTTATGTGTCTATTTTCATCTCTATTATGTATATTGTTAGAACCCATTTTTGTACTAATTTTGGTATTTTATCCCTTTGTAAGTGTTTTTGGAGAAATAGGCTTTTGCGGCGAAATTAGCTCGAAAAGTTGTTGAAGGCACCTGGGAGGACATTTGCTATTCGGACTCTCATTTTGGATAAGGGGTAACCCATTTCCAAGCAGCTGCTAAGCACAGACCAGGATTGGATAGGGGGACACCTTCTCACATTTTGAAAATGAAAATTGGCGGGAAATTTTGCCGCACGAAGAACAGAGTTAGGATTGCGATTTTGGGTTAGTTATGAAGAGATTAAAGCTCTGATTTTTCTTGGGCTTGCTTCTTAACCATCAACAGACGAGGTATGGGTGATTGAATGGACTGTTTTGGGCTAGATAATCGTGTTTTGATAAAACAGGGAAGAAGAAAAAAATATATGGAAACAGGCAAGTTTTCAAAATTACACATGGAAGTTTCGTGGGATTTAGGAGAAAATATCTTCCCTGTGATTTGGAAGTATCATATACAGAGATATCTTGGGACAAAATCAGAGAAAACACGTGAAACAGAGATAAGAAAAGAAATATCGCAACTTGTGGAGGAAGGAAAAAAAATCAAAGTTATTCTCGGATTTTCTTGGCCCTATGATGTATAAAAGAGTTGGTTCGAGTCCTAGGAAGGGGGGAACACTTGGAGAGAAGTTAGGGGAAGTTTAGAGCCTTAGAGAGCCGAAAAAATCAACTTGCAGAAACTCGCCTGCTGCTGCTGAAGAAGAAGAAGATGAAGAACATAAGACCCACAAAGTCAGTCGCAGAGGCAGACTTATTTTCAGTGACAACGAGATACTGTCGCTCCTTCCTGCAGTCACCGAAGCTTTTCAGCAACGATTCCGTCTTCCGTATTAGACTTTCAGCGACTACAGTATACCCTTTTCTCCCTTTTAATCAATTTTTGAGCCATAAACATGTATTTTGAGAAAACGATTAATATGAGGAGCTAAACCCCTTAGCCGAGGCGACGAAGGAAGCCATTGTTTCATGAAAAGTGGTATAATTCTATTTTAATTAATTTTTGCAATTTTTTATATGATTATTTGCATAGAACGAATATAGAAAAATTGATTTTTATTGAGTAGTTGTGAGTTGTTTTGATGGAACATGCTAGGTTTTAAAACTTTTGATGTTTCATGCTTTGTGATTACAACTATTACTTCAAAAATCTATTAGAGGAAAATATTAGAATCACTTTAAAGAAAAAAATTGCATGAATATTGATTAGAGTTTATCAATTAATTGGTCAATGGTGGAATCCAGAGTCTCGGTATTTCTTTATATTTTTTATATAAATTATTTGCATTGTTGAGTTTAATTTAAGTCTAAAAAAAAATCCTTCACAAGTTCGAGCAACGAATCATTTTTACTACAACTACAAAACTCATCAGTTGCCCATATATGCCAGTGAAAAGCCATGGTGGCGAGCTTGAAACAGGTTCAATGTAGGCGTGAATCATATTTTGATTAGCGATTAAGACAATAATCGATAGGTTGGAGTTCCACAATAGACTTAGACCCCCTTTGTGACCATTACAAGAAACAGTGAAACAATTATCATATCCTAGAGTATGTTGCAAAAAAGACATGTGTTGTACAGATGATAATGTTTCAGACAAAAACATGATAGAAGGTCTAAATTTGCGTGTATACTCACGCAGTTTCTGGATTATCAAGGGATCGTGGGCACCTTGACAATTCCAAGCAAGGTAATTCATAATGAAGGCGAGTGTTGGCTTGGGCCAACAACTTGCAGAGGGGTAGCATTCGCAATGATTTCAGTCTCTTCATCAAAAGATAGATGTCACGCCGGATTGGTCGATGTTGTTTCCTTGGACTTGTAGGTTGGGGTATGCTTTGGCGCCAGTGAGTTGAGTTGTTGTGGATCCAAGTCTCCACTTGGTTGAGATGGTCTGCCTATATAGATGGAGGATCTTGGTTTTCTTGTTCTCACTGTTGGTATTTCATGTGATGGTTGTGTAGCTCTACTAGATTCAACCCTTAGTGCAGACAGGGATTTGAATTTTTGGATTTTCGGCGGCGGTGATGGTGCAGCAAAGTCCGGTGTAGGAGAAAGTTGTAGATGTTTGGGTAGAGATTTCCTTTCTCTTTTTTCTTTCCTCTTATAGGTCTTCACAGGAGTGCTCACATTAGGTGCAGTGTCAGGGGCAGGAGGAGGGGATTTGGTTGGAGTTGTATCTATCTCTTCCATATAGTTGTGAGTCATTTTGACATGAGGATTGCCATTGACAGTTGTGACCTGCAAAGTTACAGTAGCCTCATTTTTTTGCAAAATGTTAGAAATTATTTAATAGAAATTGACAGAGAAATAAGTGGTGAGAGGGAATAGTTGTAGTGCGGCGGGTCCAGGTACTGTTGGTGGTGCTTGTGCAAAATCTCTTATGTGGAAGGTGGGTGTTTTGGGGTAAAAACTTATTCTGTTGATTTTGGTAAATTTAGGTGTGTTGATGAGAAACGAATTCAAACCCTAAAGAAATGCACTGCACGAGAGTACTTTAGATTCGAGAGATCAATCTGTACAATCCTGGCCTAAACCAAGAAATGGCCGTTCCAGCTTTGCTTCGGTCACCAAGTGAAGGAGAAGGGTTGATCTTAGGGAGGGAAGCGAAGAAGGTGTTGAGATCAAAAATATTGAATTTTGAAGGTGTGGCTGTTTTATGACTTGTATCTGAATATGGAACTGGCTTGCAGAATGTAAGCTATCAGTTCTTGGTGTTTTCTGGATACTTGTATTGATAACACTTGTGTTCTCCTCCCTTGTTGAAATAGGTTGAAATCCTATTTATACAAGTCATTGAGCGCACCCCTGATCTCATAGGAAGTGGAGGCAGTTAAGTAGTGGAGAAGTGGGGTTGTGTAAAAAGTGTGATCTCCACGTTTCCATTACGAGGGAAAACTGATCACACTTTCACCCACTACTCTCACTGCTGTTAGCTGTCCGTTCTTTCCTGACACTTTCTCGTAATGGGCGCGTTGCACGCTGCACGATGTAAACCACCATACCAATACCCCTGCGAGCATCCCCCAGTTTGTGGCATGTTTGATGTCTCGAGTAAATGGGTCAAGTCGTGAGACTCGCCGCTAGATGCAGCACGTAGTGCTTTTAGATCAAATAACAAATTTATTTGTGGAATCAATATTTATGAAACATCGTTTATAATCGATGTATATAAAGCATCGCTTTTAAATAAGCAGCTGATAATCGATGTATAGGAAACATCGCTGTTTTAGAGCTTGTTCAAATTAGTCGCGAATTGAACGTTAAAAAAGTAGCGTGACCGGCCACCTTTGGGCGATCGTTTGAGAACCCTATGGGTGAGCTACTACTTGATCGATCGCTCCCTGTGGAGGAGGGGCGGCCGATGATCACAACGTTACCCTGTTGGCCTCCTGAAAATAAATCTAAACCATCCGACTAGGCTAGCGAAGTTGGATGGACGAGATGATTTGCGGCAGTTGCGTACTGCCGTTGGATTATGCAAACAGCGCGACCGGCCTCTTTTGGGTGATCGTTCGGAGGCCACATGATCAAGCAGTGGCTTGACCGATTGCTCCTCATGGAAGAGGGGTGTCCGGTGATCATAGTGCCACGTTGTTGTCCATCTAGAATCTAATTTAAGCTGTTCGACCAAGATGGCAAAGATAGACGAACATGATTGATTTTCGGCAGTTGCATAACGCCGTTTATTCAATTTAGGGTTTTTAAAAAATCGCGCGATCACCCTTCTTTGGGCGAGCGATTCAATGCGTTTCTGGTTTGCCGTGGGCAATTCGATTGACCAAGAATGTAGTTGGGTCGCCGGTGAACACGCCAGTACCCTTTTGATCATTCGAGGGAAGATCTAGGTCGTCCAACTAGGCTAGCTAAGTTGGGCGGACGTGATGAACTTGAGACCGTGATGGTCAGTCTTAGCTCGTTTGAGCCTTCTTTCAACAGCGCGATCACCCATGTTTTGGTTAACGTTTGGAGGCGTTACGGGTGAGCTAAAAGGAATCCGATCGGCTGGGATGCTAGTTGGCCCGCCGGTGGTCATCATGATGATCGCCTAGTTCCGCTAGGAGTAGGCTAGGCCTGTTGAATCGTGTGGCCGTGATCGTTTTTTAAGACTGATATGGACAGTCTAGATTTTTCTTAAGGAATTTAAACGCGTTTGATCGCGCTAACTTTTAATTAAAAAGTGTGTAAACACGCTAATCTCTTTATCAGAGAGTGGTGTAGCCTACGTGAGTGTTTTCATGCAGGTCTCAATACTGACATTTCGGGAGATTCATGCTACTCCGCTACGAGTGAACATTAATCGTCATGTCATGCCAATATTGAGAGTTCGGCTGGGAACATAGCATAGGAAAATACCAGGCAGGTCATGCATTAGTGAATAAGGTAATAAATTAAAATTTACAGAATATCTGGGATTGTTGCTTCACGCACCATTCTGGATAAATTTCGTAAATATGTTGAATTGCTCAATACATATGTAAGTGAAGAGGTTTATGCACTCATCACTTTCAAATGACTTTTGTTCCTTTGCAAGATGATAGCGCATTAAGTACAGGGTTTCACAATTTTAGCCCTGAACTGAAAACCACCATCAACAGTGGGTATAACAGGTGCCTGTGAGTCCATTGGGCCTTTACCTTTTTCAGTTGGTCTATGAAGTTCCTCGAAGAGCAAATCATATTTTTTTTCGGGTATTTCCGTTGTGGATCCGGATGCTGCAAGACGGTTCAGATCTACATTTCGGGTTCCGGCAGATGGGTTGTAATTATCCGTTAGCTTTTCCTGGGCCTTATCCATTGGGACGTCAGAAGGGACATTCGTTCGGCTAGCAGATGCCTTGGAACTTGGTGCAGAGAGTGGAACATCAGGGAATGAAGCTTCTGCAGCAGGGATAGTGTCAGGTGATTGCTTTTCCTTAGATTTCGCCAGGAAAGTATTTTTGGTACTTGTGTTGGGGGAATCGTGTTCCAACTGAGTCCTCTTTGAGTCATGATGTTGGATAAGCGGGTTGGGATCGGTCTTTGGATGGTGGTTGTAGATGATGGTGGTGGTGGTGTTGAGGATTGTGGTGGTGGTGGAGGACAGGGGTTTTGAGATGTTCCAAGACTAGAACAGTCTGGTTGAGATGATGAGGTTGAAAAGGATGGAGGAAATGTGGATGATGGAGATGGTAGCATATGCTGATTTTTGGGTGGTTGGCGATGAGCTTTCATTCGACTGTTAAGTCGATGGTAAGGGAAGTTGGGGAATTTGTTGTCCAACAAGGCTTGATCAGTACTTACAAAAGTGGACCAATCTTTGGCGATGTGGCCTAAGAAACCGCATCTATAGCATATCTTTGGTAGGTATTCGTAAGCAAACTGAATCCAAGTTGGTCGAGCAGTATTCATGAGCATACCCGGATTAAATGGTTTTTGTAGATCCATTTCTATCTTGGATCGGGGGGGGGGGGGAGTTTAGATCTACTTCCAGTACAGTGCCGACGTGGAGCAGGATTTATTCAATGAACAATTGATCAACCCAGTAGCTTGGGAGATGCAGGAGCTGTAACCAAAACACAACAGTTAGAAAACACAAAGAGGGGTTAGCAATAAACTTTTCATAGTCCTCAAATAACACCACTTGTTCAGAGATGATCCAAGGTCGATGATTCAAAACTATTTGTTTATCGCTTTCATGATGCATGATGAGTTTATATGCATCTGCATGGAGGATAGTCTCCAAGAATTTGATGGGCATAGGGTGCCAGTGTTGTTTCAGCGCCGAAGGTAAGGTAGAGTACATGAATCTTCCTGAGAGAACTTTAACCGCCAAACAGTTTCTATTATGGTCTTTCATGAGATTCTGCATCCTTTCAGTAATTTGAAATTTTTTTTGTATCTTTATGCCTTTTTGGATGGTGATGGGAGGGGTAAAAGTTGGGGATGATGAGGGGTTATTTGTCTGGTTCAGTAAAGTTGGGTGGGTGCCATTTTGGAGATTCTCTTGTGAGGGGTTTTGTATAGTTGGTTCTTTTTGGCAGGGTGGTGTGGGGGTGAATAAAGAAGAAAAGGGGGAAGAAGAAGAGGAAGAAGGTGATGATAATGGTATATTGTTGGAGGTAACGAAAGTAGATATGACAGGGTTGGGCGGTGGTGGGAAGACTGCCTTATGATTGAGGGGTGTTGGAAGAAGAGAAGGTTGTGGAATGATGTTTGCTCTTGGATGCCTGGTGGCGGAGTTTCTCTGGGCGGATTACGCGGTGGTTGCGAACCCATTGGTTGGGGAGAAAAAACTTAAAAAAATGGTGGAGATAGTGGGGGCGATAGAAACAAGGTGAGAGCTGCACGAGAATAACAAAATCCCACAAAATCTAGCCTAGATTTCTTCCTTGCAACCATAACAAACTGACGCAAAATCCACTACTTCTCAGTAAGTAGAATAATCTCGGGTATTGGTATGAGCAAGAACAAAAACAGATAGGTGATATGCGGTTTAGGTATCCTGACTTTCGGTCAAACAGGGCGGCCAGATAGGTGATATGCCAAATGATTAAAAGAGAGGTCTCCTCAAAATAAAAATAAATAAATAAAATTCTCTCCTTGCAACCAAAAAAAACCCTAGGTTCCTTCAAAACCATAAGCTTTCTTCTTCGTCGATCTGAATTCGTCACAAAGGGCTATCGAGTTCTGAACATTTTATGTGTTGAGTGTTCTGAGTTCTCTAGATTTGCTGAGAAAGAAGCTCAAGATCAGCTTAATAATCAGGGGAACAACAAAAGAAACACAAATGGCTTATAGACATTTTGTATGGAAATTTGGTGGCGGAAGAAGAAGAACAGTAATGTCAATTCCAGAAGAGATACAAAATGAAATCCTCTTAAGATTACCGGTGAAATCACTATTAGCCTGTAAGTGTGTTTGCAAGAACTGGTATGCCCTAATCTCAACCTCTGGTTTCATTAAATCCCATATTACTATTCAGAAAAATAACCCTATTCTCATGCTTAAAGGTTATTCCGGTGATCGAATTTACTCCATAGGTTATGATTCATTACCATCATCATCTGGTTGTGAAATTGAAGATCATGTTATTAAAATGGATCACCCATTCAAATCATCTCTTCTACATTATTGTGATGGATTCTTGGGTTCATGTAATGGTCTTATTTGCATATGGTTGCTTTATTATGGTGGTGGTAATAGGAATTTATTCTGTCTTTGGAACCCAGCCACAAGAGAATATAAAGAATTACCTGAATCACCAATTGAATTTAATGGAGACAGTGTTTGCATACATGGTTTTGGTTATGATCACAAGACTGATGATTACAAGTTAGCAATAGGTATAAAACCTCCTGGAAGCAAGGATACTACTCTAGTCCAAGTCTATACGTTAGCATCAAATTTGTGGAAAAGGGAAAAAACCATACCTTATCGGTTTTGTGATATGCAAATATCCGGGGTGCTTGTTAATCGAAACCTTCATTGGTTAGCGCTAGGTCAATACAACTTATTATTACTCTCTTTAGATATCAGTGATGAGAATTTCGAAGAAATGCAACTACCAAGAGAAATCCCTGAGATGAATAAGGATATGTCTCTGGGTGTGTTGCAAGGGTGCCTTTGCTTACTTGTCAGGTCGGATGTGAATGGTGTTGAGAATTATTTTGAAGTATGGGAGATGCTGGATTATGGAGTTCGAGAATCTTGGACTAAACGTTATGTCATTTCCCACGAGAGTATTATTAATGAGCAAAGATATTTTAAGCTTGTGCGGTCTTTTAAGAATGATGAGATTCTACTCTTGAGTGGCGATATTCTAGTTTTGTATGACCCAAAACATGAAAGTGCTAGAGAACTAAAAATCGACAATGTTCCATTCAGGAACGCCGAGACTTATTGTGAAAGCTTAGTTTCTTTGAACTCTGGTACTTACAGTGTGGGAGTACGTAAGAGTAGGTCTGAAGAAACATCAGCCCGTATAAGAAACTCAAATAAAAGGAGTGATTGTATTTTAAGTTTCATGTTTTTGATATATGTATTAGTATATATCTATGTAGTTTATTTTTAACTGAATTGTAAGAACTCATGCTTGATGCAGCTGTTGTTTAATGTGTACTACACATGTTAGTTATCTTCGTCAGTTACTCTTACCTCCTTTTTCCATGCCATCATGTATTTCTATCCGGGGCATGTAAGATGTGGTAACTGGTGGCTTCATGTATTTCTATCTGAGTTGGTCCATTGGAAGTTCATGTTACCACCTGTATTATAGTGGAACATCAACTTTGAATATTCAATTTATTTACGCGTCTAGGTAACATGCATTTTGTCTATGTTTCTCTTTTTGAAAAGTATAGTGTTTTCGCTCTTCTTTTTCTGAAACGACTAACGTATGAGATAGTCATTTTCTCTTTCACAGGCAAAATGGTTGGATTAAAAAATTATTATTATTTCACCAATGGTTATTTATCTGAAAAGCATGATCTATAGCTGTAAGAAGGAACTTAGTCAATTTTATTGCATATTATCAAATATACTTTGAGTTATCGATCAACTTGAGACTGTGAGCAAAAGTTTTACATAGTTTGGTATGGGTGTTGAAAAATCATTTGTTATGTGCTTCTGGCCGAGTAACATATTTCTGTAATTTTGTATTTGCCATTGTTGCTGCTGCTGTCATCTCTGGATTGATACACTACACATTGACATTGGCTCGAAGCTGTGGTGGTGTAGCTGCTCGCATGCCCTTAATCAGGGAGCAACTTAAGGATTCCTCAAAGGTATATAATATGGTTAACTTTGCTTGTTTCACTTGTACTTCTTGAGTTTCTTGTGTTACTGGGAAAAGCAAGATAATTGAGAGGCACGAAATCATACTACCACGGTTCATTTGATGGACAGTTCCTATGTAGATCACCTAGTTTATTTGGGGTCAGTAGAATGGCACCCCTATGTGATTTGAACATTATGTACTACAGGTGTCAATATGTCTAGATCGTGTGTTGTGGTGCAGTCCAGAGTTTCCAGGCCATATTTGTATCTGCTGTGCTTCAACTTTTTTTTGAATGTTCTGATGTTTATGATTCCAAATATTTTCCGCATTTTCCACGCTGTTCCGTACTTTAACATCTATCACCTGTCTTACAGGTTGAACGCCACTCTCATGATGTATATTATCAAATTGCTTGGTTTTTGTTATTCTTGAAGGTTACCTCTGAGAGTTGAAGTGTCTCTTGTACAGGTTAGCTTCAGGGTTTTGTATCCCCATAACTGTGTAAACATTTCAAGAGAGGACCGCAGGGAATTTAAGCAAATTAAATATGATAATAATCGGTCATACTCACACTGTGAATGTTGTTTACCATTCATCTATCTGTTTTTATGTAGTAGTAATGGGATCTTCATGCTCTATGAATCAGAAAAACAGCATGTTTGATGTTAGAATTTTCCTGCAATGAAACTCTAATGATTCTACAAAGGTTGTTTCGTTATCTACTTTTAACTGCATTTACCAAGCCTGACTGAATTTGATACTTAGCTTATCCACGGGTTGGAGAATATGTATTGATCTAGACTAAGAGGTTCAGTTGCTTACTGGAATATGATTCCTCATTGGTATGATATATATACATATATTTTTGCTGTAGTCCTGCTAGAATTCCCCGTGACTGCATCATTATTTATTCCGAGCACACTACTCCCACTGTATTCATATTAATTTTTTTGATTAAACTTAACATCCACTTTTGTTTAAATACCCTTTCACTTTTGATTTTATTAGGCCACTCACAGCTGTCTTATTTCACATGATCCAGGAACTTCCATAACGTTTGCATGATTAAGTTTGAGTAGAAGTGATGAAACGTGGGATTGGTGCCTTCAGAAGCTTTTCAATATTGTATCCAAGCTTATCATGTTGTGTTTCAGTTGTTGAAGCTGAAATATGCCTCAGGTGTAGTTACTGACACCAGAAGTTTCCGGTAATTTTTGCCTGGCCTAGTAACTATTTTCCTACATGGTAGAATATTAAACAAGCATAACCTTTCGCTCTAGGGATACGATAGACATGATTAATTTAGAAGCAGTCTCTTTTGTAGTTTAAAACCAATTCAAGCCTAAACTACTGTCTTCTTGTTGCTTAATTATAATTCCAAAATCCTTATGCCGTGTAAGTCTTGACCCACAGAGTGCTCAGAGGTTGAGATTTGCACTCTCCTTTCTAAGATATCGTAAAATTCACAGAACTTTATGTAATTTTGGATAGGTTTACGTGACTGTTATGTTGTCATTTGCATACACTACATTATCATGAATATAAAGCATGCGATTTTTTGTTTAATGGAAAAATAGGAATGGATAGGGGTAAGAACTTGACCTCTATAAAGATGAAGAAAATGAAAAAGAAAAATTACAAAATCTACAAAGGACAGAATATGTGTCCTCTCTCATCACACGATGAGTCATAGGAGGTTGAGCCATGTGGTATGAATATATGTGCTTCAACTTTCTCCTTATCATTTATATTTACATTGTCTTTGACTCTTATTCAGTTTCATAACTGAAAGACAAGTATATTTACAATATCTGGTGAAAACGTTTTCTTACAGGTAATGGCGTTACTTCCAAAACCCCCTCTTCAACCTCAATTACTTCAGACAGGTGATTAATTATCTATTTTCACGTTTAAATTGAAAAAATTAGTTCTTACTCTGATGCCTGTTGTCTGGTAGTTGACTTGTTTTCTGTTTGGCACCCTTATTAGTGTGCTTGGCAATCGGGGCATATTCACAGCTGCTTGATGCTTCACTAAATGGGCTCCTGGTTTTGCTTTCGGTGATAGAGATTCTTATGAGTGGCATGAGTGCCTCTGAAGATTCTGCAGCAGCTGCAGCTTTGGCCTTTTGGCACATCTGTGATGGTGAATGTTCTTCTCTCTTTCAAATCTAGTTGTTTGTAAGTGCATACTCTTGTTGGAGATTTCATCTATTCAGTGGTGTGGTTGCTGTGTGTCCCATAACATTCCTTGGCAGAGAATGAGAACATTAGGAACTAGAAAGACGGCAAATTTATCTAATGCTCTTACTTCAACCTTTCTGTGTTCATTGATTACTAAATCTTTTTAGCTCTTCTCTGTTCAGCATCAAGGCTTTTTTTTCTACTTGAGCTAGGAATCACCTAAAGCTGTTCTATGTTGGCAGTTGTATAATATGCCACAGATGTATAAATCAGTTTATTTCTTAATGAGGGATCACTTCGAAGTTGTGGATTCAAAATAATTAGTTTTCTTCTCATGAATAGATAGCCGAAAAAGCTTTGTGGATCTCTACAGCACCTTTTACTGTTCTGATATTCGCTGGTTGAGACTATGTTGCAAATCTCTGTTGTAGGACCAGCTGATGATTATTTTTTGTTGGCGTCTCGATGCATCCTCTATTGCGCTCATCTTTTTGTTGCATCAGCTGTATTCCCGCCTTTAGCTGATGGTCGATGATTGGGTACAATACAACACATGTATTGTTTTCTCTTCTTTTAATGTTCGAATTTAACAATATGTACTCACCTTGCAAAGAAGATGTTTCTTAAAGAAGCCTGCAATTCGATCCTGACATTTTTATCAGATGTCTTGGACCTTGCAAACTCTGTTAATATAGACATCACATTCCATGAGTCAATGAAACCATCTCTTATGAAATTAGAAGCCATTAGTTTGTTCAAATGGTTAACTCCACAGATTATTAATATACTTCAGGCTACATACACAGTACTAACTTTGAGGAGGGCCTATGGGATGAAGGCACTTGAGTGGGGCCAAAGAAAGCATTTTATTGATTCCATCAATAGCCGTAATGGAAGTGGAGCGTTCAAGATCTCTTCAAGCTTTATTAGAAGCAGCATCTGGTGCTGATATTTCATCTTTAACAGTTCCCGTTGAGGAGGTTTTCCTGATGTTTCCTGCGGCATCAGAGCAGTTCAAAAGATTGTACAGGGAGCTTTGAGGCCTCTGGAGTTGAATTTTATACCTGTTGTATCCTCCCAATAGAAAGGAAGATGGCAACATTCTGTATCTAATGGATCTGAAATTATTGGTAGATTTTGCATTTGCTTAATGTATCAATTGATTGTGTAAATTAAAGTGGCGAAAGACTGTTGAAATAAATAATGATTTATTGTCGCCAATTGCATTTTTCCAGGATCCCAAAGATGAATTATAAACTTAAGAATCCTATAAGTGCACTCTGTGGATGGGGCTTTGGAAGAGGAAGTAAAAAGAAAAAAGAAAGAAAATTACACAAAGACTATACTCCAATTGCGCACCGTATAAGAGAAGTTTAAATGCACTCTTTGCCAAAACCTGCAGCCCAAGTTAGCACTAGAATTTTAACATCTAAACACAATTCTTCATCAGTTTTGAAAACATACTTCTCTTCAAAGGTGCGACAGTTTCGTTCCCTCATAAAATCCAAACAACAGCTGCTGGTATAAGTTCCCATATAACCTTACCATTAGGAGAAAGAAAATTATTAGACCAAGTTCTTGCAAGATTAATCATTGAGTCTGGGAAGACCCATGCCCACTGATCATTAGGAGTGACAGCTGACCAAATCTTGAGAGCAGCCTTACAATGGATAAAAATGTGATCTTGAGACTCATTAGTATCCCCACAAAGAGTGCAAGAGCTGTAAATCAATCCCCTTAATTTGCATCATATCTTGAGAATTCAACTTACCATGAACAGCACACCAAAGCAAGAAATTAGCTTTAGGTGGAATACCAAAGATCCGGGCAAACTTGTGTGGAAAATTATCAACTCCAACCTCACTATTTAACTTAGCATATACAGATTTAACCGAGAAAACCCCACCCGAGTGCAGAGGCCATCTTCTGGTATCAGGTCACTAATCCAAAACAGCTGATTTGGAACGGATATAGGCGTTGCAACGAAATTAAGCAACGCTAATATCCGTTGCTAATATGGCGTAGCAAATTTTTGTGCAACGTAAAAATCCGTTGCTCAAATTAATTAAAGAAACATTAGTAAACGTTGCTTAAAAAGGTGCGCAACGTTTTATTTTGTAATTAGAGCAACGGATAATATAATTTAAGGCACGCCTATATACGTTGCAAATCAGATAATAGAAATTAAAAAAAAAATAGAATTTGTATTTCTGAAATTCCTGTATTACAAAACCCATGTTGCATTCAGCGCCGATCTTTATAATGGTCTTACAACATTTTTCCTCGACATTACTTACACGATGAACTCGATAATGTCCATTCCAAAAACATAACAAAATGCCTACAAAGCTACTCCTAGGGAAACTGGATCACCTTAGCACTTGGGACCACCTAGTTGTTCCAGTTCCAGCACTTGTGATTGGTGAAGCTCCCCCATCACCACTAATAGTTTGCCTGAACTAGTACTTGGTGCAGCACTTGTGATTGAACCAATAGTATGCAAGAGAACAGCTAAAGAGTTTGATTCTTCATCTGTAAGGATTCTTTTGAACTCAAATTTCCAAGACCTATCAGCTATGATATGATCTGCAATACTAGCATTCTTCAACCTGTCTAGCTTGTACAAATTAGTGAAAGAGTCCATGAAACAAGACTCCCCCGACCATCTGTTATGCCAAAAAAAGATATGTGTACCTGAATGGATACTAAGAGAATAATTTGTTGTGATCAGATTACTGCAATCAACAATAATTCTCCAACATGAGACTCCATGGGGAGATTTTACTATGTTTGGAGTCCAATAAGAGAAATTTGAGCCATACTTCTCCACCATGAGCTTGTACCAAGGCTTAGTTTTCTCCACCCCAAATCTCTAGCACCACTTAGCAAGAAGAGCTTGATTCATCAATCTAAGATTAAGAACCCCCAGTCCCCCTCTCTCCTTAGTGGCCATAACTGAAAAGACGAGGGTACCCAAATACACCACAATCTTTAAATTATCCACCTATAAGTCCTCTTACCAAAAGTGATTGTCTATGGAAAAATTCGAGACAATACTACAAATTGGTATTCACACTTTGTGTGATCGTCTATGGATATGAGATCGAGACAATACAACAATCAAAGTGTGATTACTTGATAATAGGTTCGGACTTAACCAAACTCTATAGGATCACTATCAATTAATACGGAGTTAACGTTTGTGTATTTTACTTTTAATTATAATAAACAATTATAATTACGGAAATAGAAAATTAGAAGACACGGCAAGATTTTGTTAACGAGGAAACCGCAAATGCAGAAAAACCCCGGGACCTAGTCCAGAATTGAATACTCTCAGAATTAAGCCGCTATACAAAATCTAACAAACTTCGTATAGTTGAGACCAAGCAACTAAACCTGTAATTCACTTAGTTTCTTCAGTATCCCTGCGCTTCTGACATTCAATAAGTGCACGCACCGGAACAATTCCTTTGGATAGTATTCCAAACAGTAAAGGAACAACAAATCTGTTTGGTAACAACTCTCTTGATTCTTTCAGATGAAGATATCTCAAGTCATAAGAAAAGGCTCTTCTGTTTAACCAATAAACTCCTTTGCCTGGTTAGATCAATCTATCCAACAACTACCGAAGTAGCAGAGTTTAGATTTTGCAATCAATAAATATAGAATCAAACAATAAACTATAAGGTGATGCCGATCTTACACAACTAATCAATCGAATAAATCCAATTCTAGTTAGATCCCAACCGATCAAGGTTTTTGCACACCCAAAGATATAAAAACCAAATCAGAAATCTTCTTTGTCTTCAAATCTTCTTTAATCTTCAATAAACACCTGCACAACACCACTCGAATCTCTTGTGATCAATCACGCAGAGGAAGGAGTCTGTTAACAATGGATTATCACAAGACGTCAATAGATCTACAAACAGTTCTAAATATCCCGTCGACACTTCGATCTAGTTTGAGTGAATCTTATATCAGAAGAGAAGATTCTCAAGAATAAACAAACAAGGTGCAATCAAAATTCAACAACCGTTAGTCAATCAAATCAATCGAAAACTAAAATAAAGTGCAATAATCCAGTTTCCCACCAAGGGTACTCATAGATCGCTTCTTGATCCCACAGAAGTCTTTAAACGAGCGGTCGTAAGAGATTTCGCCTAATTAGGGTACTTTCCTATCCGAATAGACGGCTCCACCAGAAACAACAAAAAGATGAAGTTTGCCTGGCTATTAGGATAGTTTGCTCGAAATGCAAACTTGGGTATTTATAGACCAAGGATGTTTGGACACCAAGGAATTTCCAAAACCGAATATTCTCAAGATATGCAATAAATGCCCAAATCAGTTTTCATAATTCCTGGAAATGCTTTGTCCAAAATTTCCGAAATCTCACTAGAAAATCTCCAATTAGTAAATGCACATTACCAATTTTTATTTTCCAGAGATATGCATTTAATTGCTGGTAATTAAAAGCATATAAAACTAACAACCTTAGTTAAAAGATTCTTAATTTATTTCGGTCCGAGATCTCCTTGAGTAATTAAGGAATATCTTTGAACAATAAAAGATAAGAGTTACTGAACTGTTCAAAGTATGTCGACATCTTTTTCTTTATAAATCCTCTTTCATATTTACAATCTTGGAATCGATTATACCACACTTCCAAACAAGTTTAGAATTGGTTCATCTGTATTCCAAGAAAAACTATGTGATTGATCAAATATCAATACACTAATCATGGGTTTATGGTTCTACCAAACACAAGGATCGGTTCTACCTTAATATGGTTACTGGGACCAGTTACATCAGTTACCAGGATCGTTTACATCAGTTACCAGGACCGGTTACCATATTCTCATGGTATTACTTGTGATCGGTTACACAAGTCACTAGGATCGGCTACACCAATTACCAGGACCGGTTATGCCAATTACAAGGATCGATTACACATACTCTTTTGTGATTTGTCATACCAATTACCAGGATCGGTTACACCAATTACAAGTATCGATCATACCATCTTAGGTGATTACTTAGGATCGGTTACACTAATAAAAGTCATACCAATACATAAGTCAGGCACTGTGACTAGTTTTACCAAGATACATAACAAGTTATGATCGGTTCTACTAACTCACACATATTGGTAATCCAAAGATATGCAGTGAATAACAATACCAATAAGCCTAGCGATTTCCCTTTCGATTCATAAACAAGTTCATGAATTTACTTCCTTTTAAACAAATGTAAACATTGTTTCCTAGGATGAAATCTTCACCTTTACCCATACACATAATCACAATAGCATTCATACGATTATGTCGATGTCTTATATACGAAGTTCAAAAGATAGGCGTTATACTTTGTATTCTAATTCCTTAACACTATGATCATGTGATCATGTCTCACTACTAGAGTATAATCATTCACAGCTTCGCAGTTATGTTTTCAATATAGCACGACTTGAAAGATACGTTAGGAATGAAACAGTTCAAGTCAAAATATTACTAACCTCAAGAGGAAGGATGATGTCGTCATTGTAGCTTGTTACTTCTTCACATTCTTCAATTCTTCGAGTAATACTTGTATGTCTCATAATCCTAATCTTTCTAGTCTAACCTATACGAAGTTGTCTCTAGTTACATAATCAAGCGACTCTTTAATTGAGTTTTGATTCACTAAAATATGACAACCAATCTTGACATACCAATGCTTGGTGGGTTCAACCGAGCTATGCTCTAACAATAACCATCTTCCAGTTGATCAAATGAGAGCACTTACTTCCAGAATTGTTATGTTTCCAGATAAAATCTCTCATCTTCTTCTCCAAAATATTAATGATAGATGGGAGCTTTGAAGAGAGAAAAATAATATAAAGGAAGAGAACTAAGAACATGCTTGAGAAGAGCCAATTTACCTCCTTTTGATAAAGAGATTTAATTCCATAAAGAAAGTCTAGCATCAAACCTTTCAATGACTGTATTCTAGATAGTCTTGCTATTAGGTTTTGCACCTAAAGGCATTCTCAGGTACATGAAAGGCAAAACATCTGTCTTACAACCAAAATCAGTAGCCCATTCCTCTAACTCTGGTACTTCACCAATTGCAATAATTCTAGTTTTTGAGGTATTAACCTTGAGGCCTGCAATGAATTCAAAACAGTGAAGGATGGAGAACAAATTTGAAAGTTCTTTTTTATGGTCTACAAAGGATGGAGGAGAAATTCAAAATAGTGAAGGTCAGTGTCGTTGCTAAAATGGGGAATTCATAGATCAATTTGTCTACTCTTTTTTTATGAACTTTGATACTATTCCTGGATTTTTTGCTGATTGTAGATTTTTGACTGTCATGGTTACCAGATTTTGAAGGTATGGAGAGCTTGCAGGGTTTTCGGCTACTTGCCTTCCTCTTACTTACCCTACAAGGCAAGCTGCAGGAACATGATGCAGGTTAGACATAACATTTGGTGCATTCTTGGATCTAATTGATGATAAGCTTATGGTTGAGCAACATTTGGTGCCTGAACTAGTTGCTAACTGAAACATTCTACTGTCATACTTCCCACTTAAGTTTTCATATAGCCTGAACAAGTTGCTAACTGAAACATTCCACCAATTTCCCTTTAGTTTAAATTTTTAGAGTCTTTGACCATTACTTTTACTTCTTTAACATATTGTTCTTGTTACGAATGGCATAGTCTAGATCTTACTTGTCTTTTGATTGTTAATCAATTTTTTTGATTTAGTTTTTGTGATATACGCATGTGTACCTTCTCCTTACACATTTTATGCATGTGTAACTTCTCCTTACACTAGACAGATGCATGTGTAACTTCTAGTTACACAAGTTAGATGCTTGTGTAGCTCCTTGTTACACATGCTAAAATAAAAATAACTCCTTCTCCTTACACTAGGCTTCAGAGATAAGTTATCATGTCACTTTTATGTGATCTTTGTTCTATAATTTTGCCTTGCAATTATTCTATTATTATTTTTATTTTTTTTCCATCCAACCTAATCCCATGGATGTTTATTTTTGTTTGCAGATGTGCAAGTATATTGGAATCGAGAAAGACAAAAAATGAAGGAAACATTTCTACTATAGGATATAGTGGATTATGTCTAGGATTTCGCATTCCATATCTCGTGTTTTAATTCGTTTATTGTGTTCAAACAACCAACTACTGTAATTGTAGTAATTGATGAACGAACAAATTATTGTAAATGAAAATTAAAGTAATACATGTATTTTCTGTATGTGTAGTTTTGATGTATAACTGATGAATAACTTGTTGATACACGTACATATAGCATGTAATAAAAAGTTACACATGCATATGGATGTGTAACTTGTAGATACACATGCCATACGCATGTGCGTAACTTCTGCGTACACATGTGTAACTGCAGAGTACACATCTATGTACAAGTGTAACTTTGCATTACACATTTTATATGAATGTGTAACTTCTGGATACACATGCCATATGCATGTGTAACTTCTGTGTACACATCCATATATTGGTAGTGGTCGACGGTGGTAGCGGGAGGTGGTTGGCGGTGGTGGGTTGCGGTGGGCGGCAGTTGTCAATGGCGGTGGGCGGCGGTGGTGGTCGGAGGTGGCTAGCGATGGTGTACAGAGGTGGTTTGACGGTGGTGGTTGGTGGCGGTGGTGGTAGGAGGTGGCTGGTGGTGGTGGTCGGAGGTGATTTGGCGGTGGTGGTCGGTGGCGGTGGTGGTCTGAGGTTGTTGGCGGTGGCTGTGGTGGTTGGAACATCATCACACTATATTTTAATAATTTTGGGCCTAAATATAAATTTTATTTAATTATGGGCTTGACAATATGCATAAGGGTATCAACGTCTTTTAATATTTCGGGGCCAAAATTTAAACTTCTTTTAATTAAGGGCTTGATATTATGGGTAACCTATGGGTCGGGCCTTAGCCTAATTTTCCCAATTGTAAATTGAGATGTAAAAATGTCGTGTTTACACACGCATTACTAGCCTTCCATGTAGAAATAAAAATTTATTTCCCTAATTTATGGTTTCGTCTCTGTCCCTGCTTCTTTCATGTAGAAAGTAGAGCAATTTTAGATATATTGTTACCTATAAGGTGGACATATTTGATTCAAAGCTTCGTGCTTCAAGGAAAAGACTGCCCGCGTTAGGTATTTCACTGCGTTTACCTTTAACATAATTGAAAGGGACAAAAAAGAAAAATTTAGCCCACCCAAACATAAATTCCTGTGTCTATCGCTGCCAGCAATGGAGCCCCGGTGAGCGCGTGGACTGTGAACGGCACAATTTCATGCTTTTTTTTAACTGTCTTAATGAAGAATCAAATACTTGTGTAAAAAATGGATGGTTCAATGCGCTATATCCACTCATCGGCTTCCTTCCTTCCTTGATATTCAACACTACATGTTGCTATGTAGTGTTGAAATCTAATGCGCAAATTGATATGAATAATTTTTTCGCCTTGTGTACAAGTAATATCACCTCTAATACGTATATGTCCAACCTTAATCTTGTTTTGTCTTCACAAATTCATTCAACAATACCATTATCCGTAATGGATATTAAAACGACACAATCGGTCAAAAGCCTAATACCGCCTACTGGTCGGTTGTCAGCCGACGCAAAAATAATTTAAGTTCTTTCACTTCACAATTATAAATAATAATATAGTTTTAAGAACAGATTTGTTCCACAGGGA
Organism: Papaver atlanticum; assembly: GCA_023531105.1. Taxonomy (NCBI): domain Eukaryota; kingdom Viridiplantae; phylum Streptophyta; class Magnoliopsida; order Ranunculales; family Papaveraceae; genus Papaver; species Papaver atlanticum. The sequence goes on along the minus strand of JAJJMB010002292.1, from coordinate 4,156,726 downwards.
GATATGGGTTGTCAAATTGTTTTGTTTACTTATAGAAACTGGGGGGTTTTGTTTGTGATTATAACTAAATAAAAATAAAGCAAATAGAATAATACGAATATCAGAGATAAAAAGTACTGGTTAGAGTTTTCATCTTCCATCTTCCAACATGTTATCAACTGAATCAATCTCAACATTCATTTTCTATCGATATCAATAACCCTAGAGCGTCCTATCGCAGGCTTACTCCGGCAAAGCTCCTATTATCAACAAAGGCGCAAGAGCCACTCTTTGAATCTTTTCCACTAAATAACTTGGCGCAAGAGCCACTCAAGTTTAACCCAATGAAAGAACTAATATTTATGAGTTGAGGTTATTCTAAGCAATCCGGCGCAAGAGCTACACGGATTTAACCTAGGTTACGCTTCTACATATAATTGTATGGCAACATCCCGTCGTTAACAACTATATTATGCTACTTTTAACAAGGATTATTCGACAATTCCGGATCTCAAACCCTAGTTTAGCAACATATATGAATGCATGCTCATTTAATTTGCAACTTAAACAAACTAGCAATCAATCATACATGGAGTTATAAACGGTAGAAGATAAGCGACACTAACAAATTATGAATGAATGAGAATGAATACTTCAATTGAATAACATGTTTTCCAACTTAGGACTACATCTCTAACCAATAAGAAAGGTTTAGTTACTCATGGATTTCTTAAAACCCATGAAAAATATAAAGAGAATAAGTAAAGCAAACCGTAGAATTTTGATTGTCAATCGCAATTCCAAGCCCTAACTCCCGTTTTTCTCTTCTTCAGTATCAAAGTCTCATAAAAGGTTCTTAAAATTTCTCTTAAATATGTATCCGAAACTAGCCAAAATCACCCGTCTAAGGCTGGTCAAGAAAAGGAATTCTTAGCACAGCTTAAATGGGTCGCGCAGCAGCTGTAAAAATCTAGCCCATTTTGTAAAACGCTTGTCAGTTCCGAGGAACTGACAGCCTAAATCTCTCGGACACTAACCCAACCGTGAAGAAAGTTTTCTTCTGGATTTGATTTTCCGGCCATTACTATCCACGGACATTCACGGCTCCGTGAAAATAATTTTCATCTGAGTTTTATGAACTTCCCACGATAAGTCCACGGATACCCAAACCTCCGTGAAAATTCTTTTCTTCTGACTTTTGGGTTTCCGTTTGATAACCCTCGATCACCAGACTCTCCGTGAAGATTCACTTTTTCTGAAATTCTCTAAAAACCTTTTCTTCCCAACAGATAACAACCAACTCCTCACTTCTCGGTTATAACAGAGTTTTCTGCCATTGATGACAACAGCAACAACACCATTATTCCATCACCGCACCTGTCTTCATCATCTCCGCCAACATTCTCTATGTTAAGCTCGAGCATTTCTCAGCTGCCATCAATCAACATCCCCAGCTGAAATCTCTCCATCTTCATCATTACGAACCCCAGCTCGACTGCCAGCTTCTTCACTTCTGCAACGAGCATCACCGATGTACCCATTAAGAACAGCTAAACTCCGTTGCCACCACAAGCCAGTTAACCACACTCTCATGATTCTCATGAACTAAATACCAAAAACTCCCACAATTCTCGTCTCTGTTCAACACAAAGCAGGACTCCATCACCAGCGTCACGACCAGTTAACTCCTCCTTCGAGTTCATCTCGGGCTCAACAGATATCTCTCTTCTCCATCGACACTGCAGCTCCTTCTTGTACGAGCTCCATATTCATCTGTCCATAGCAGGGAACGGTCTCTAGCTTCGAACATCACTGCCACCATTAAGAAGCAGTAGCATTACTTTGTCTATCTCGAGCATCAACAACTCTCCCCATCATCATGGCCACTGTCTCTGTTAAGCTTTGCTGCCGTTCAATGGCAACAGCCAAAAACTCCAGCGTCCCATCACCGGCCATGCATCATTCCTGTCTGATTCTGTTAGTGAAGAGGGAGACGACAAGGTGCCCCCATCTATTGAGTTGGTGCTCTTAACAATTCCAATCAAGTTTCTTGTAAACCGTCTGCCCCTTAACGTATGCTGGGGGTGCCAATAGAAATGTTGTGCTTTCACCCTTTTCGGCAACTTTGAACCACATTAAATGGTCATAACTTCTTCATACGACATCGGAATAACTCAATTCTTTCGCCGTTGACTTCGTCTTTTTGTCCTCTTCAAGATAGTATGAAGAAATCCCGGATTTGAATGAGTTCCACTTCCTTTTGGTTAAGAGAACCCCAAACACCTAAGAAACTCAAAACAAACAAACCAAAGCATAATGATACAAAAACTACCAATAAAGCAAAGCATTTGAATACCTAACTAGTGCAAATATTGCACCTATCACCTACGGATCTTATCATTTTACAGGTGATATTACGCTAGAACAATGTTAACATTATGTTGATTTAGCCGCTAAAGAAGTTATACGCCGCTGCCCAAAATCTAGAGAAGCAATTATTACACACAAAGAATTAACTGTTTTAAAATACTCCACTCAGTCATTCTTCTCAATCATACGGGATAAATCATTTACTCTCACTGATACAAATTCGGTTACAAACCCGGATGAGTTTAATCCAGTACTCGACAAACTGACAAAAATATATGTTAGCAAAAGTTACTTCTAATGGTGTCTTATCTTCGTCTTCTCCAACTAATAAAAATTTGTATGCTAGTGGGAGCATAGAGGTTACTCCCTCACAGAAAATTCGTGGGATGGCATAGTGCTCTTCTGATTTATCAGTTAACAGTTGCACTCAATGTCTTCATGGGGAAATCGATGATATTTAAAAACGGGTTAACGGGCGATTAGGTGTCAGAGTTACTTTTTGGAGCTGCTATTTTAGATATGAGATGTTTCTTTTTTATCAACTCAACCCAACTACATGTATATAAAAATCCACTGTTTTAAATGGTTTAGTTCGGAGATGATAATTACTATTAATTTTGGAACTCATTTAGGTTTTCGCAGCAAAGCCAAAGATTTCGCGTTAGTGTTGCTTGTTATAGTTGTTCCTTCAGTGATAACAATATAACTTATCATAATCTTTATGGGTTTCTGCATGAAGAGAATAAAGAAAGTACTTGAACGGAAAATTGAAGGCACGCTTTCTTATTGTAGGAATGACCTGCAATATTTTGAACCACTCCTCGCCGAACTACATCTTATTAGCCAGTCAATTGATTTTAGTTTCTATTCTTATTACATGTGGAGATATCAATGAGATTCAAAGTGCTGATTCTTTGCATATCAAATTTAGTACAATAAGCACGGCTACATGCAATTTCTCCGATGTGAATAAGCTTGGGCGAGGTGGATTTGGTATTGTATACAAGGTATGAACAATAAGATTGTAGATTGTGGTGACTTCAAATATAAGATTGTAGATTGTGGTGACTTTCAGTTTATCTCATTTGTGTCTCATTTTTCAGTGTCACTCTAAGATGGATAAGATATAGTTGTGAAGAGATTGTGTTAGAGCACTGCTTGGTCGAACACGCAAGCGTTGCTATCTCAAGCTTGTTTGTCAATGTTAGTGATCAAAACTATAAGATTTCTAGTCTACTTATAGTGATGTCTCGGACTAGGATAAACTGTGTAGTTGAGCATTAGACTTCACGGCGTTCATCAATTGAAGACGAATAACTACTAAGGAGATCTTGTGGAACTTCATCAACAAAAGGTATGTGGAGACTAAAACTCATATATCACTTGGAAAGTCTATTTATACTTTATCTCCTATATTGAGACAAAAGTCGTATTACTATATAGTTGTCGATTATACACATTTGAGATTTCGAGCTGAGTTTAACTCGCTTACATATTTCTCAAAATATGTGTTGGTAAGCTTTCGCTTCAACTAAGTTTATCTTATATTCTTGACGAAAGTCAAAAGATGATCATGTGAAAATCGCCGAGTAACATCTTACATGGTTTGTGTGATACAATCATTTGGTGTAGACTTGGAATGTTTCGTTATGATTATTTCAATAACTTGAAAATTGCTTTGATGCTAATAGTGTGTGAAAACGGCTATTGTCATTCTCTAAGAAAATTTCAATGATTGAAATAGAGTTTAGAATACTTAACCATCATTGGATTATGAACATAGTGTGCATTCTTGCATGTATGTGATCCATAACCGGAACTAAAGTATGCATACCCATATGCGTACTTGTAGTTGTGAAATTCCGTGTACCAAGTACATATACCGGTACGCATACTTGTGTAAGGTATAGGTCCAGGAATTTCTGCTGGGTTTTGGAAGTGTACTTAAGTATGCGTACCCGTTCGCATACCAGCGAACCCAAACTCAAACCGGCTACTTAGGTATGCGTACCCGTATGCATACTTGAGTGGTTAAAGTTCTAAAATCGGTTGGCTCATGAACTAATACATTTATATATTAAGGAATGCATTCTTTTCAAACCGTGGCTATAATGTTCATGAATTGATTCGAGTGAATCAAACCGATTTTGCTTCAATTATGTTCTTGTATACTTCTATGAGAATATAGCAATTGAACAACTCTTTAACTAGTTTTATTTGAGTCATTTGAACTAGTTATGGTTAAGATAAATAAGGTTGATATGAGAGTGTTCATATGGCTAACTTCGGTTAACTATTGTTGATCCAACATGGTGTACACGTTTAGGTACGATTACTTAAACCTAAATGAGGGTACATTTTATTTGTGTATAACAAGCTAAGTTCGATCTAACGGTTGAAAGATATTAGCTTGAATCTAATCAGGTTTTCATCTAACGGTGAATATTGAATTCTTTGTTACCAAGGTAACCTAGATTGCAAACCCTGATTAGAAAACTATATAAAGGAGAACTCTAGCAACTGGGAAACCTAATCCCCACACCTCCTGTGTGATACTAGTTGCATAAGATAGAGTCGATTCTCCTTTAACCTTAGGTTTTTCACGAAACATTGTAGGTTAACGACTTAAAGACTTCATTGGGATTGTGAAGCCATACCCAACTATTTTCTCTGTAGTTGAGTGTTCTAATCTTGCCCTGTTCTATCGTATTGAGTACTATCTTCTCTAAGATTTGCTCGAGATTGATTCTCCGATAGGTAAGGTAAAAAGTAGTCACAAACATCTTCGTCTCATCGTTTGTGATTCCACAATATCTTGTTTCGCTACCATACGATTAAGATTATTGTGAGGTAATTGATAATAGTAGGATGTTCTTCGGGAATATAAGTCTGGTTTATCAATTGGTTCTTGTGCACCTTGATTTATCAAAAGACGGAACAAAACTCGTAGGTATTTCTGTGGGAGACAGATTTATCTATTTCAATAGACTTTTCTGTGTGAGACAGATTTGTTTATCAAATCTTTGACTTTGGGTCGTAGCAACTCTTGGTTGTGGGTGAGATCAGCTAAGGGAATCAAGTACGTAGTATCCTGCTGGGATCAGAGACGTAAGGAACACGAATGTACCTTGAATCAGTGTAAGATTGATTAGGGTTCAACTACATTCCAGTCCGAAGTTCATTGGTAGTGGGCTAGTGTCTGTAGAGGCTTAATACAGTGTGGTGTTCAAAGCTGGACTAGGCCCGGGGGTTTTCTGCATTTGCGGTTTTCCTCGTTAACAAAATTCTGGTGTCTGTGTTATTTCTTTTCCGCATTATATTTTGTTATATAATTGAAATATCACAGGTTATGCATTGTATCGATCAATTGGTAAATCCAACCTTTGGTTGTTGATTGAAATTGATTGATCCTTGAACATTGGTCTTTGGTATCATTCAAGTTACTTCTCTTATATTCAATCGGGCTCGCTAATTCCTATTTTCTGATTGCAGATTGAATTTAGAGATAGAGATATAAAACTCTTTAATATACTTTTCTATAGATTGAGTCTGACTGTCTAGTTGATTCTCTTGAAAGTATATTGGAGTTTGTCTATTCAGATTGCCAAACGAAATATTGGGTGTGGTTGTTAGACCCCCGCTTTTTCATATTGTATGAAATTCTAGTCAAGGTGAAGAAGAATTTAAGAACGATTTTTTAGTATTGTTCAAACTACAACACAATAATCTTGTAAGATTTTTAGGCTTTTGTGTAGATGAAGATGAAAAGCTATTTGTGTACGAGTTCATGAAGCATGGAAGCCTCGATCAAATTTTGTACAGTTCGGCGTCTTTCCTTTGTATTTTTTTTTATATCACTCACAATGCAAAAAATTGTCAATTTATACTGCTTAAATAATTTCACTTGTTGAGTACTGAAATATGTAGATCATATTAGAAGCACATATTTGCGATGGTGAAACAGAGCCCCTACTACAACATGTTGACAAAGTAAGCTTGAATGAAGTATCAATGATGGAATTTCACCATCGCTGACAATCAATGTGAATATGAATGTAAACTATTTTTCGTTATGAACTCCTACTGGGCATTGCTAACCCTTTTTTTATTGTTTTCCTCCGCAGAGTACGAGAGGAGCTTGCAGCAGAAAGTTGGGAAGAGCTTACGGCAGGCCTTGAAAGCACAGAAAGTTAGTATTTTGTTTTGTTTGATATGTATATCACGGGGACGGTTCTGGGGTAGTTTTAATGTCGGATTTAGACTCATGTTTTTGTTGTATTTTGGTGTGTACATAAAATGGAAATGCAAGGATTTCATTTTGATGTGTGATAGCTGTTTCCTGAACTTGGGTCTGAACATATATATTTATGTTTGTACGTAAACTTCCACTATGTATCCCTATGTGTTTGACTGATGCTTGAGTGGTAGTGGATTTTGAAGTGTTGTGCTATGTTGAACTTAATCTAATTAGTCTTCTTGTTATTCGCTACCCAAGCAAATGCATTTTTCCCACTATACTAGTAGAACTTCTTTGTACGTATGTATATGTCAGTTTCTTTGATATCTACTCATCTAATTTTGATGTGTATATATATGGGTCTGTTAGTAAAACCTCTTTACGGGAACTATGGTGCTCAACAAGTCTTGTCCTATGTATTTATCACATTATCAAGTGGACATCATATGCATTTTTTTTGTAAACTGAATGGCTTCCTCTAAAATTTCATTTTTGGTGACTAATGCACTTGGGCTCCATGGTGTAAATTTTATGCTTTCCATTTCTACTTTGGGGCTTAGCCCTCATTTTTATAAGTATACAGTGAACTATAAGAACTTTGTGCTCGGGGTCCTTTATAACATTTCTGCTTACAAATATAATATGTCCGCTTACTCGTTTGAGGTGGTATGATCTGTTGACTTTCAATTTATTTATGGGCCTAATATTTTTCATCTGTGTATGTCTGGGATTTGTAAGCCTCCCCCTTGAACAGTCTAAAGTCTAATTTGGATTTGACACCATGCCAAGTCATGAATCGTTATTAAGCCTACATTGTATTTAAGTTTTGAACGCTCCATTTCAAAGTTTAGACTCTGATTTCAATCTCATAGTATAGTATCGCCTCCTAGTATCATTTGATACCTTTTTATTAAACATTTTCCTTGTTTTCATGTATTTAGACTGAGAGTGACGTGCCGGGGATTTAGCCTTGCTAATGGGCTGAAAATCAACCCATTGGGATGGAAATTTCCCGTCCGTTACAGATTGGTGTTGCGGACTTTCAGAGAACATCGGTTGTTCGCAAAGAAGAAAACGAGGAACATATGCGATTGCTGCTGCAGACTTTGAGAGAACATCGGTTGTTTGCAAAGAGGGGTAAATGCGAGTTCTAGACACCGGAAGTGTTGTTTTTGGGTCATGTAATTTCAAATCAAGGTATAGCTGTGGACCCTGAAAAGATTTCAGCTATAGTACAATGGAAGCCGCCTAAGAATGTGACTGAAATCCGAAGCTTTTTTGGTCTGGCTGGGTACTATCGAAAGTTTGTAGAGAACTTCTCAAGAGTGGTTGTACCGCTTACTCGTTTAACAAAGAAAGACATAAAGTTTGACTGGACAATAGAGTGTGAGAAAGCATTCGAGGAGTTGAAGCGTAGACTTACAACGACACCAATTCTAACAACACCAGAACCCGGACTTGGATATGATGTTTACTGTGATGCTTCAGGGACTGGTTTAGGTGGAGTTCTTATGCAAAAAGGGAAGGTAGTGGCATATGCTTCACGACAGCTGAAGGACCATGAGAAGAACTATCCAACTCATGACTTAGAATTGGCAGCAGTAGTATTCGTACTCAAGCTTTGGAGACACTATCTTTACAGTGAAAACTTTGCCGTGTACTCGGATCACAAGAGTTTGAAGTACATATTTACACAGAAGGACTTAAACATGATACAACGGAGATGGTTTGACTTACTAAAAGATTACAAGTTCAAATTGGATTACCATCCAGGGAAGGCAAATGTAGTAGCTGACGCGCTTAGCCGAAAGGAGTCTGGTTTTATGGCATGTTTGAGAATGTTAGAAATCGTGAAAGAACATGAGTTAGTGGTTGAGCAAGACAGCGGTAGAGCATACTTAGCATATATCGCAGTTGTACCTGAGATTGTGAAGAAAGTAATTGAGGCTCAAACAGTGGACATCAGGCTAAAAGATGTGAGAGAGAAGCTTGGTTCAGCAGACGTACCTAGTAGGTGGACTCTAGGAACTAATGGAGCCATATATTTTAAAGGGAGACTGTGTATTCCTTAAAATGAAGCATTGCGAAAGGAGATCCTAACCATAGCTCATGAGTCAGTGCTTACACTTCACCCGGGAAGTACGAAAATGTACCATGACCTGAGACGGAAGTTTTGGTGGAGAGGTATGCGAAAATATGTTGCATTGTTCGTGTCGAGATGTTTGACTTGTCAACAAGTGAAGGCCGAACATCAGCGACCAGCTGGACCGTTGCAACCATTAAAAGTAGCCGAATGGAAGTGGGACTTCATCGCAATGGATTTTGTAAGGGGTTTCCCTAAATCTCAGCAGGGAAAGGATGGTGTGTGGGTAATCATCGACCGTCTTACGAAGTCTGCACATTTTCTTCCAGTGAAACAAACAGATTTTGTTCTCACCCTCTGCAACTTGTATGTTAGAGAGATTATTAGACTACATGGGATTCCTTTGTCGATCGTTTCAGACCGAGATCCGCTTTTCACATCCAAGTTATGCTGACAGAAGAGTTATGCTGCCTCGAAAAGAAGACCACTGGAGTTTCAGGTTGGAGGAAACGTCTTCTTGAAAGTCAGTCCAAGACCTGGTATCAAAAGATTCGGGAAGAAAAGTAAGTTATCTCCTCGTTACATTGGACCTTTTGAGATCCTTGAAAGGGTTGGTGAAGTCGCGTATCGCTTAGCTTTGCCACCACAGTTAGCGGATGTGCATAACGTGTTCCATGTATCTATGCTACGGAGATACAATGCAGACCCATCACATGTTATTGAGTGGAGGGACTTGCAACTGAACGATGATATAAGTTACATTGAAAGGCCATTGCGGATTGTTGGTACAAGAGAGCATGTTCTCCTGACAAAAACTATTAGGATGGTGAAACTGGTGTGGCAACATCATACTCTCGAAGAAGCTACTTGGGAGCTCGAGTCCGATGTGTGGGACAAGTACCCGGAGCTAATTGAAGGTAACCTTCATTACTCTTTGTTAAACATTGAATTGCGGGACGCAATTCTTATTTTAGGAGGTAATGGTGTAACAACACAAAAATTTCTTCTTGGGCCTTAAGCCTTAGCCAAACCCATATGAATGTTGGCTTAGCTAAGTAGTCATCCCTTAGCAGCATTAGTGAGCATAAGTAGTAGATGTAAGAAAGATATTAGAAATTCTGAGCATGATTGACATGTGTGTATCATGAACAACAAAGGGCATAATTGCCTTTTCCTTCTACTTTCACATCTGAGGTTTTAAAGAAACATTTCTTTTGTTTTCCTGTTTCCTATCATCACATTTTCTACTCAAATCAATTTCCAGAAGGAAACAAATTTAGTTTCAAATTCCAAATTTGAGTTGGATGCAATCTTGGTTATTGGCTGAATTCGTCTTCTAAAAAAAGGTAGGGGTTTGTTTTCTCTTCTCGCTTCTTTCTCGTTTCCCATCGTTGTTAACGTCTCCATTATTTCAGTGTTCTAGCAACGCCATCCTACTCCCTTCACTCAAATCTTAACTGAATAGTTCCATGTTTTGATTAATTATGAATCTCATCAATTTTCTCTGTGTTGCACCGTTAGGATACACATGCTTCTGTCGATTTGTGAGATGAGAAAATTGATTTGAAATCATTAAATTTCATTGTCTTTGACTCTTAGATATTTAAATACATACGAATTCAAATGTTTACAATTGACTGCATGAGTTAAAAATGTTATACAACTACCAAGTTTTGATTTCCTTGCACCGAATTCCTAACTCTGCATGTTACTTGTTTGATAAAGTGTTTACTCTGCACTAAACACCCATGGGATTGAAATGCTTTAATGAATTTTGTCTTGTTTATTTTTTTCACCACTTCACAGTATGCTAGCCCAACATTTTGACTTACTCTACGACACTAATTTGATTACTTGGGACTATCTGTTTTATGAGCCATCCAATTTGAAAGGATGTTGTCATGTTATGAAACCCACTATTTTAAGGACTCTCTTTTGTGTTTTAGCCCCCTGTTTTGTGTACAAGCATTTTGAGGAATCTTTAGTGTACATACAGTGGGATGATTTTGTTTTCCTCGATGGATTACATATTAGTTGTATAACCGTTGTGGAGATTTCTTTTCATACTCGCCGTAATGATTGATGTGGATGTTTATTTTCTTCTTATAAATGGATTTGATTTTGCTAACATTGGCAACTGTCTATGAGAGTTATTAGATGGAAACTGGCCATGGAAATCTTAGAAGTGGCAACTGGCCATGGAAATATTGGAAGTGGCAACTGGCCATGGAAATCTTAGGAGTGGCAACTGGCCATGGAAATAGTAGAAATGGCAACTGGCCATGGAAATCTTAGAATTGGCAACTGGCCATGAAAACTTTTAGATGGCAACTGACCATGAAATTCTTAGAATTGGCAACTGGCCATGAAACTTCATTAGATGGAAATTGACCATAGAAAATTTGTAGAGTTGTTTGTTCTTGACTTCAACTTTTTATGGTGGTTATCATTTCAATTATTTAAGGCTTTTATTCCTCTATAAGTGTACTTACTTCTGCTCCCTGTGTAGTTATTTATGTTTCCGAAAGCACTATTTTTCGTTATGAACTCCTACTGGGCATTGCTCACCCTTTTTTTATTGTTTTCCTCCGTAGAGTATGAGAGGAGCTTGTAGCAGTAAGCTAGGAAGAGCTTACGACAGGCCTTGTGATGTGTTTTGTAGTTGTAGTAGTAAAAAGATTCGAACTCTAAGACTTGTGAAGGATTTTTTAGAATCAAATTAAACTCAACAATTAAATAAAGTTGTATCAAAAATATAAAGAAAACACCGAGACTTTGGATTCCACAATTAACCAATTAAGTGATATAATCTAATCAATATTCATGCAACTCTTTACGTTTAAAGTGATTCTAATATTTTACAAAAGTAGATTTTTGGAATAACAAGTGTATTTCGAAAGCATAGAATATCAAAAACATAGGTCTAAGCATAATCTATCAAGAGAAATCACAATTGTTTAAGAAAAATCATTCAATCAATTCTCAATCAAAGAAAATAATCATATAAGAAATTGCAAAAATAATTAAAATAGAATTATACCACTTTTCATGGAACAATAGCTTCCTCCGTCGCCTCGGCTAAAGGGGTTTAGCTCCTCATATTAATCACTTTCTCAAAGTACATATTTATAGCTCAAAAGTTTATTAAAAGAGTAAAAGAATACACTGTAGTCGCTGAAGATCTAAAACAGAAAACAGAATCATCGGTAAAGGTTTTCTGTGACTGCAGGAAACTGTTTATAAACGTTACTCAGCTGCTGCTGTTGAACTACGAAATTCGTCTGCGACCATTCAGTGAGGGTCGTATGTTCTTCTTCTTCTTCTCCGGCAGCAGCAGCAGAACTCGGTTTCCTGCAAGTTGATTTTTTTCGGCTCTGTGGTGTTCTAAACTTCCCCTAAAGTCTTCCTAGGACTCGTACCAACTCTTTTATACATCATAAGGCAAAGAAAATTCGAGAATAACTTTGGTTTTTTCCTTTCTTTTTAAGTTACGATATTTCCCTTTTTTCTTCTCTGTCGACGCATCTCTAGCTGTTTTTACCTTTCCAAACTCTCCCTGTGATAGAATCAAATCTCTCAGAAGGGTTTCTTTCCTCTTCTTCACGTTTTTTCCCAAAAATAAATCATAAAATACCCGTGATATTATTCAACCCTGTTTAATCGAGAACTAGTTATCAAGCCCAATTTTCTGCAGGAAATCACCCATACCAAGCCTGTTTAATCCTAACAATTCAATCCCAATAAGAATCAACGATTGAATCTCCTCCAAACACTTCTAAAATTCGAACCCTAATTCTGCACCGTGAAAAAATTCTTTCCCGCCAATTTTCATTTCAAAACGTGAAGAAATGGTGTCCCCCTATCCAGTCCCGGTCTGTGCTTAGCAGCTGCTTGGAAATGGGTTACCCCTTATCCAAAATGAGAGTCTGAATAGCAAATGTCCTTCCAGGTGTCTTTAACAACTTTTTGAGCCAATTTCGCCGCAAAAGCCTATTTCTCCAAAAACACCTACAAAGGGATAAAGTACCAAAATTAGTACAAAAATGGGTACTAATAATATACACAAAAGAGATGAAAATAGACACATAAATGCGTCTATCAAATACCCCCAAACTTATTATTTTCTAGTCCCGAGCAAATTAAAAAAAACAGAAAATAAAATCCTAACTCACTGTCGCAGGCATCGTCGATTGCACTTAGCATGTGCAACAAGCCTTTAAACCCCTAGGTGACCCTAGTGGTCGAGTTATAGTCTCGGGAGGGTTTACCAGAGGTGTACCCACAAAACCTTTACTCCATACCCTAGCTATCTACGCAGAACCTTAGAATGCACTAAAGAATCTCCTTGGTTGGCATACTTATTGATTACGGGAGGAAGTACCCTGATGCGAAATTCCAATTGTTGTATATGAGTTTGCACTCAAGTATACTAAAATTCATATATAAGTGATAGAGCTCTACTCAGATAGTCGCACTATGGACATCAATATCCGGAATCAAACAAATCACATGAATAGATTAAGAAGATGGATATAGAAATAGATGGTTGCGAATGGACTTCAACGCCAAGATGAACCTATGACCTAGTGGATTGAGATATTGGTCTGGACTAATATCAACACAACTGGCATATACAAGGGAACCAGTGGTCGACAATCCTAAATCTATATCAACAAAGCTGGCATATACAAGGGAACCAGTGGTCGACTTTATAATAAACCTTTATTTATTTTTGTTTTTTTAACGACATGATTAGATCTTTTGGATCCAAGCGCATGCTTCTTGTCAGCAGATTACATGGTAATTCCCGTGGATCCTGCGTTCCACGCTTGTTTAGGCGACGGAGACAGGGAGAACACACACATATTGCTATCCAAGTGTTAATATTTATTCCGATTGGTCTAATTGGTCTGTATTTTTTTTTTTTTTTTTTTAGTAACTCAATCACCCTATTTCAACCCAGCAGACATCAACATAAAAATTTGCAAAAACAAAAACAGAAGTAATAAGATGATTCCGAGATACGGTGAAACTATCATGTTATTTCTAACACCTGAGCTCTGTGCTTTTATGAATAGACTCTTATAGATGTTTCCATCTAGTCAGATTGGTTCCTCAACTCCTAAAACCAAAATGCTTCCATCCACTTAGATTGGTTAGTGCCATCCTTAATAGGCATAAATTTCTAGGCTCTGGAGTTTATAATGCAACTAAAAAGTTTCTCCCATACCCCAAAACTTAAATCTAACATTGTCCTCAATGTTCTAAAGATAAAATTAAAAGCATGAACAAGGAGAAACTGTTACCATTTGAAGCAAAAGAGTTAAGGAAAGATATTACCGTGTTGCATGAGAATGGGTTACCTCCCAAGAAGTGCTAAGTTTAAAGTCTTCAGCCAGACATAAAGTACCATAAAATTGCTAATTACCTTTCAAATCATATATCAGTAGTCGAAATAACTATGGGTCATCAGAACAAAATAGCACTGCCACTAATATGAGACAACTGCACAGGATTAGAAAAATTAACAGCTGGAGCACAACCTGGTCTAAACTTTCTTGCAAGACAACTAGGTTTATCTGTGACGCCCTCTTAGGCTTCATGTGAGTGTCTTGACAAACATATTTTTCCGAACTATGAGTTCCCAATTCCTGGACAGTATCAGGAGGATCGGGTTGTGTAGTCGGGATAGAATCAAGTAATACCTCAGACACACTGGACTCGAGTCCCAAGTTAGGGACTTCTAATAAGGATACTTGACCATCATTACCCCCAAAATTAGGGTAGTCAGTATTCTAAGACAAACCTCTAATTATTGCTTGAATTTTCGGATCCTCAGAGTCTTTAAAATACTCAAGAGCTTCTTCCAGTTCTCTACCCCCAAACTTAGGGTCATCATTACTCACAGAAAGACCTAACACTAGTGACTGAATTTCTGGGTCTGTAGAGTCCTTAAAATATTCGAGAGCTTCTTCTAGTTCTAAAGCTTGGTCATCTATCTTACCTAAGATAATTGTCTCATCAAATTCATCTAAAGAATCACCAAACAAAGTGTCATCCCAATTATCCTGAACTAGATCCTGAACCAAAGTACTAATCATATTCACTTCCTCTAAATCATCAGAAGGTTGTCTAGTAACATTAAAGACATTTAGTTCAGTAGTCATATTACCAAAGGATATGTTCATAAGTCCGGTCCTACAGTTGATAACAGCATTAGACGTGGCTAAAAATGGGCGACCTAAAATTACCGGTATTTGATTCTATGGGTCAGGGACAGGTTGTGTATCTAGGACTACAAAATCCACAGGATAAATAAACTTGTCGACCTCAATAAGAACATCTTCTATCACACCACGAGGAATTTTAACAGACCTATCAGCTAACTGCAGTGTTATCTTGGTAGGTTTCAATTCACCAAGTCCCAGTTGTAAGTACACATGGTACGGAAGTAAGTTCACACTAGCTCCTAAGTCAAGTAAAGCTTTTTCTACCATGTGTTTTCCTATCGTGCAAGCAATGGTAGGAGCACCTGGGTCTTTATACTTAGGACTTGTGGTATTCTGAATGATCGAACTTACATGACTGGCTAAAAAGGCTTTTTTAGGGACACTAAGCTTTTGCTTTCGCGTACACATATCCTTGAGGAACTTGGCATAAGCCGGAAGTTGCCTAATTGCTTCTAGTAACGGAAGGTTTATGGTAACTTTCTTAAAAACCTCCATAATGTCATTAAAGTTGGATTCATTCTTTATTGGTACCAGTAGCTGTGGAAATGGGGCTCTAGGAGTAAAATAGGGCTTCTCAGGAACCGCATTGACATCATCAGAGATTTTATCAGTTCCTCAGCTATGGATGGTCCTGAGGGGTGAACTACAGTTTGCTCACTTTCGGGCATGTTTACCTTATTGTCTACAACTCTACCACTCCTAAGGGTTCTAATAGCATTCAATTGATTTGATGGTTTTGTACCTACTTCATGAACCCCTCTAGGGTTGGGTTGTGTTTGACTAGGAAACCTGCCTTTTTCTCTTAAAGACTTATTTATCAAACTAACCTGGGTTTTTAACTCGGAAATAGCCTGAGAATTATCTTGGACCATCTTTTTATTTTCATCTAAACCTTGTATCATCGATTGATAAAACATTGCAGTTTGTTGGGTTAACAAAGCGATAGATTCCTCTAGACTCAAAATTTTCTTATCAGACTGATTCTTAAACTGAGCTTATCCTGAAGGATTCTTAGTATAGCCAAAACCTGGAGGAGCATTCGAATTACTAAACTGACCTTGACCTTGGCCCTTAGACCATGAAAGGTTCGGATGGTTTCTCCACCCAGGATTATAGGTTTCTGAATATGGGTCAAATTTCTGACGATTATCAAGTCTAGTGTTATTATAAAGAGCATTGCCTTGCTCTTCATTATTATGGCCTTCCCAAAAAGGCTCCAATCTACCACTAGTGTGACCCATTTCTAAAGCTTCTAACCTTTTAGCTATCGCTGCAATCTTTGCATCTGATTCATAGCCTCCTTCTACCCTATTAACGTTTCCTCTGCTTAGAACAATTGTTTTCCGGGGTTCCCTATTATTTTCCCATTGTTGGGTCTTTTCGGCGGCTTCATTCAAAAATGCCATTGCCGCATCAACAGTTTGGTTCTCAAACCCACCTGTACACAAAGCTTCAACCGTGGATATTGTGGAATAATCTAAACCCTCATAAAGGATCTGAACTAGCCTAACCTTTTCTAAACCATGGTGAGGACATTGTGTTAACAAATCATTGAACCTTTCCAAATACCTATACAAAGATTCTCCCTCTTGTTGTGAGAATGTGCAGATTTGTGTCCTAATCGACGATGTTTTATGCCTAGGGAAAAACTTATTGAAAAAGGCAGATGTAAGTTGTTCATATGTTTCGATTGACTCAGGAGTCAAACTATACATCCACGATTTGGCTTTATCTTTCAGGGAAAAGGGAAATAACCTAAGTTTCAAAGCATCATCATCTAAGCCTCTAATTCTTAGGGTACTGCAAATTTCTTCAAAATCCCTAACATGGAAATAAGGGTTTTCATTTTTTTTTCCCTAAAAAAATTGGGAGCATCTGTATGGTCCCAGGTTTAAGCTCATAATTGGCTTCTGTGTCAGCTAGCTTAATACACGAGGGACGAGTGGTCCTAGTCGGATTTAACAAAGCTTTCAAAGTAGCCATTTCCGGTACTATCGGAGTATTAGGGATTCTCTCTTCAGGAGAATGTTCAAAACAGGATTCTCCGAAAATCAGACTCTCCGAAAATCAAACTTTCTAGATTAAGGTAATCGAGACGCTTAGAACTGCTAGGTTTTTCTTTAACAAATCTACCTAGGGTGTCTCTTTTACGTTCAGGCATACACAAGAATTTCCTAAATTGGAAGGGTAAGCAATCACAAATCAAGGACGACTCAACCAAATCAAACCTATTGATTTCTAGCAAACAAAAAGCATGATGGCTCCACTTAGATTATTTCTAGATCAGCTTCTACTCTTCCAAGAGGCAACTGGGTACAATTTTAGCAAACCTCGTAGGACGATCTGAATAAAGTAAGTCGAAGAGAAGTAGGAGAAGCTCATAGGAGCTTTGATACCCCCACCTCTTTGGCAACGCTTCCCTGGGTTATAGTGCGGTTCTAATCAACTTCCAGTAATCTTCCTGAACTTTGAGCTAGGCTAACAAAATACCCAATACGATCCTTTTGAACAACTTTCCTATAAGCTCGTTACCTTATCGGTCTTGTTCTATTCAAAATTTTAATCTTGGGTTCGCGTTCGGTATCGTAATCCTAAGGCGGGCAAGAAGAGAACGGTGATGAAATCTGAACCCTTATCTTGTATGGCCAGGCCTTGCCCTTTACTAGGAAAATAAATGTCCGTATTCAGAACCTCAACAGATATGCACCTTAAGGAATACAGTAACTCGCTGACAGGGGATTCGCGAGTGTTCAGAATCTTACCTCCCGTTCCAGACGGGGGATGAATCGGTTGTAGTCGACTCGGGCCACTGACTCATGTGTCAGTGTACGAACCCAAGGTGCAGAGACAATTTCGTAATTGTCCTCCTTCTCTGCAAACAGTTTTTTATATTTAAGGATACCCTTCCGTATGGTATATAAAAATAAAAAATAAAAATAGTGTCCAAAGTCCAAAAAGTCCAAAAAAAAGAAAAGAAAAATTACAAAATAATAAAGAAACCCTAATAAAAAAAATTATTTTTTTTTCTAAAAAAATAAACAAAACCCTAAAAAAAATAAAAAATAAACTAAAAATAAAATAACTAAAATAAAATTGTCTTCTTTTCCGTTCTTTTCGCTTTAATCTTTAACTCCAAGTCTTTACGAAATCACCAAACTCCTTGGATCAATTTTTTTCTTTACGTTCCAAAACCTGTAGACAAAAGACAAATACCCAAAAACGTAAAATAGAACAAAATAAATAAAAATAAAAATAAATCTAAAACCCTAAAAACAAGTCCGCGTCGGCGCCGCCAAAAATTGATGTGTTTTGTAGTTGTAGTGGTAAAAAGATTCGAACTCTAAGACTTGTGAAGGATTTTTTAGACTCAAATTAAACTCAACAATTAAATAAAGTTGTATCAAAAATATATAGAAAACACCGAGACTCTGGATTCCAAAATTAACCAATTAAGTGATATAATCTAATCAATATTCATGCAACTCTTTACGTTTAAAATGATTCTAATATTTTACAAAAGTAGATTTTTTGAATAACAAGTGTATTTCGAAAGCATAGAATATCAAAAACATAAGTCTAAGCATAATCTATCAAGAGAAATCACAATTGTTTAAGAAAAATCATTCAATCAATTCTCAATCAAAGCAAATAATCATATAAGAAATTGCAAAAATAATTAAAATAGAATTATACCACTTTTCATGGAACAATGGCTTCCTCCGTCGCCTCGGCTAAAGGGGTTTAGCTCCTCATATTAATCACTTGCTCAAAGTACATATTTATAGCTCAAAAGTTTATTAAAAGAGTAAAAGAATACACTGTAGTCGCTGAAGATCTAAAACAGAAAACAGAATCGTCGGTAAAGGTCTTCTGTGGCTGCAGGAAACTGTTTATAAACGTTACTCAGCTGCTGCTGTTGAACTACGATATTCGTCTACGACCGTTCAGTGAGGGTCGTATGTTCTTCTTCTTCTTCTCCGGCAGCAGCAGCAGAACTCGGTTTCCTGCAAGTTGATTTTTTCGGCTCTGTGGTGTTCTAAACTTCCCCTAAAGTCTTCCTTTTCTTCCTAGGACTTGTACCAACACTTTTATACATCATAAGGTAAAGAAAATTCGGGAATAACTTTGGTTTTTTCCTTTCTCCAGAAGGTCTTTTTTGTTAGGAATAGGATACCTAATCAATCTCAAGGCTTTGTTCAGTGGTTTGTAATTTATTACTAACCTTGGAGCTCCTCTCTCTAATTCTTCTGCCTTTTCAACATAAAAGGCCGGAAAACTTCATGGAGAATAGCTTTTCCTAATTAGACCTTTATCTAATAAATCATGAATCTCAGACTTGCATATTTCAAGCAATCTGCTATTCATTTGAATTGGTCTAGCTTTAGTTGGAATCATTTTTTCTGAAAAATCGTGTTCATAAGGCAACTCAACTATATGTTGCTTCCTTTAGGGATATCAGCACAAACTTCTTTTATTAATGTATTATTGACATCTTCTATTTGTTTTTGGATTTTATGACATTTTAATTTTTCTTCAATCCTCTTATACTGGATTTCTTCTTTTAAGAAGAATAGAAATTTCTCTTTTCGTTTAATCTTATCCTGAATATGATTAATAAATTTTTGCTTTGGTTCGGAAGCAAATTCAAAAGTAATTTTATGACCTTGGACAAAAGCTTCAATTCCTGCACTACTAATTTGTAATGGGTATAACATATTTAGGAATGGGGTTCCTAAGATGCATGTTTGAGATAGGTTTTTTACCATAATAAATGGTGTTTGCAGACAGACGCCATTATTACAAATTGCAGCATCTGATAATTTGTAATTGATTATAAGTTTGTTCCCATCTGCAGTGTTAAGAATTTGGGTAGTCTTACTAAAATACTTTGTTGGTATTATTCCCTCATTTAGGCAGTTTAAATCTACACCTGAATCTATAAGTGCCATAGTTTGAAAACTATGTTCTTTTCCTATAATTAATGTAACTAAAGTGTACCATTTCTTAGTTACCACTTTATCAATTAAATTAATAAATTGCAACTCCTTTATTTCTTAATTTTTACTAGAGGATTCTGGTTTTTCTACATCCTTTTGTGTAGAAACTGTTGCCTGATAGTTCTATAAGATATCATCAAAGGAATTTTTTTCCTGTGAATCATATTCCTCTTCTACAGGTTTATGAAGTTCCAACATCTGGATTCTATGTTTAAGCTCCCGTAATTCAACCTTAACCTGATTAACCTCAGCCTGAAGTTCACTAATTGAGGGTTCTTTCTTAGAGTTTCTATTTTCTACCCTTGATATAATTTCTTTGAAACTATAAGGTTGTAAATTCTTCTCAATTTTGTTTGGTTTAGGAGTATGTTTGGCCACCTCAATGTATCGTTCTAAGGCTTCACGTTTTTCATTGGGATCACTTATTTTATCAATTAATTCCAAAATAAGATTTTCTTTATTGGTAAGAACATTAATTCCTAAGCCTGTCATTTCTTTATGAAAACAATTTTTACATGAACAACTGTCATCACATTCATTATCCTCCAGCCCAGAAATAGAATCTGAAGATTCATCAGAATCTTCTCCAGAAGATTCCTCCTCAGTTTCATCTGAATTGTCAGATTCCATTAAGAGGATTTGATTCAATTGTCGTTTAAGCCCTTCATCTATATTTAGCTCATTTATCTTTTGTTTCGTTCGACATTTATTTTGGTAATGTCCGATTTTTCCACATTTGTAACAAACTGAAGGTTCTTTTTTATTATTATATTGTTGTGGCTTCTTCTTTTCCTAAGAACATCGGGCCTTTTCCATTTTCTTGGGTATCTATTATACTTAGCCATTCTTTTATCTTGATATTGTGGAACATTTTTCCTTTTGGATCTAATGGTTGGTGGAAGAGAATTATAACCAAATTGCTCACAGAAATCTCCTAATTCTTCTCTCTTAGTTATTTTGTTCTTCTGTAAATGCCTATGGAGTTTTATATCTGCACATAAAGCTAAACCTTCTGACATAATTTCAGAAGATAATTGCCCAAAGGTATAATCATTATAATCTATTCTTCCTTGGGTGTTTTTATCTTTAAGCCTGCTTCTAACTCTCTCAGCAAATAAGGGAGGTAATCCAGAAACAAATTTTTCTTTCCAAACTTCAGAGTCTGAAGAACAATCTTCTCTGCTGAATAGTTTGGAAAAGAAAACATCTCTATACCACCTATAATGGGAGAGAGTGGGACATTTCAAATTAATGAGTAATTCTCTTGATCTCTCCATTTGTTGGGAGTTTGTCCCTACAAAATGTAGAGCAATTGTATACAGTAATGTATTTACCGCATCAACTTGATTCTGGACGAATCCATTTTCCAATTTTACTTGTCTGACAGCATGTTCTATACTCCATTTTTCCTGATCAGATAAGTGAAAATCCCACCATCCTTTAAGCTAACCAGTAAATCCCGTAACTATGGCTTTAAAGATCTGGTCATCGGGATTTTGGAAATTAATCCTAGACGCAGAACTATACATGGTCATTTGTCTAATTGTATTTAGAATATGGTATTATGTCATTCCATCTATATTCCATTCTACTATAGATCTTCCATCAAAAGAGACCTGGTTCTAGTTATAGTCTTCTTCTAATTGTAAATCTACTGGTGTAGGTCTTGGGTAATAATTTCTAGTGGTAGGAAATGTAGCTGCATATTTTTACCGAAAGATATCTTATTAAGAGTACTAGGTTCTGATGTTTGAAATATTTCTTCCAATTTATCGACATCAATATTATTGTACTGTTCTTGTTTAGATAAAACATTAACAGCTTGAGATGCCTCTTTTATAATTTTAGGCGTTTTGGGAGTGGATAGACTAAGGGACTCTAGCTTTTCGACTAAAGCATCTACAAAACTATTATCAGGATTGGATAGTCTAAACACATCTCGATTGATAATCGGAGCTGGCTTTAATAAAAGCCCCTTTTGTGGTTCTGGATCTATTTTATCCTCTACTGGTTTTGTACCACTAGTAGTTGCCACTTGTTTATTTGTAGTTAACATTGTCTCAATTTTGGTTGTTTGTCTACCTAAAGATTGTAAACATAAATTGGTATAATTGCCTAGATGTATTAACTGGACAATATCCTTTTGAGTTGCTTCCAAATTGGTTTCTCTTGATTCTGCTTTATACGGAGATGATATGGCTCCCTTAAAGATCAGGACTGTTTCCGGAGGATGTATACTCTGGACGGGTTTTCCTTCCTTTGTCTCATATGTATGGAATGGAGTTTCTAAAGTATTAAGAGATTCCTTATGATTTTTTTAACCATGATTATTGATTAAATCATCTAACCAATCAAAAAATGGTTTTTTAATCCGACTATGACTTAGGTAGAAACCATAGGTCTTATATAATTTTGTCTTTTGATGAGGAGAGAATTTTGAACTAAGCCAAACTCTTTTATTCTTATTTCCTGAGATATGATATTCTTTTCTTAGCTCATCTATACTATCTGAAGGTTGTTGTATTACATTTACCTCAAAATTCAGATCTGAAAATGTTGGCTCGGGTTGTTCAGGGATATTTCTATCACTTGATTTTGGTGTATCAACCCTATAATAAGGTTTATTAACCTGATGTGGAGTCTGCTTAACTCCTTCTATTGTAATATCTTGTGAATCATTTATAAAGTTATTTATTGGATCTATATAAGAAGATGAGGATACAGAAGGTATTGGTGTACTTCCTTCTTTATCCATAACTTTAATCCTCGTTTTCCTACAGGATGTAAATTGTATTTCTACATCTTCATCTTCATATTCGATGATTTGTTGAAGGTTCTGGTTTTGACAGGGTTTTGTGGGTACCTCCACTTGTAAAGTCCACTTTTCTGGAAGGGTAACCTGATCCCATCTAATTGTTCTGGGTATTACAGTATGAGCTTTGCCTATATTTGTATGGAAAAGGGTGGTTTGTCCCTTCGTATCATAAATTTGGGCATTCGGACATAAGGTGTTCATGACCTTATAATATATTCTATAGACAACTGCTAAGTTTTGAGATCCAATGACCATATCAAACCCCTGAGTTCTAACATTTAAAGTTAGAGTTTTAAGGAGGCCTGGATCACTGAGGGATACTGAAAAGTTTGGGAAACAATTGAAGTAAATTGGACCCTCACATAATGTGGATTCAATAATTCCCAACAACGAATCAGTAAACTTATTGTGCCTACAATCCCTAACACATAGAAGTACAGAATTATTTAATCCTGTCCTTGTTAATAGTTTGACTGCTATTTGGATTAACCCAATATGAAGATAATTAAATCTTTTTTGTTTATGGTCGTCAATCATCCTGGAAGAGAAAAGATCAAAGTTATCATTTGAATCTATTATTGATATTGTTTTCTCTACTGTCTTGATTTCATAATCAGTTTTAAAATGAAAAGATCCTTTTTATAGACCTCATTAACAGGGACTTTAGGGATGTTCCAGTTTTGCAATTTTCTCTCAATATCATGCATTATGATTTCTTCTGAGTTTAGAGTTATTTTATTTTTTAAACTGTTTTTCTTGCATACCCAACTTCAGAAGATTATAGAAAATTGAAGACTAGTTACTTTTTTCAACCCCAACAACAACAAACACCAATAAAACCCTTGTATATATCTTTTCATGAAGCAGCTGAAAAAATCTCTACAAACTTCAATATCCAATATTTCTCCTCTAAGGTTTGTTTTGATGCTCTCCAGATGATCACCATTGATCATCCTCGCGGTCGGTCTCAAAGTGTTCATCCTCATAATAAAAGTGACGGCCGTTATCATTGTTGCTTGACACAGCAGAGCCATAACCTTCATCCTCATCCTCATTATTATCATCATCATCTCCATATTCTCCACTATCCTCCTTTATGTTATTCTGCTCAACCTCAACGACCACAGTATTATTTTCTCTGTCTAACCATGGTATCTCCTCACCGTCAGAATCTACGTCCAAAGCCTCTGACACAGTTCGAGCAAATATCCAGGGAAGTCTCTTCTCAGCCAAGTATCACATGTGTATCATATCTTCCACATGCATCTGTCTCTCTATCTCCCTTGCAGCTTCTTTCGCAACCTTCTCTGAACCAATGGTTGGTTCGTTGCTTTCTTCTTCATCTTCAACAACAACTTCAAATCCTTTTTATCCATCTTCACTATCACTCTTAGTCGCACTTATCCAATGGCATCTTTTATTGTCCAATCTTTCTACCCCCCCCCCCCCCCCTCTCTCTCTCTCTTGCAGTCCTTGCATCACTCTTTCTTATCCATAACTGAAATTCTTCGTTGTTCTCAAGACGTTGACGATCAAACTTCTCTCGAATTATTTTTCTCTCCAACTCTTGATTTAGGAATGGAATCAGTCTCTCAATCTGAACGCTTGAGAGTTCCTCGACTTATCTTTTTGTATGATCATACTCTAGTGAAGAAATTGGTTGATTTTCAACATTCCCATTTCCGACATTGTTTCCAATTGCATCCATTTCTTGATTGTTTAATCTTTGGAGATTTTTTTCCCTATTTGGGTACAATTAGTTCTTTGAATGAAATAATCTCTCTATCTTTCCTTTATAAAGTGGGTAAATTAACCATAAATGTCTATTTATGACACATGGTTAAACGTCACGTCTCTTGGCAGACCATGCCAATGTAATTTCAGAGGAAAATTTTCAAAAGTCATCATTACTCTTCGTTAATTCCCACTCTCTCATGTATCTAGACACCTCCCATCATATCGTTTATATTTCTTCGGCATTGCCATTAAGAAGTTGTTCGGTTGGTTACCTACTTGTATGGCCTTAAGTGTTGCTCTAATTATCTTAATTGATTTTTTGCACATTCAAAGAAGGCAGCACCTGTTGAGAGGCATTATGGCTAGTAAGAGCTTACACGTCCAGGACATGCTAAATTTCACAACCCAAAAATGTCGCCATATGCCACATTTTCACTATCAAACCTCCTCTCCACATATCTTAATATATTTTTGCAACTCATGCAGCGTACACATTACCATACCTTATCCCTACCCATTCTTTCGTTTCATGTTATATTAATAAGGATTGTCTTGAGCAGTTCAATTAAAATGCTCATCTACCCATCATGGCGTGCATAATATTTTCCTTGGCACAAAAAGAATATTTGTTCTTAATTAGTACTCAGCTACTTAGTTTAAATAGCGAGACACATGCTTTCATCAGGACCAGATGTGGAGATCCCATTTTCGACCTTAGCTGACTTCCTTTACAGCTTAAGAATTGCTTCTTCCGAAGTGAAGACTTTTGATACTAATTTGCCTCTAATAGACAAGCATATTTGATTTCTTTTTAGATCAAAGATCAAGGTGCGAAAATATGTTTGCAATAGCAACCTAGAAAGCCTCACAAATCCGAAACTTACGACTCCCAAAGAGCAGCCTAGATTCTTAACCACCTCTCAAAAACAATCATCGAAAAATCAATTAAGATCAGTTTTTAGATATATATATCTTGAGGAATCACAAAGTCTGAAACTAAGAAACTTTGTGACTATTATTAATCTTGCCTGAAAGAGATTATGAAAAACCTCGATAACAGAAAAGCAAAATCAGGATTCACGAACTATCAAGGTAAAGATAGTCGGACCTGGCTTCACGAATCCCCAAGAGAAGTCTTTTTAGTCATAGGAAGAAAAGGTTAATAGTGGCGACTCTAGAATCAACTAGGGGGATTAATTTTCCAGTTGACAGAGATGCTCTATTTATAGTTTTCAAATACTAGGGTTATCTTGGAATTCAAGCTAAGATAACTTGGGAATCAAGCAAACAAAAAAGATCCTCAAACTACAATAGAAGACTATACACAAGATTAGGCTAGACCAAGTTCAGTAACCGTGTATAATGATTTCGGTTTGGAAAGTTATCCAAAGAACCAAAAGCTACTTGATGTTCATTTAAACACCTAAGAAATTAATCACGATTCAAACACCTAAGTGTTTTAATAAATCAATGAAGTCTTAGAAGTGTTTAAGAGAGTTCTAGCATTGCTAAACATATTACAATAATAAGTCTTTGCTAAATATTGTCAGGACAGTTGGTACAACGGTTCTCCAACCGTAGGGATTGTTTATAAGTCAGGGTGTAACAGTTCTTGAACAGAGTTCGCCAACCCTACTAGACTCCGGAACTCAGTTGACCATAGTTCGTGAACTGGGTTCGCCAACTGCTATCCAATTAACCCAACCTATAAAGATCAGTTCACCAAGGTTTTCCAACCAGCTTCATGAATTGTTCCCGACTGAACTTATGGTTTGCGAACTGGTTCGCCAACTTTCCTGTATTTCTAAATCTCAGATATCTATGGTTTGCGAACTGAGTTCGCCAACCTACCATGAATAAAAATTCAGTAAGTTCATATCTCTCTCTTTTGTTGATTGAAACATTCCCAAGTGATATAATCATTTGCATGGGAAATTTTTAATTGATCCAAAAATTTAATTCATAAAATTCTAAAATTGTTAAGGACCTTTGAACATCCAATCGCTAAATCATATTTCGAGATTTTTCACAAGACAAGCTTGACTGGAAACATTTTATTTGTTAATCTACTATATATAAGTCATACGACTTAATATATAGAATGATGGTATAATGAGTAAAATAGAATGGTTCAGTCTTCACATACCTGATACAGAAGTTCTCCAAAATGTATTCGTCGATCTTCAGTCTTCAAGGGTGATCTCTGATACTCAACTACAATTATAACCTATCTAAAACTTGACTTAGTAGATTAGAAATCATATATAGTTTTGATCACCTAACATTGACAACAAGCTTGAGATAGCAAAACTTGTGGTTCAACCGAGCAATGCTCTAACAGATTTGTCTGCTTATATTGATAAACTCACTGGGATTGAATAATTTCAAGGTATTAAGGTTTGCAGAAATGCTCCCTGCTGATGATTGCTTACTGTTCTCTAAAGCTATTGTTCATGATTTTACTACTATTAGAGATTATGTCCCTAAATAATGCTTTGCTTCTGGTCAGCAAATCAATTTTGATAAGTCTGGGATTATCTTGAGTAAGGATCTATCTCCTTAGCTAATCCAACAACTTTCTAATACCCTTAATAGTAGATCCCTTGACCCATGTGATAAATATTTGGGTACCCACATTAGTTTTCAAAAGTCCAAAATTCAGACTCATACGAGTATCTTGCAGTCTGTTGATATTAGAATTACTTTCTGGTTTAACAAACTTCTGTCTCAGGCATCCAGGACCTCTTTAGTTAAACATGTTGGTCAAGCCATACTTATTTATCAAATGGATGCTTTTCTTATTCCCAAAGCCCTTTGCAGGAAAATGTTGGTGGGGGAAACCCTTGAACATAAGGATAAAAAACTTCAGTTACTTGGTTGGGATTGTAAACGCGGGGGTACCAAAATACACCACCAAATTTTTCTTAGGAAAGCTATTTGGACAAACTCAAATATAATTCCGAAAGTTCAACTTAATGAATCTCAATCAAGAAAGAATATTCAGAGTTATATCTCCATCTCTCACAATCAGAACGTTTACAGTCCGTGAACCTGATTTACGGGTGAGAGTACTTGGTGATTCGAAAGGTAAATTTCGAAGGATAAATCAAGTCGTATCCAACAAACAAGGATGGATGTATCTACTTTGATTGATTAATGTATAACCTGTGATATTTCAATTATAAAGATAAACAATATAATGCAGAAAAATAAAATAACACAGACACTAGAAGTTTTGTTTATGAGGAAACCGCAAATGAAGAAAAACCCAGGGACCTAGTCCAGATTGAACACCAAATGGTATCAAGCCTCTACAGACACTAGCCTACTACCAATTAACTTCAGATTGGAAGTAGTTGAGACCGAATTAAACCCTCCCAACAATTCAGTTACAGTTGTGCTCCTTACGCCTCTTGAATCCCAACAGGACTCCGCGCAATTGATTCCTTTAGTTTACGTCACACCAACTAAGAGTTGCTTCAACTCAATTGAAGACTTTAAACCAATCGGCCTCCCACAAATAAGCCTATATGTGATTTCCTTTACGAACAAAAAGTTTGATCAAGGTGATGGAAATTGATAGCAATAGACAAAGTCTAGATAACCTCAAAATCCGGACTTATGCAACCCGAAGTGCAGCCTAGATTATTATTCACCTCACAAGTATAAAACTTGTGGAATCAACAAATTATAAAACGAAGAGAACTTTGATGATTTCTATCTATCTTGTTCAAGTGAGCATCTTAACAATCGAACAAGATAAAGATACTCGAGCTATCAAGATAAACAATAGCTGGACCTGGCTTCACGAATCCCTATAAAGTCTTTGTAGTCGCTAAACTCTAAAAGGTTTTAGGAAGAGTACGACTCTAGTTCCAGGCTTCGCGAAACATTCCCGAATAACATCAATGATACATATCACTGTTCCAGGCTATTTTCGAATGATAAAACTTGAATCATGGTTTTGATTGCGAATAATAAATTGTCCTTAACTGAAATTCATCAAGTATGAACAATATTCATTTAGCTTAGTCACATTTCGATGACTAATTACAAGATGAATCTTGACTCGAAATTTTTGATATGCTTATGATAGTCTAATTAGTTATGCGACATCGTCTCATAGTTAGAAAGATGAACATAACTTGAGAAATAGGTGGGTCAGTTTTTCACTTACCTTTTGTTGAAGAAGTTCTCCAAAAGCTTCGGTTGATCTTCGCCTTCAAATGGTAGAACGTAATGATGACTGCCGTGATGTCCGTTTCTCAACTACACTTCTATCCTAATCCGAGACTTAACTAATTGTATACTAGAAATCAAGATATAGTTTTGACAACTAAATTTGACAACAACCTTGATATAGCAAAACTTATGAGTTCGACCGAGCAATTAAATGAAGGTAGTTTAGGTTTTAGAAAAGCTGAATTAAAAAATCTTGATTTGTTAGCTATAAATGCTTGGAAACTTGTTGAATGTCCTAACTCTCTTCTAGGTACAATTCTTAAAGCCAGATACTTCCCACATACTGATTTTTTGAATGCTAAGTGTCCTTCTACTTGCTCCTGGACTTGGAGATGTCTCCATACTATTAAGGAGCTCATCAAACCTTTCATATCTTGGATTATGGTTGATGGCCAGTTTATTAACCCTTGGTATGACAAATAGATTCCTACTTCAGACTCTGTTAAACCCAATCCCCTTGTTCCTCTATCCCCTATCTTGAAAGTGTCATATTTCATTGATTCTAATACTAGATCCCATTTTGAAAATGCTTCCGTACATAAGATTATCGCCATTCTCTTAAGCCAGCAATGCGCTCCTGACAGGAGGGCTTGGGAGCTTCCAAATAATAGTAGATTTATTTCAAAATATGCCTACTTAATCTTAGAGGTCGTATGCCTTCCCCGAGCAACACTCTTTGGAAGTGCATTTGGAAACATAAAGTCCCACCTTATATTCAATTTTCATCTGGAAATATGCCAAGAATGCTTTACGTACCATGACTATTGTGCAGACTAGAATGCCTATTGGTACCATAATGTACCTCAGATGTTTTTCTTGCAATGAATCTTTTATGCATGCTTTGGTCTTTTGCCATTTTGTTGCTCCGGTTTGGCTTGCTTCCTTTCTCTGTATGCCTATTCATAATTTTCATTATTCTACTTTGCTTGATTGCCTTGATTGTTGGCTTGTTAATGCTACTACCTCCCTGTATGATGATACAAAAAAATTGTTTGTTGTTGTAATGCAGTCTACCTGGAATAGTAGAAATAACCTGATTTTCAATAAAAAAAAAAGAAGGAAAATCCGATAATCGGTTTTGCCATAGCCAGGTTTATGATTATTTTAGGAACCATATTATATCACCCTTCCCTTTCATTAATGGCATTGGTGATGCTATATGGATTCCCCGTCCACCTGGTTAGATCAAGTGTTATACTGATAGTGCTTTCGACCATGTCTCTTTGGCTAATGGTGCATGCTACATTTTGAGAGATTCTGCTGACAAACCATCCTTTTGAGCTCCTATCTCTTTTGAAGTCTATTCTCTAGAAGAAGAAGGAACCAGGGCCATATGGGAAGTTTTAAGGAAAGCTATGGAGCTGCAACTCACTCATATCATTGTTGAAAGTGACGCGAAAGCTCTGATTGACCAATTCTCCCTTGGAAAATTTGAAGGTAATCGACGGACGAATAGACTTTTTAAAGACATTTCTTTTTCCAGTTCAAGTTTAGTTTCTTATACTTTCTCTTTTCAATCAAGATCCATTAACAATGTGTCTCACTCTTTGGCTTTGCCAAAAATAACTCGGATTCTTGTTTTTAGTCTAGATCTCATATCTGGCTTTTGTCAATTGTTGAGACAGACCTTTAGACTGTTTTAGGCCGTTGTTTATGGGGAAAAAAACATCAATATATGTTGCCTCCCCAGAGGAACAACAAATCTTGGAGCTCCCGCATAAGCCATAGAGACAATTATTTCAAAGTCCACGGAATGCCTAATAAAACTGGGGGAGATCACATCTTTATTTACACAATAATCATTTAATCATTGGAGGGTTAAAGTATAACTTTTACTCCCTCCGTCCCAATTATATAGGTGGAGTTTAGAAATTTTCTAGTCCCATTAGATAGGCGGAGTTCCAATTCCAAAGATGTTTTTTTCCACATATGCCGTTATTTATAATGCATGGGTATCATAATAAGTAAGCTCATGTCTCTTGTCTTGGGAATGAGATAAAGGGTGAAATAAGAAAAGTGTCGGATATTTATGAAATCCATAATTTTTCTTATTCTAAGAGAATGGGCAAATTCCGCCTATATATTGGGGACGGAGGGAGTAAGTAGAAACATGATGTAAATGAAGTGTTAAGTAGAAACCTGATGTAAATGAAGTGCGACTTAGAGTTCCAAATGATAAAAGAGTACTAATAATCACTGCAGGGTTTCAGCAGTCTTCACTAGAAATCTCTCCTCAAAAAAATATCAGTGAGACTACAACTTAAAAACCCTAGGTTTTTTCTTCTTCATCGCTGATCTGAATTCGTCACAAAGGTCCATCGATTTTTGAACATTTTATGTATTAAGAGTTATGAGTTCTCCAGATTTGATGAAAAAGAAGCTCAAGATGAGCTTAATCCGGGCAACAACAACAAAAACACAAATGGCTTATAGACATTTTTTTATGGAAATTCCGAGGTGGAAGAAGAACAGCAGTAATGTCAAGCATTCCAGAAGAGATACAAAATGAGATCCTCTTAAGACTACCAGTGGAATCCTTATTAGCTTGTAAGTGTGTTTGCAAGAACTGGTATGCCCTAATCTCAACCTCTGGTTTCGTTAAATCCCATATTGCTATTCACAAAAATAACCCTATTCTCATGCTTAAAGCCAGTATTTACCTTTACTCCATAGGTTATGATTCATTACCATCATCATCTGTCTGTGAAATTAAAGATGATGTTATTCCAGTGGATCACCCATTCAATTCTTTGCATTATTGTGGTGGACTCTTGGGTTCAAGTAATGGTTTAATTTGCATGTGGTTGCTTAATTGTATTAGTGGTAATAGGGATTTGTTGTGTCTTTGGAACCCAGACACAAGAGAATATAAAGAATTACCCGAATCACCAATTGGATTTAATAGAGACAATGTTTGCATACATGGTTTTGGTTATGATCACAAGACCGATGATTACAAGTTGGCAATAGGTGTACAAGCTCCTGGAAGCAAGGATACTACTCTAGTCCAAGTCTATTCATTAGCATCAAATTTATGGAAAACTGAGAAAGCCATACCTTACCGGTTTTGTTATATGCATAAATCTGGGGTACTTGTTAACGGAAACCTTCATTGGTTAGCGCTGGGTCAATTCAACTTTTTTTTACTCTTGTTGGATATCAGTGAAGAGACTTTCAAAGACATGCAACTACCAAGAGAAATCCCGAAGTTGAATAAGGATATGTGTGTAGGTGTGTTGCAAGGGTGCCTTTGCTTACTTGTCAGGTCAGATGTGAATGGTGTTAAGTTGGAAGTATGGGAGATGCTGGATTATGGAGTTCAAGAATCTTGGGCTAAGCGTTATGTCATTGCCCATGAGAGTATTATTAATGAACAGAAATGTTTTAGGCTTGTCCAGTCTTTTAAGAATGACGAGATTCTACTCTTGAGTGAAGATACTCTAGTTTTGTATGACCCAAGACATGGAAGTACTAGAGAACTAAAAATCGACGATTTCAGGAACGTCGAGACTTATTGTGAAAGCTTAGTTTCTATGAACTCTGGTACTTACGTGGTGGGAGAACGTGAGAGTAGGTCTGAAGACACATTAGCCCGAGAAAGAAACTCAAAAAGGAGTGATCGTGTTTTTAATTTCATGTTTTTGATATATGTATTGGTATATATCTATGTAACTTATTTTTAACTGAATTATAAGAACTCATGCTCGATGCAGCTGTTGTTTAATGGCCACACATGTTAGTTATCTGTCCTTTTTCCATGTCATCATGTATTACAGTCTGGGGCATGTAAGACGTGGTACTGGTGCCTTCAGATTCCTGAGTTGGTCCATTGGAAGTTGATGTTACCATCTGTATAACAGCGGAAGATCAACTTTGAATATTTAGTTTATTTACATGTCCAGGGAACATGCATTTTGTCTATCTTTCTCTTTTTGAAAAGTCCCCGCTCTTCTTTTTCTGAAACGACTAATGTGTGAGGCAGTCATTTTCTCTTTCACAGGTAAAATGATTGGATTCAAAAATAATTTTTATTTTAACAATGGTTATTTATCTGAAAAGCATGATCTACAGCTGTAGGAAGAAACTTAGTCATTTTTATTGCATATTATCAAATATACTTCGAGTTACCAATCAACTTGAGACTGTAAGCAAAGGTTTCACATGGTTTGTTATGGGTGTTGAAAAATCATTTGTTATGTGCTTCTTTCGAGGTAACTATTTCTATAATTTTTTGTTTGTCGTTGTTGTTACTGCTGCCATCTCTGAATTGATACACTACACATTGACATTGGCTCGAAGCTTTGGTGGTGTAGCTGCTCACATGCCCTTGATCAGGGAGCAGCTTAAGGATTCCTCAAAGGTATTTAATATGGTTAAGTTTGCGTGTTTCACTTGTACTTCTCGAGTTTCTTGTGTTACAGGAAAAGCAAGATAATTGAGACTTGAGAGGCACAAAAATCATACCACCACGGTTCAGTTGATGGACAGTTCCTATATAGATCACCCAGTTTATTTGGGGTCAGTAGAATGGCATCCCTATGTGATTTGAACATCATGTACTATAGATGTCAATATGTCTAGATCGTGTGTTCTGGTGCAATCCAGAGTTTCCAGGCCATATTTGTATCTCCTGTGCTTCAACCTTTTATTTTTTATTTTTTTTATGAATGTTCTGATGTTTACAATTTTAAATATTTTCCGCATTTCTACGCTGTTTCATACTTATACATCTATCAGCTGTCTTACAAAGTTGAACGCCACTTTCATGATGTATATTATCAAATTGCTTAGTTTTTGTATCCCAAATAAGGTTACCTCAGAGAGTTGAAATGTCTCTTGTACAGGTTAGCTTCAGGGTTCAGTATTCCCATAACTCTGTAAACATTTCAAGAGAGGACCGCAGGGAATTTAAGCGAACTAAATATGGTAATAATTGGTCATACTCACACTATGAATGTTGTTTTCCATTCATCTATCTGTTTGTACGTATTATTAGTAGTAATGGGATCTTCATGTTCTATGAATCAGAAGAACACCATGTTTGATGTTAGAATTTTCCTACAATGGAGCTTTAATAGTCATACAAAGGTTGTTATTTACTTTTAACTGCATTACCAAGCCTGACTAAATTTAAAACTTAGCTTATTCACGGATTGGAGAATATATATTCATCTAGGCTAAAGAGGTTCAGTTGCTTACTGAAATATGATTCCTCATTGGTAAGATTAAACTTAATTTTGCTGTGTTCCTGCTACAATTCCCCTTGACTATAACATCATTATTTATTCTGAGCACACTACACCCACAGTATTCATATTGATTATTATGATTATACTTAGCATCCACAGTTGTTTGATTTCGATTTTATCAGGCCACTCACAGCTGTAAAATAGATGAAACCTCGGATTGGTGCCCTTCAGAAGCTTCTCTATATTGTATCCAAGCCATATCAAGTTATGTCTCAGTTGTTGAAGCTGAAGTATGGCTCAGGTGTGGTTACGAACTCCAGAAGTCTCTGGTAATTTTTGTCTGGCTTAGTAACTATTTTCCAACATGGTTGAAATATCGAACAAACAGCCTTTCGCATACTAGGGATACGGTAGACACGATTAATTTAGAAACAATCTCTTTTGTAGTTTAAAACCCAGGCACATTTAATGAATGAAGCCTAAACTACTATCTTCTTGTTGCTTAATGATAATTCTGAAATCTTATGCTGCGCAAGTCTTGACCCACAGAGTGCTCAAAGGTTGGGCTTTGCACTCTCCTTTCTAAGATATCGTAAAATTCACGAAGCTTTATGTCAGTTTGGATAGGTTTACGTGACTGTTATGTTGTCATTTCTTGTACACTACATTATCATGAATGTAAATCATGCCATTTATTGATCAAAGGAAAAACAGGAATGGAGAGGGGTAAGGACTTGACCTCTATAAACATAAAGAAAATGAAAAAGAAAAAGAAAAATTAAACAGAATATCCGTCCTCCCTCAGCAAATGATGAATTATAGGAGGTTGAGCCATGTGATATGGGATCTATGAGCTTCAACTTTCTTGGTATCATTTATATTTACACTGTCTTTGACTCTTTTCATAATTGAAAGACAAGTATATACTTATCTGGCGAAAACGTTTTCTAACAGGTAATGGCATTGCTTTCAGAACTCCCTCTGCAACCTCATTTACTTCAGACAGGTGATTAATCATCTATGTGCAAGTTTAAATTGATAAAATTAGTTTTTATTCTGACGCCTGTTGTCTAGTAGTTGACTCTTTTTCTGTTTGACACTCTTATTAGTGTGCTTAATAATTGGGGCATATTCGAAACTGCTTAGCGCTTCACTAAATGGGCTCCCGGTTTTGCTTTCGGTGATAGAGATTCTCATGAGTGGCATGAGTGCCTCTGAAGATTCTGCAGCAGCTGCAGCTTTGGCCTTTAGGCACATCTGTCATGGTTAATGTTCTTCTCTCTTTAAATCTAGTCGTTTGTAAGTGCATATACTCTTGTTGGAGATTTCAGCTATTCAGTGGTGTGGTTGGTGTGTGGCCCATAACATTCCTTGTTTACCTTTGAGTGTTTAGGTATTTTGGAGTCATTTGGAGCAAAAGAAGGAGAAATCACTCGAGTGGAGCGAGAAAGGCAAAGTAAACATTACGCGTGCAAGTGTTGTTAGAAGCCTAGCCTGCATTAGAGCTGTCATGTGGTGGCCTGTATCGGTTTTGTTGGATGCCAGTGTCTAGTCCGTACGGTCAGACCCAATTAGGTCTAGTTGTTTCTCAGACAACTCAAGTTTTTCTTTCCTCCTTTATTAAGACATCTCACCTGAAAACAAGAGAATGGAGGCGCTGCTAATGGTGAAATCAAGAGAGAAATTCAGGGAGAGATTAAACAGTGTTTTGATGGGTATGTTGGTTCGAATCTATTGGTGGTGATTGAACTGTGACTGAATTGAGGAAGAAACAGAAACTAGGGTTTCTGTAGTGTTGGAAGAAGAAGATGATGATGAGATTGAGGCAGGAATTGAAGCTGAGACAGAGATAGTTACATGGGTTTGTATTTGATTTCAAGACGGCAGTAGATGGACTTGATTCGGTGAAGAAATTGTTGGATCTGATTTGGATTTGGTCGCAGTTGAAGAAATCAGAGTTTGCTGTTGATACAAGGAAGAAATCAGCTAGAAGATGAAATGGGTTCAGTAGATTTGAGAGATGGGTTCCTGTTGGTTTCAAATTGGGCTGAATCAAAAGAGAAGAAATGGATTAGGGTTTCTGAATCTGTAATCAGGTGGAGAAATCAGTTGGAGTTGGTCCGTGGAGATGGAAGAAGAGATTTACAGATCTGGTGGTTTTGGTGATTGCCATGGGACTGAGGTGCTGCTGAAGTGTAGATGTATGCTAGGATTATAGGGATGTGCTAGTATGGAGTTGGCTGAAACAAGGAAGTGCTGAGTTGCAGGCCAAGAACAACAGAATGTTGTGAAGCTTCAGAACTTCAGAGTATGGTGGTGCTAGTACTGAGGTGTAGGAGAAGATGATGAAGTTACCGGTGACACAACTAAGAAGGAATTGGCAGTTCTCATGGGTGATTTCTGGCAGAGATGTTCAACCAAGAAGACTAAGAAGAAGTGGAGCTGTTGCCATCAAATTCAGTGGGTGGAGAAGAAAGTTGAGCAGTTGCTGTGGATTACAGAGAAATGAAGAAGGGTTATGTGTTGTTGGCTGGGCAATTACGGGGTGTGAGTTAGCTGCAGCTGGTACGAATCAATTGCTGGAGATTGGCAATTAAATGAAATCCTGATTTAAGATGCAAGCTATGTTTTGCTTGAAACCAAAGCAATATCTCTCTACCGTTAGATGGACTTAGCTTGTCACACACAAATGAAATATACTTCATTTAGATATGGGTAACCGTACCTAAACGTGTACATAAGGTTGGCTCAATAATAGTTAACCAAAGTTAGCCATATGAACATTTTTGTCTAATTCACATTCATCTAACACATCTAGATCAATTATGATGATCAATCAATCATGAATGATAACCAAAGAATCTAATTGTGTTCTTCATAGAGTTGTTCAATTGTTAACAATCACATAGAAGTATATATGATCCAATTGAAGCAATATCGGAATGATTCGAAAGAATCAATTCATGAACATTTAAGCCACAATTTGCAAATATTGCATTCCGTATTATATAAATGTATTTGTTCATGAGTATGAAATCATACTTTGGCGATTTTAGAACTTGAACCACTTAAGTTTGCAAACGGGTACGCAAACTTAAGTTCCGGACATTGGTCATGAACCAACAGTTTGCAAACGGGTACGCAAACTTTAGTTACAGACCAAACTCGGGTGAATAAGTTCACAAACGGGTATGCAAACTTAGTTCCCGGACTTCAACAGTTAAATCAGTTTGCGAATGGGTATGCAAACTTAAGTACCATGACTTAACAATTAAAATAGTTTGCGAACGGGTATGCACACTTAGTTTCCGGTTCTGAATTATATCAAAATAGTTCGCACACTTAGTATATAAACCGTAATATATCCAGACATGGTTTTTAGCTGTTAACTCCCATTTCAATCATTGAAACATTCTTAGAAGACGACAATGGATGTCTCACACACACCATTAGTTAATAAGCAATTTCAAGTGATTGAATGATCAATACGAAAATGTCCAAGTCGACATCAAATGACTGTCTCACACAAATCATGTAAGATGTTTCAAGGCAATTTCCACATGATCATCCTTTGACATAATGTTAAGAATAATGATGAATGTAGCTAAGACAGAAAGCTACTGTTAGAGCACTGCTCGGTCGAACTCGCAAGCGTTGCTATCTCAAGCTTGTTGTCAAGTTTAGTTTCCAAAACTATAAGTCTTGATTTCTAGTCTACTTATAGCTAAGTCTCGGATTAGGATAGAAAGTGTAGTTGAGCATTAGACTTCACAACGTTCATCGATTGAAGACGAAGAACTACTAAGGGAGCTTCTGGAACTTTATCAACAAAAGGTATGTGGAGACTTGAACTCATTTATCACTCAAAAGTCTATCTACTCTATCTCCTATTTGAGACAAAAGTCGTGTAGCTATATAGACTTCGATTATACACATTTGATATTTCGAGCTGAGTTTAACTCGCTTACATATTTCTCAAAATATGTGTTGGTAAGCTTTCTCTTTGACCAAGTTCATCTTATATTCTTGACGAAAGTCAAAAGATGATCATGTGAAAATCGCCTGGTAACATCTTACATGATTTGTGTGAGACAGTCATTTGATGTAGACTCGGAATATTTCGTATTGATCATTCGATCACTTGAAAATTGCTTTGAAGCTAATAGTTTGTGTGAGACATCTATTCCCGTTTTCCAAGAATGTTTCAATGGTTTAAATGAGACTTTAGAACAATTGGATTTAAGCATAGTATGCGTACTTGCATATATGTAATCCATGTCCGGGAACCATGGTATGCATACCCGTATGCGTACTGGTTGGTTTGAGAAGTCCGGGAACCTGGTATGCAAACCGGTACGCGTACTGGAGTAAGATTCAGGTCCGGAAATTTCTGCTGAGTTTGGAAGGTATGCGTACCAGTTGTACTGGCGAAACCCAA
This sequence comes from Papaver atlanticum, assembly GCA_023531105.1. Taxonomy (NCBI): domain Eukaryota; kingdom Viridiplantae; phylum Streptophyta; class Magnoliopsida; order Ranunculales; family Papaveraceae; genus Papaver; species Papaver atlanticum. The sequence continues at coordinate 4,118,409 of JAJJMB010002292.1, read as the reverse complement.
ACTTGGTCCGGCTACTTAGGTACGCATACCTAAGTAGATGATGTTCTAAAGTCGGTTTGTTCATGAACTAATACATTTATATAATAAGAAATGCAATCTTTTGCAAACCGTGACTATAATGTTCATGACTTGATTCGAGTAAATCAAAATCGATTTTGCTTCAATTGTGTCTTGTATACTTCTATGAGAATATAAACAATTGAACAACTCTAGAACTAGTTTCATTTGAGTCATTTGAACTAGTTATGGTTAAGATGAATGAGGTTGATATGAAAGTGTTCATATGGCTAACTTCGATTAACTATTGTTGAGACAACAAGGTGTACACGTTTAGGTACGGTTACTCATATCTAAATGAAGGTACATTTCATTTGTGTATAACAAGATAAGTTCGATCTAACAGTTGAAAGATATTAGCTTGAGTCTAATCAGGTTTTCATCTAACGGTGAATATTGAATGCTTTGTTACCAAGGTAACATTGATTGCAAACCCTGATTTGAAGACTATATAAAGGAGAACTCTAGAAACTGGGAAACCTAATCCCCACACCTCCTATGTGATACTAGTTGCGACTAGAGTCGATTCTCCTTTAACCTTAGGTTTTTCACGAAACCTTGTAGGTTAACGACTTAAAGACTTAATTGGGATTGTGAAGCCAGACCCAACTATTTTCTCTGTAGTTGCGTGATCTGATCTTGCTGTTTCTATCGTGATTGCGTACTATCTTCTCTAAGATTGGCTCGAGATTTATTTTCCGATAGGCAAGATAAAAAGTAATCACAAACATCTTCGTCTCATCGTTTGTGATTCCACAATATCTTGTTTCGCTACCATACGATTAAGATTATTTTTAGGTGATTGATATTTCTAGGCTATTCTTCGGGAATATATGTACGGTATATCAATTGGCTCCCGTTCACCTTGATTTATCAAAAGACAGAACAAAAATCATTGGTTTAACTGTGGGAGATAGATTTATCTATACAATAGACTTTTCTGTGTGAGACAGATTTGTTTATCAAGTCTTCGACTTTGGGTCGTAGTAACTCTTAGTTGTTGGTGAGATCAACTAAGGGAATCAAGTGCGTAGAGTCCTGCTGGGATTCAGAGACGTAAGGAGCGTAACTGTACCTTGATCAGTGTGAGATTGGTTAGGGCTCAACTACATTCCAGTCCGAAGTTAACTTGGAGTAGGCTAGTGTCTCTAGCGGCTTAATATTGTATGGTGTTCAAATCTGGACTAGGTCCCGGGGTTTTTCTGTATTTGCGGTTTCCTCGTTAAAAAAATTTTCTGGTGTCTGTGTTATTTCTTTTCCGCATTATATTTTGTTATATAATAGAAATATTATGCGTAAGTTCAATCAATTGTGAATCCAACCTTTGCTTGTTGATTAAATTGATTGACACTTGGATATTGGTTTTTGATACCGTCCAAGTTATTTCTTGTATTCAATCGGGCTCGCAAATTCCTATTTGTTTGATTGCGGATTGAATTGACAAATAGAGATACAACTCTTGGATATATTTCCATTGATTGAGTCTGACTGTCTAGTTGATTCTCTTGGAATTATATTTGAGTTTGTCCATATAGATTGCTAAGCGGAATATTGGGTGTGGTTGTTAGACCCCCACTTATTCAGCTACCAACACGTATTTCGACAAATTGATAATCGAGTTAAACTCAGCTCGAAATATCAAATGTATATGATACGAAATACTATATCGTATAAGACTTTTGTCTCAATAGGAGATAAGTAAGAATAGAATAGACTTCTGAGTGATAGATAAGTTCTAGTCTTTACATACCTTTTATTGATGAAGTTCCTCCGAGTTCTTCAGTAGATCTTCGTCTTCAGTTGTAAGCGCCGTGAAGTCTAAAGCTCAACTATACAATCTATTCTAGTCATAAATTCCTATAGGTAGACTAGAAATCAAGACTAAAGTTTTGATCAACTAAACTTGACAAACAAGCTTGAGATAGCAACGCTTGCGAGTTCGACCGAGCAATGCTCTAACAGAAATAACATTGGTAGAAGCTCCTGTATCGACAAAATCTCTCTTGAATTCAAAGTCCTTGATAAAAGCAGTCATGAGCAAAGCTCGGTTATGTCCTTCCTCCGCCATTCGGTCTTCCTCAGTTAAAATGTTGTTGTTTATCGAAATGTCAGACACCATGGATATTTCCTCGACTGCTGGAGACGACGGAGTTAGTTGCACATCAGATGATATTTGGTTGAGTGCAACAAATGTGCTTGTACGTTGATCTCTGGAGAAGTGTATGAGTTCACATAAACTTTCGATCAGATGTGCGGCTTCTTGATCCACCGGTTTCTCATAAGTAGTGAAACCGTCGATCCGAGGAAAATCATCAGTTGAGGGGTTGGACCTTAGTGTCGGAAGTTCTGGATCAAATGCGCCGCTTAAATCTGCGGTTAACCTTATAAGGAAGTTAAGTATGTTGTCTATCGTCGCTTTAAGCAGGTCCATGTTCCTTGTGTGAATTCCCTGTACTCGTGCCAACTCGATCAAGGTTGGGACTTCTTCATCAATCGTGCTATCAGACAGAGTGTTGGAAGGAGGAACATTACTATTTTAAGGGTCATGATTGGAAGTTGAATCCGACTTATGATAGACCATCTTTGTTAAATTGGGATTGCAACCGAGATATTAATCTCCCACTGTGGTCGCCAATATGTTGATGGGTGAAAACGATTTGCTATTTTTTTAGGAAGGTGGAGACTCGAGCGTATGGGCGGAGACTCCTCGAACGATAAAATTTCCTAAACCTTTAGCAAACAGATGCACTGCACGGGAGTGCTTTGAGTTCGAGAGATCAATCTGTAAGACTCCGGCCTAAACCAAGATAATGGCTGTTCTAGAGTCAATTGGGTCACAAAGAGGGATAAGGGTCGATATGTAGGAGGGAAGACGGGAAGTGTGTGAGATCAATGATGATCAAGGATTGTGGATGTGTTGTATAGATTTTCCAATTTTTATGAACTGTTGAGTTCGAATAAGAAAAGTTCTGATTGATTGAATTTTGTTCTGTTGAGAGTTTCTTGCTCAGATGAGAATTCTTGTTATTTAATCGTGGATTCAGAAAATTATTTATATTGCAAGAATTGTAGACACATTGATCCCCAGTAAGTGTGACTGTTGCTGGAGTGAAAGAGTGGGGAAATAGAAATCGTGTTTGAACCAGTTCCACATCGTGCGGAGACTTGGTTGATTGTTCGTCCACTACTTTGCTAACTCCTTTAACTGCTTGCATGAATTAATCACATTTCTCATCGTGGGTGTACACACGTGTCGTAAGCCGCCAGACCAAAACCCTAGTGAATATCCCCCATGTGACATGATTGATGTCTCATGAATGTGGAGTCTCCAAGGCAGACGTATATTTAATTGGTCAATTGTTGACTTGACTAGACATGAGTCTTAGCCTTGATGAGTAGAGCATAATGAACGAATGTGGTATGCTCTGAGACTCATGGATTGAGCATAAGTTATCTGCTGAGACATAATAATGGAAAGACATTGAGTCTTGATGAATTGTGATATTTCATTTTAACAGTTAAGGTAGAATAATACACAGACGTTGAGTCTTGATGGATTGTGATACATCATTTTACCAGTTGAGATAATAATGATGTTTTGGTAATTTGGATCGATGAGCGTATAATGAGATTGCTCGATCATGGACTTATTCTGATATGTCGAGTATTCGACAGGAAATCATAGATATTGTTGAATTATGAAGAGTGCTCATTCCTGATCTAATATGTCATGAATGGTCGAATGACAAAGTAGGAATCAGAGTATTGGATTCGATGTAAATATTGAATGGTCGTCTGTTCGAACCATGTTGCTCAATCGAGCAAAAATGTTGGTAGCTGGACAGAACATTAAATATAAATTAAAATATTGATTGTTGGATCAATATAAAAATTGTTGAATTATCATAAATTTGAAAACCTAATTTCGGAGAACTCTGGATCTTGGAGATGGAGAGTTGTCCAATGTGGGTGAAAAAAAATCGACCAATCAATGGGCATGAGAGTCGGCCATTGATGGTGAATGGACCTCGTGCGGAAATATCCCTGAACGAGGATTCATTATTGGAGAATCCTGAAAATATGACTTATTATTATTTAAAATAATAATTGAGAGACATGGGACCGGCAGGCCATGATGGCAAAGGGACCGGCCATGTCTGGTCATGGTGGTGTACGGGCCACCATGACCCTCACACACACATTCCTGAGAATTTTAGGTATTTTTGTTGCTCGTTTGAGCAATTTTCTGGATTTTCAGAAGAGTTTGATCTTGACTGAAACTCTCAATTTTGCACGAATGAGCAAGTAAGACTTTGCTCGTGTGACCAATATTTAAAGAATATTAAAATAATGATATTTTAATATTTGTCGTGAGAAGCCCGGATGGTCGTGGGATCATTTGACTTTTTGGCTTTTGGAGATTTGAGCAATATTGGAGAAATTTGCTCAAACCAGGGAATTTCATGAGGTGAGAGAAGAAATAATGATAAAATAAGGAATTGGAAAGGCGTGGGACCGGCCACAACCATGGCATGGCCGTCCAACCAGTAGAACCGGTCCCGTGACGCTCTTCCCTATTTTTTTTATTTTTTTTTAACTTGTGTGAAAAATATGGAAAACTAGAAGTTTGCTCAAACAAGGGAGTTTTCAAGAGATGGGGGTAATAATAAACAAGGAATAGGAGAGGCGTGTGACCGTCCACGGCCGTGGCATGGATGGCCAACCGGTGGGCCCGGTCTCGTGATACCTCTTTCTTGTTTTTTTTCTATTATTATTTCTTTGCTCTCCATGTTTCCTCGATCGTCCATATTTCGGGTGCTCGTTCGTGCATTATTGATAAGTAAACTCGCACCAGTTTCTCGGGGCTTACTCCATGGTGGCCCAAATGCCCGAAAAGTGAATATTTATTAATATTCCATGGAATTCAACTGAGAAAAGCCATGAAACGGAGTAATCAGATATTATGATGAAAATAGATTATTTTCTAGGAATTCAAACGATGAATATTGCGACTAGAATTAATCAACTGATGGATTTATACTAGCAGGAAATCTATCTAGGAGCATGATATGTATTCGAGAACCGAGGTATGAGATAGTATAAGCATCATACTCGCTCTGAATATTTATTCTATATAGTCATGGAACACTACGACATCCTGAAGACGTTATCGCTCTATATTAACAGGAAATCTGTCTGGGAGCCGTCCAATCACTATCGATTCTATACAGAAGTGAAAACTGAAATCGCTCAGTTAATGAAATATGCTGAAATCTCAATTGAGAGACTTTAATGACTGCATATTCATGTGTGGTCTGAGAGGTTTGTACGCTCAGTCAGAGATCATGCCATGAGGTTTGTACGCTTAGTCAGAGATTATGACATGAGGTTTTTACGCTCAGTCCAAATCCTAAAATATGAATTTCACATACGCGTCTGAAGCTAAGTCAGAAATATGCAAAATTATGATTTTACGATTTTAGCCTTCGTCAAAAATCCACCATCAACAATAAGAAAATTCTATAACATCCTCCAATGATTTTGATGCAAAGTCATCAATTAAATTATCGAGATTGATACGAGTATTGATATATTCATCAAAATGATAATTTCTCCCAATAGTGCTACACTTGATCCATCATCCTCTTCGGAATCATAATGATCAGATGTTTCATCAAGCGTTGCAGCAAAACTCTTGTTGCCAATGTATTTCTTACGATTGGGCATTCAATAGCAAAGTGACTGAATCCTTTACACTTGAAGCACTATGGCATATCCTCATCGTTAGTATCGTTTGAATCTCTGTTTTTGACAGAAATACGATTATGTGGTTTAGCTGACATTTGAGGCTTTTCTCTAGTGAACCATTAATTTCTCTTCCTAAGAAGTTCTATAAACTTTCTTGTGATCAATGAAACTGAGTTATCAAGATCTTCATCTAAAAAATCAGAATCAACAAGATTATCCACAGAGTTGTCAACACTTTCACTTTTGAGAATTTTAGTGTTTTTCCGTGCCTTGAACGCAATATCCTTTATGACTTTGGATTGCAGTTCATGATCAAAGATCTTTATCTTTCGAACTAAAGTATTTTTGGAAAGAGCTTCAAGGTTATTTCCTTCCATGATGGCATGTTTTTTATACTCGTATCTTGCTATTAAAGATCGTAGGATTTTCATCACAATGTCCTTTTGGGGAAAATTCTTCCCTAACGCATAAGATGCATTAACAATTCCAGACACCTTTTGATTAAAATCATCAAATGAATCTTTATTAGGCATACAAAGATTTCCCCAGTCAGAATTTAGGTTTCGAAGCCTATCTTCTTTCTCTGAGATATCTCCTTCGAATACGGTTTCTAATATATCCCAAGCATCTTTGGACTTAATGCACGAAGTCACATGGTGCTGAAGATCTGGGATCATGGCGTGGATAATAGCGTTTAACCCATTATAATTATGCTTTGCAGCACTTATCTTGGTTTCACTATATTGTCCTAATGGCTTCGCAACAGTGGTTTCGTCTACAACAATTTTTGGCACATCGTATCCAATTACTACAAGTTTCCATGTCTCAAGTCATAGGCTTGTAAAAAGGAACGCATAGCGATTCTCTACCATAAGTAATTTATGCTATCGAATGCTGGTGGTACATTTACTAAGATTGCACTCTTGTCCATATAGTCAGATTGCTTCAAACACAGACTTATTAGGTCTTAAATGTGTTTTTCTGCTCTGATACCAATTGAAAACGCGGGGGTACCAAAATACACCACAAAATTTTTCGTAGGAAATCTGTATGGACAAACTTAAACACAATTCTGAAAGTTCAACTTGATGAAACTCAATCGAGGAATAATATTTAGAGTTATATCTATTTCTCTCACAATCAGAAAGTTTACAGAGACTAGTCGATGAACCTGAATTACGTGTGAGAGTACTTGAGTAATTCCAAAGATCAATTTCCCAAGTAATCAATCAAGTCGTATCCAACAAACAAGGTTGGACGTATCTACTATGATTGATTAACGCACAACCTGTGATATTTTAATTATAAAGATAAAAAATATAATGCGGAAAAGAAATAACACAGACACCAGTGAAAATACAAGGATACCAAATACACCACAATCTTTTATGTATCAACCTATAAGTCCTTTAACGAATGTGAATGTCTATGGACGGAGTCGAGACAATACAATAGATTTGGTTCATACTTCGTGTGATCAACAATAGATACGAGATCGAGACAATACAACAACAAGATCACTTGTGTGATTGACTATGGATACAATATCGGGACGATACGACAATAAATTGTGCACTTGATAATAGGTTTGGTATTAACTGAAACTCTATAGGATCAATATCAAGTATTACGGAATTAACGTACAAGTGCAATTTACTTTAAATTATATAAACAAAATATAATTGTGGAATAGTAAAGTAAATGGCACATCAATATTTTGTTAATGAGGAAACCACAAATGAAGAAAAACCCCGGGACCTTGTCCAATTTCGAATACTCTCGAAATTAAACCGCTATACAAAATCTAATACCAACTTCGTATATTTGAGACCAAGCAGACTACCCCTAGCTACTTAATTTAGTCAGTACCCCTGCGCCATCGACTTATGGAGTCACGCACATGAATAGCAAATCCTTTGGATCGTATTCCAAACAGCAAATGAAAAATCTGTTTGGTAACCAATCTAATCAATCTTGCTAGAAGATATTAATGAGTCATTGACAAAGTCTATTATGTTTAGTCTAATAAACTCCTTTTTCTGGTTAGATCAATCTATTTTTGATTACCGAAACAATCAAACTATAGATTTGGAATCAATCAATATAGATCTCAAAGAGAAACTATAAAGTGATGCTGATCTCGCGTAACTAATCAATCGAGTCTATCAAAGATAAACTGATTCTAGTTGGATCCCAGTCGATCAATGTTTGTTCACTAAATCCACAAGATACGAAAACTAAAAAGAATTCTTCTTCGTCTTCAAATGTTTTATTGTCTTAAATAACCTGCACAACAACACTTGAATCCTATTGTGATCAATCACGAACAGAACAGAGTCTGTTAATGGATTATCACAAGAGATCTTTAGATCCCAAGATGGTTCTAAAGATCTCGTCAATACTTTGATCTAGTTTGAGTGAGCCATATAACAGAAGAGAAGGTTCTCAAGAATAAAAAAACTAGGTGCAATCAAAGTTTCAATAACCGTTAGTCAATCAAATCAATAATAGAAAATTAATAACACTGCAACTATCTAGTTTCCACCAACGGTACTCGTAGAGCTTCTTGATCCCACATAAGTCTTTAAACGAGCGATCGTAAGAGATTTCGCCTAATTAGGGTACTTTCCTCTCCGGATAGACGACTCCACCAGAAACAACAAGAAATGAAGTTTGCCTGGATCTTAGTATGGTTTGCAAGAAATGCAAACTCAAGTATTTATAGACCAAGGTTGTTTGGACAACAAGGAAATTCCAAAACCGAAAATATTCTCAAGATATGCATTAAAGTACCTAAATTCGGTTTTCCTATTTACAATTAATGTTAACCAATATTTCCGAAGACTCTCATGGAAAAACTTCTATTATTAGTTTAACATATTAACTAATAATATGTTACAGAGGATATGCTTTAATTGCTGGTAATTAAACATGTATGATGAAAATCATAATTAAATGCTTTTCACTTTTTCGTCTAGGGATCACCTTGAGTATCAAGGAATATATTTGAACAATAAATGATAAGAGTTATGTACATGTTCAAATATGTCACATCTGGAAGCTTCTCATCTTGACAAACCCAAAACCCTAATTCACACACACCATGAAGAAATATGTGAACCATGAATATTGGTTTTGTACATGGAACCGATTAAACTATCCCTTAAATATACGTTGCGACAGGTTATAACATGATTCCCAATATGGGATGTAATCTATTACCCCTTGCTCCAAGAAGTAGCTTGTGACCGGTTACACCTTGTTTCCCGAGTTAGTTTCTTGCTTCCCAAAGGTAGCTTGTGATCGATTACAACTAACTTCTCCATTCATCTTGTTACCGGTTATACCCTGGTTCCCAAAGTAACTTGTGACTGGTTACAACTTGCATTCTAATATAGATTGTGATCGGTTACACCTTGAATTCCAAATTTACTTGTGACCGATTCCAAGTAGCTATATGTCATAGGCTATGACTGGTTATACCTTAAGTCTCAACAAGGTTAAGATAGGTTCTACCATAGTCATCTTCCATTGGTCATCCAAAAGATATTCAATGAATAACAAGACCAATCATGATTTCCCTTCCGATTATGAAAACAAGTTCATACATATACTTCCTTAAACTAATGTAAAGATACATAGTTTTATAGGATGAAATCATACCTATATAATGCACACATAATCAAATAATTATATACAATAGATTATGTCAATGTCGTATTTACGAAGTTCCAAAAGATAAGCGTTTATAGTTCGTAATATGTTTCCTTGACACTTTGATCATACTATTATGACAAAGTCACATCACTAGAGTATTGTATACAATATACACAGCTTTGCATGTTATGTTTTCAGTATAGAACGACTTGAAAGATACGTTAGGAATGGAAACAAGATCAAGTCAATATTACTAACCTCAAGTGGAAGGATGATGTCGTCGTTGTAGTCGTTACTTCTTCTCATTCTTCAGGTCTTCGGAGTAATAATTGTACATCTCAACATTTCTAGACTTTCTAGTCTAACCTAAATGAAGTTGACTCTAGTATTTAATCAAGCGACTCTAGATGAGTTTTGTATTAAAATATGACAACCAAACTTGACATACCAACACTTGGTGAGTTCAACCGAGCTATGCTCTAACAATCCCCCTCTTTGCCAATTTTAGTGACAAAACTCTTAATATGGAGTTAAATGAATTGCAAAATAACTCATTCTTCATACGCTTGATTCCAAGTTTCAACAGCAAAATAACCTGCATATATTCAATAAATAAATGTCGTTGTTGACATTTGAATAAAAAAGCTTTTACTCCCCCTAAAGGAAATCTAGGTAAATATTCTATCCGAACATATTTGTTATTCCCCTTTTATAGTATGAAATACCACACAGCATTATGATATGTTTCTTCCCCTTAGTTTATGCTTTAAGACCAAGAAGACTACCCCTGGATACTTAGTTCCCTCAGTATCCATGCGCCTTCGACTTCTAGAGTCACTTACGTGAATATAAAGTCCTTTGGATCGTATTCCAAACAACAAAGGAAGAATCTGTTTGGTAACCACTCTAATCAATCTTGCTAGAAGATAAGATGATTCGTTGACAAAGGCTCTTATGTTTGATCTAATAAACTCCTTTGTCTGGTTAGATCAATTTATCCAATAACTACTGAAATAGTCAAGTTTAGATTCGAACTCAATCGATATAGATCTCAAAGAGAAATATAGAGAATGCCGATCTCATGCAACTAATAAATCAGATCTATCAAAGATAAACTGATTCTAGTTGGATTCCAGCCGATCAAGGTTTATGCACTAAATCCACAAGATACGAAAACTAATAAGAATTCTTCTTCGTCTTCAAATCTTCTATTGCCTTCAAATACCTGCACAACAACACTTGAATCCTCTTGTGATCAATCATACACAGAATGGAATCTGTTAACAATGAATTATCACAATATGTCTTTAGATCTAAAAAAAGTTCTAAAGATCCCGTCAATACTTTGATCTAGTCTGAGTGAATCTTATATCAGAAGAGAAGATTCTCAAGAATAAACAAACTAGGTGCAATCAAAGTTTCAACAATCATTAGTCAATCAAATCAAATCGAAAACTAATAACACTGCAATTATCTAGTTTCCCACCAACGGTACTCGTAGAGATTATTGATCCCACAGAAGTCTTTGAACGAGCGGTCATAAGAGATTTCACCTAATTAGGATACTTTCCTCTCTGAATAGACGGCCCCACCGGAAACAACAAAAAATGAAGTTTGCCTGGATTTTAGGATAATTTGCTAGAAATGCAAACTTAGGTATTTATAGACCAAGGATGTTTGAATACCAAGGAATTTCCAAAACCGAAAATATCCTCAAGATATGCAATGAATGCCCAAATTCGATTTTCCTAATTCCAATAAATATTTGTCCGATATTTCCAAAATCTCTCATTGAAAATCTCTAATTAGTAAATGCACATTACTAATTTTTATTCTCTAGAGCTATGCATTAATTGCTGGTAATTAAAGCATATAAAACCAAAAACCTTAATTAAAAGATTCTTAATTTATTTCAGCACAGGATCACCTTGAGTACCAAGGAATATCTTTGAACAATAAATGATAAGAGTTACTGCTCGTGTTCAAAGTATGTTGAAATTTTTCACTGCAAATCCTTTTTTCGTATCTACATGGATTTGCATCTTGGAATAGGTTCTACCACACTTCCAAACAAGTTTAGAATTGGTTCTACCAGGCTTCCAAGACTATTATGTTATCGGTCATATCAAGTCACAATGGTTAGTTGTGATCGGTCCTACCAAGTCACATACATGGGTTCGGATCGGTTCTACCTATACATGGTACCTACTTGTGATCGATCACACCAGTCACTAGGATCGATTACACAAATTACAAGGATCGGTCACACCAATTACAAGGATCGATCATACCATCTCATGGTGATTATTTAGGATCGTCTACACCAATTACCAGGTACGGTCATACCAAATCATAAGTCTAGGTATGGTGATCGGTTATACCAATATACATAACCGGAGTTAAGATCAATTCTACCAACTCACACATATTGGTCATCAAAGAATATACAATAAATAGCCAGACCAATAAACCCTTTCGATTCATGAATCGAGTTCATGAATTTACTTCCTTAAAAAAACGTAAAACATTGTTTCCTAGGATGAAATCTTCACCATCCACCCATATACATAATCATAAAACTGTATACAAGATTATATCGATGTCATATCTACGAAGTTCGAAAGATAAGCGTTATACTTCGTAGTCTAATTCCTTAATACTATGATCATGTCCCTCCACTTGAGTATAATATACAATATATACAGTATATACAGTATGTACAGCTTCGCATGTTATGTTTTCAATATAGCACGACTTGAAAGATATGTTAGGAATTGAAACAAGTTCAAGTCAATATTACTAACCTCAAGTGGAAGGATGATGTTGTCGTCGTTGTAGTCCTTACTTCTTCTCATTCTTAAGGTCTTCGGAGTAATACTTGTATGTCTCAATATTCCTAGACTTTCTAGTCTAACCTAAACGAAGTTGACTCTACAACCAAACTTGACATACCAACGCCTGGTGAGTTCAACTGAGCTATACTCTAACACCCTTTTTGTCACAAAAATGACAAAGGTTCGAGCAAATAAAGGACAAACCGAAAGGATCTTACAAATCTATAAGACTTGTACAACCTATAAGAGTTAAGCACGAAGATTTCACATACCATTTTAGATAACCAATATTAAAACTACAAAAGTAATTTAGTTTCAATATGTTATCAAGGAAACAATTGCCCGAAGCAATTTTCCCTATAGTCCATCAAATCGACTAAGATACTTAATTCTATTGTTGAACTGACTACGTAAGTACAATCGCTTGTTAGAGATCAATATTAACTCTATTTCTCTCATCAGGTTCTAATTACTCCAGAAAATAACTTAGACCTTTCCCTTAAGACAAGAAAAACACTAGGTTAGTTAACTAGTTTTTCTTGTCAAGGCATTCGATTAGACTTGAATAACCAAATCCTCCAATTGATAAGTCTAACTAAGATCAAAATTAACTTAGTTTCTCTTATCCGGAATCATATGGACTAAACAAGTGACCCCGTAATTGTTTTAAGCCAAAAACAATAGATTCAGACCAAAATAAATTGACTTGCAATTGTTTTTATCAACCGGAAGAAACGAAACAAATATAATTGTTACAACACCGCAATTGTACCGAATTTCGTTAAGCAAAAACACTTGATACCAAACAATAAAGAAGATATCAAATCATAAGACAAATAAATTGACAGGGTTTTTTTTAACTGGAAACAATTGAATCATATAAATCAATTCATACACAATAATGGAATATACCAATTGTGCCAAAATTTTGTTAAGAAAAAGCAAAATATATTCAATTTAAACAGGCTTTTCTTAAATAGGAAAAATAATTAACTAACAAATAAAAATCGTTACCTCAATTTTCGCAGCCACTACTCCCCAGAAAGATATATCATTAAGAGAAAGTTCAAATAAGAACTCTCCCCCAATGTGCTGTCATCCTCTCGCAAGAACAAAAGAACAACAACAAAAGCAACCTTTACCAGAAAAAGGTTGAATCAGTTTTAAGTGATGCGTGCCAATAACAAAAGTTGAAACCCGAAACACATATGTTATGCTAAACACAACTTATGTAAAAATAAATTGAATATCAACATATTGTGAATTTTCACATATGAGTTTCAATCGGAAAACCTTATGATCCTTTGATAAATCCTACCAACATGGGATAGAACTTAATCATGCTGAATCAAAAAGCCACACAAATCATAAGGGCTTAAACAATATGATACCAAAACTTAAAGTTAATGAAAACTAACTTTTGTCTCATACATCAAGAGCACTCATATGTATACCAAATATTTAGTTTATAGAACATAAACAAACATTAGTATTTGTGACTTACATATGAGCTACACCATCACAACTTTCTTATGATTTTGATATAGCAATCACGAAGGTATGATCCAAAGATTGGCTATACTCAAAAGTCACTAACCATAAGGAAGTGAGCCAATATATATGAGGACGAAACGTAATGGTTTATCTCATAAACTCAAATGCAATACACCATGAATATTCAACAGAAAATGAAGTATTGCAATTACCTCAATCTTGTAGGAAATGAATTTACGAAAACAACAAAAAAATAATGAGGTCATTCCGAGTTCGGAAGAAGAAGTTATATGCAAAAACAATTTTACACTCCTTCGTATAGACTAAGTTGTTACCGATTACACCTTGGTCCCTAGGTTAGGTTGTTACACCTTGAATTCATACACAAAACTGTTTTAGGCATAAATTTTGCAATACGATGTCCGAATTCAGTGATTTTTGGCTCGTTTTAACCGTATAAACAAGATCTACATATATATGATCTGTATATATCAACACCGTAAACTCATAATTACCGTTTCTATCAAAAGCTCAATTATGGATAGATAAGGTATGAGTAAAGAAGAGAAAAATCTCCCTGAAGATGTCAAGTAGTCATATAATAACCGAGAGGTTATGTGCTCAGTTTCATGTGCTTCCTCACCTTTCACAAGATTGAGCATAAAGATGAGCATGCACATTCCAACACAACTAGGTTGTGTTTAGTTGAGCATTGTCCTTTTCGTCACAGGTGACCAAGACAGAATCATCATTCTTGACCTCTTGCTTGGTTTGGTTTCTCTTGTTCCATCTCGTGTTTTTCTTCTTTGACTTGTGATGAAGAGTGTCATTATCACAACGTGCATTTGTACAAGAGACATTAGACAATATGATGTCTTTCTTTAGTCTTTCAAGAAGATTCTCATACTCATTGTTACCAACATTTATCAAATGAGAGTCATTCTTGTGACTAACTTTTGGTCCCTTCTTGGCTATGGAGGACTTCGGGACCCATTTCTGGATGGGTTTCGCAAGAGCGTATTTCTCTTTCATACCATTAGGACCATTGACCTTTTGGATACTTTGTGAAACATCCTTTCTCCAATTTGGAATATCAGATCATGTCTTCATATTTACAAAGTCATCTCTCTTTCTATAATAGGGTCTTTTATGAGATGACTTTATCGAGCGATAAGTAAAATTTGAATTATCATTATAATATTTTTTTTTCCTAAACCTAGGACAATAATGATCCTAGTTCTTTTATGGAGCAAACTTAGCCAATTCGTTTGATACAAAAGAAAGTACATCATACATCTTACGAACCTTGCATCCCCATTGAAAGTGTCCTTTATTACCATAGAAATAACAATGCTTAGTAACATAAGGAGTATAAGTTTTAATGTTACCTTTTTGTGTATCCACTTGCATTGGAGCACGACGAGTCTTCTTCTTCTTCCTCTTATCTTTGTTCAACATTTTTGGTTTATTAGCAGAAGTGCTTTCTTTGATGGCTCTACTTAAAGATTCTGGTTGAACATGATTATTTGGCATGACAGGCTTTTCTTCTTTACAAGAAATAGGAGCATCTTTTACATCAGTGGAAGCCTCTGGTTGAGAAAAATTTGTAGCTTTGACAAATTTTACCTCTTTGCTAATATTTGAAACATATATTCCTTTATATCCCAATCATCGTGTATCACGATGATTTTTACTTGTTTCTAGCATTGAGGTTAAATTGTTTGAGCTATCAATGCGCTTTTTCAAGTTCAAATTTTCTTCTTCCAACATCTTGATTAGGATAGAAAGTGTAGTTGAGCATTAGACTTCACGGCGTTCATCGATTGAAGACGAAGAAGTACTAAGGGGAGATTGTGGAACTTCATCAACAAAAGGTATGTGGAGACTAGAACTCATCTAGCTCTCAAAAGTCTATCTACTCTATCTCCTATTTGAGAGAAAAGTCGTGGAGCTATATAGACTTCAATTATACACATTCGATATTTCGAGCTGAGTTTAACTCGCTTACATATTTCTTGAAGTATGTGTTGGTAAGCTTTCGCTTTAAACAAGTTCATCTTATATTCTTGACGAAAGTCAGAAGATGATCATGTGAAAATCACCTGATAACATCTTAAATGATTTGTGTGAGACAGTCATTTGATGTAGACTCAGAATGTTTCGTATTGATCATTCGATCACTTGAAAAATGCTTTGAAGCTAATAGTTTGTGTGAAACAGCTATTGTCGTCTTCTAAGAATGTTTCAATGGTTGAAATGAGAGTTTAGAACAATTGGATATAAGCACAGTATGCGTACTTGCATATGTGTAATCCAAGTCCGGGAACCATGGTATGCATACCCGTATGCGTACTGATAGGTTTAGTTAAGGTCCGAGAACTAAGTACGCATACCGGTACACGTACTGGCGTAAGGTTCAAGTTCCGGGACTTTACTGAGTTTGGTAGTATGCGTACCAGTTCGCGTACTTGCGAACCCAAACTTAGTCCGGCCACTTAGGTATGCGTACCCGTTTGCATTCTTGAGTAGGTTATGTTTTGTTCATGAACTAATACATTTATAAAATAAGGAATGCAATCTTTTGCAAACCGTGGCTATGATGTTCAAGAATTGATTCGAGTGAATCAAAATCGATTTTGCTTCAATTGTGTCTTGTATACTTTTATGAGAATATAAACAATTGAACAACTCTAGAACTAGTTTCATTTGAGTCATTTGAACTAGTTATGGTTAAGATAAATATGTTTGATATGAAAGTGTTCATATGGCTAACTTCGGTTAACTATTGTTGAGACAACAAAGGTGCACACGTATAGGTATGATTACTCATATCTAAATGAAGTCACTTTCATTTGCGTGTAAAAAACTAAGTTCGATCCAACGGTTGAAAGATATTAGCTTGAGTCTAATCAGGTTTTCATCTAACGGTGAATATTAAATGCTTTGTTACCATGGTAACATTGATTGCAAACCCCAATTTGAAGACTATATAAAGGAGAACTCTAGCAACTGGGAAACCTAATCTCCACACCTCATGTGTAATACTAGTTGCGACTAGAGTCGATTCTCCTTTAACCTTAGGTTTTTCCAAAACCCTGTAGGTTAACGACTTAAAGACTTCATTGGGATTGTGAAGCCAGACCCAACTATTTTCTCTGTAGTTGCGTGTTCTGATCTTGCCCTATTCTATCGTATTGAGTACTATCTTCTCTAAGATTTGCTCGAGATTGATTCTTCGATAGGAAAGATAAAAAGTAGTCACAAACATCTTCGTCTCATCGTTTGTGATTCCACAATATCTTGTTTCGCTTCCATTCGATTAAGATTATTGTGAGGTGATAGATATTTCTAGGCTGTTCTTCAGGAGTATAAGTCCGGTATATCAATTGGTTCCTGTTCACCTTGATTTATAAAAAGACGGAACAAAACTCATAGGTTTATCTGTGGGAGACAAATTTATCTATTCAATAGATTTTTCTGTGTGAGACAGATTGGTTTATCATGTCTTCGACATTGGGTCATAGCAACTCTTAGTTGTGGGTGAGCTCAGCTAAGGGAATCAAGTGCGTAGAGTCCTGCTGGGATATAGAGACGTAAGGAGCGCAACTGTACCTTGATCAGTGTGAGATTGGTTAGGGATCAACTATATTCCAGTCTTTAGTTAACTTGGAGTAGGCTAGTGTCTGTAGTTGATTAATACAGTTTGGTGTTCAAATCCGGACTAGGTCCCGGGGGTTTTCTGCATTGCAGTTTCCTCGTTAACAAAATTTATTGTGTCTGTGATATTTCTTTTCCGCATTATATTTGTTTATATAATTGAAATATCACAGGTTGTGCGTAAGTTCAATCAATTGAGAATCCAACCTTTGGTTGTTGATTAAATTGATTGACACTTGTGTTAGAGCACTGCTCGGTCGAACTCGCATGCGTTGCTATCTCAAGCATGTTTGTCAATATTAGTGATCAAAACTATAAGTCTTGATTTTTAGTCTACTTATAGATGTCTCGGACTAGGACATAGATTGTGTAGTTGAGCCTTACACTTCACGGCGTTCATCATTTGAAGATGAAGAACTACTAAGGAGAGATTGTGGAACTTCATCAACAAAAGGTATGTTGAGACTGGAACTCATCTATCACTTGGAAAGTCTATTTCTACTCTATCTCCTATATTGAGACATAAGTCGTATTACGATATAGTTTTCTATTATACACATTTGAGATTTTGAGATGAGTTTATCTCGCTTACATATTTCTCGGAATATGTGTTGGCAAAGATTTCGCTTCGACCAAGTTCATCTTATATTCTTGACGCAAGTCAAAAGATGATCATGTGAAAATTTCCGAGTAACATCTTACATGGTTTGTATGATACAATCATTTTGTGTAGACTTGAAATGTTTCGTTATGATTATTTCAATAACTTGAAAATTGCTTTGATGCTAATTGTGTGTGAAAACGGATATTGTCATCCTCTAAGAAAGTTTCAATGATTGAAATAAGAGTTTAGAACACTTAACCATTATTGGATATGACATGTTGTGTACTCTTGCACATATGTAATCTATGTCCGGGAACCATAGTATGCGTACCCGTACGCGTACCTGTTGGCTTGAGAAATCCGGGAACCTAAGTATACGCACCCGTTCGTGTACTGGCGTAAGGTTCATGTCTGAATGTTTCTGCTGGGATTGGAAGTACTCGTACCCATTTGCGTACTGGCGAAACCCAATCTTGGTCCGGGTATTTTAAGTATGCGTACCCGTTTGCATACTTGAAGGTTAAAGTTCTAAAATCGGTTGTGTACATGAACTTAAACATTTATTAATAAGGAATGCAATCTTTGCAAACCGTGGCTATAATGTTCATGAATTGATTCGAGTGAATAAAACCAAATTTGCTTCAATTATGTTATTGTATACTTCTATGAAAATATAGCAATTGAACAACTCTTTAACTAGTTTCATTTGACTCATTTGTACTAGTTATGGTTAAGATGAACAAGGTTGATATGAAAGTTATCATATGGCTAACTTCGGTTAACTATTATTGAGCCAACCTGGTGTACACGTTTAGGTACGGTTACATAAACCTAAATGAGAGTACATTTCATTTGTGTGTAACAAGCTAAGTTCGATCTAACGGTTGAAAGATATTAGCTTGGTTGAATCAGGTTTTTCATCTAACGGTGAATATTGAATGCTTTGTTACCAAGGTAACTTAGATTGCAAACCCTGATTTGAAAACCATACAAAGGAGAACTCTAGCAACTGGGAAACCTAATCCCCACACTTCTGTGTGTTACTAGTTGCATAACTAGAGTCGATTCTCCTTTAACCTTAGGTTTCTCTCGAGACCCTGTAGGTTAACGACTTGAAGACTTCATTGGGATTGTAAAGCTAGACCCAACTATTTTCTCTGTAGTTGCGTGATCTGATCTTGCTGTTTCTATCGTGTTGAGTACGATTGTAATAATTGGCTCGAGATTTATATCTCCGATAGGCAAGATCAAAAAGTAATCACAAACACCTTCGTCTCATCGTTTGTGATTCCACAATATCTTGTTTCGCTAGTCGATTAAGATTATTGTGAGGTGATTGATAATACTAGGCTGTTCTTCGGGAATATAAGACCGGTTTATCAATTGGTTCCTGTTCACCTTCATTTATCAAAATACGGAACAAAAACTCATAGGTATTTCTATGGGAGACATATTTATCTATTCCAATAGACTTTTCTGTGTGAGACATATTTGTTTATCAAGTCTTCGACTTTGGGTTGTAGCAACTCTTAGTTGTGGGTGAGATCATCTAAGGGAATCAAGTGCGTAGTATCCTGCTGGGATCAGAGACGTAAGTAACGCAATTGTACCTTGAATCAGTGTGGGATTTATTAGGGTTCAACTACATTCCATCCCGAAGTTCATTGGTAGTAGGCTAGTGTCTGTAGCGGCTTAATACAGTATGGTGTTCAAAGCTGGACTAGGTCCCGGGGTTTTTCTGTATTTGCGGTTTTCCTCGTTAACAAAATTATGGTGTCTGTGTTATTTATTTTCTGCATTATATTTTGTTATATAATTGAAATATCACAGGTTGTGCGTTGTATCAATTAATTAGGAAATCCAACCTTTGGTTGTTGATTGAAATTGATTGATCCTTGAGCATTGGTCTTTGGTACCGTTCAAGTTACTTCTCTTATATTAAATCGGGGGCTCGCAAATTTCTATTTGCTAATTGCATATTGAATTAAGAGTTAGAGATATAAACTCTTGTATATACTTTTCTCTAGATTGAGTCTGACTGTCTAGTTGATTCTCTAGAAAGTATATTGGAGTAAGTCCTCTCAGATTGCCAAACGAATTGTTGGGTGTGGTTGTTGTACCCCCGCATTTTCAACTTGGATATTGGTTTTTGATACCGTCCAAGTTATTTCTCATATTCAATCGGGCTCCCAAATTCCTATTTGTTTTATTGCAGATTGAATTGAGAAATTGAGATATAACTCTTAGATATAGTTTTCTTAAGATTGAGTCTGGCTGTCTAGTTGATTCTCTTGAAAGTATATTGGAGTTTGTCCATACAGATTGCTAAGCGAAATATTGGGTGTGGTTGTTGTACCCCCGTTTTTTCAGGAAGGCATAAAACTGAGATTATTACCGAATATGTTAGTTATGCATTTCGAAATTCTAAAGCTTAAGGTCGTTCCAAAATGCGAAAACCTAAGGATTTTGGAAGGTTTGGATTTTTGAGCCACTCTACATTCAGATGTCATGTGAACTAATATATCTTCCGATTATGACAAGTCCTGAATTTGTAAAATCTGATTTTTGAGCCACTCTATATTCGGAGGTTTGGTTAACTAATATTTCCTCCAATTATTGCAAGTCTCATAATCGGCATTTAACGGTTAACACTAAACCTCCGATTATAAAATATTTAATGTGTTGATGAGTCATATGCTGCGTACACTCATGTTACACCTCGCCTCAACGGCTAGTTTTTCAAAAAAAAAAAAAAAAAAGACCCATTAGAACTCTAATGTATATAAGGAGGGTATCCTCTTCCCCTATATGCAACACAAATACATTTTAACTCTCTCCAACATCAAATAAATCATCTTCAACATAATGGCCCAACCATTCATTAATCCTACGGAGTTCACGATGGAAGAAGATTTATCTTTATGTAGGCGCTATGTTCAATTCTATCCGAGGCGAGGAGAAGAACGTAGGCAAGGAGGTGTAATGAGTATGAGTTAATTGGGGAGAATTCACGAAAAATTATGCGTCGACACTGGTAACCCAAATAACCGTCACTCTGCTGATCTTTTTTGCCGAGTTGGTTCAATAAACGGACACGTCGAAGAATTCGTCCATTTAACTTATCTTGTGAATCAATATCGATTGAGGGGTGAAACCAATGATGAGGTTATAGCACGATCTCTCGGGGAATGACGGAGATGGAAAAGATCATCATTCCGTTACGAAGCTCATTTCAGAATCCTTAAGGCAATGGACAGATTTAATCCGTTTAGGCTCGTCCAAGACATGCACGACGCTAATCACAAGTCATTGTAATAGAATTGTCGAAGTATAATCGTTATATAACATTATGATATTCAAAATTTTAACGACAATCGGAAGTTAGTATGTTATGTAATCTACCGATTCTGTCAAAATTTTCAAATTTTTATCACAGTTTGGTTAGAATCGGAAAATAGTATGTTAAGTAATCTACCGGTTATACTCCAACGGATATTTATTTCAAAAGAAACTAGTCGTGCCTCGAAATACACACACAATCAGTAGATTGTAAAAAATATTGTCTACTGATTATTGTTATTGAACGAAACTAAAGAATCTGAGTTCAAAATGCATATAATCGGTGGTTTAGAAAAATAACGAACGTCCGATTATGACATTCGGAAGACAATGTTCTAACACTTTCAACCTATTATAGTTCATTATTGTTACCACAGTGTACGTTGTATCTGTACACTCATGTTACACCTCACCTCAATAGCCATATTTTCAACAAAAAGAAAGAAAGAGTTGTTACGACTCTAATCTATATAAGGTGGGTAACCACTTCTCATTCATGCACCAAACTACACACATCTAGTCTTGTGTATGCTACAAGAATATTTTCCATCATCTACTATTTATAATTCATTCTATATCTCATATTACAAACATGGCAACGTTTGACGCAGCTAAAGATTAGGCCATTGTCAAAACATGGTACCACGAAACAAGACGTGAAGATGTCATAGCCAGAAGGTTAACATCCGAAATCTTTTGGGGGAGGGTGTATAGCCAATTTGTGCGAGATATGGAAATCCAAAGCAAATATCCCTCCAACAAGTTGATGATCATTTCCGACTTATCCAAAAAAGGGTAAATGATTACATAACGATACAAAAGAGGATCTTTAACACTAGCCACTTAAGCTTGTCGATCCAAAAATTTGTAAGTATTTGCATACTTCTTTTACAAAAGACCGGGTGGCTATATCTTCTTACTAAACTATACGAACTTAAAATTCTTTTGTATTTGTTGGTTTATGTAGGAGACACTCGCAAAAAGGCACTACTTAGAGGAAAAAGGAGAAGAATTCATATATGATGGAAGTTATGAATTCTTGAAGTCCGTGGCCACAGTATAGAGTTTGGCAGAATTTTGATATATTCGGAAGTTATTATCTTATCTTATCTACCGATTCTGTGAACATTTTCCTAAATTATTGTCTGAGATTTGTTATAATCGGAATCTACCAATTCTGAGAATATTTTCAAAGTTTGTTTGTCAGACTTTATAATCAGAAGTTAGAATATTATTTAATCTACCGATTCTGAGAATATTTTCAAAGTTTGTTTGTCAGAGTTTATAATCGGAAGTTAGTATATTATTTAATCTACCGATTATGGGAGTGTTCCAATTTCTTTAGGTCTCTGAGTTCAAAATGCATATAATCGGAGATTTAGAAAAATAACAAACTTCCGATTATTATATTCGAGAGACAACATTCTAACACTTTCGTCCGATTATATCATATATCTCCATAGGCTTTTTCAAAAAGACATGTATAAAAAAGGTGGTTCAAATTACATCTTCTAAACATAATGATCAAACTAATCATTATCATCATATTCGATCAATTCGAGTAACCCATCAGGAAAGTTGTTCTTCACGACGCGATCCCAATCAACCATGTTGGACTCAAATTGTTTCACCCAACCCTTGCAATGGTTCATTGGGAAGTAATCGTGCCACTTACTCAACGGAGGTAACGGACAATCTTTCTTTACCCTTAAACCGATAAAATGCATTTCATTCACAAATGCCATAACAATTCTTCTATATTTAACCGACTCGTTGCAAACCGTTCTTGTGGGTGCAAATGTCATACTAAGTCCATACATAGGAGGAACAAAAAAATGTACCACGCAATTCAAAACATCCGCTAGGAGATATCCACATTTAGGCATTTTCATCCAATACTTGGATCCGATTGTATTCAATACCTTTCGGCACTTTAGACGCGCAACTAATTCTTTGAACTCTTGTTCTTTGTCGTATCTATCTCCTCGCCTCATCATCTCCACATAGAAAGCGTTGTCCTTCATTAGTTGTACCGCCATCTTATTTCTTAAATATTGGCATTGGGTGACATCTTCGATAACCGCTTCTCTAAAGTAACCCATTTGTTCCGTAGCGATGTGAAACCCACAATTTCCATCCCCATCAACCTCGTCAGTGGACAAAACAAATGGAATAATAAGTGGAGGGAGTTGTTCCAAATACTATTCGTATATTGTATAATGGTTCGATTTGGTCTTCCATGAAGATCCCTAGGGCAACGAAGAGTACCATTCTTCTCTTTTATAGTCACAATTTCCATTGGATGGGTTTGTTACGAGGCTTCCATTTGCTCAACAACTTCTTCGACCACCTCGGCTTGACTTACTTGAGAAGGCTCCGTAGAGACCTTTGGTGTCACTTGTCGTGCAGTTGGTCCACTTTGATCCTTTCTTGGACGACCTATTTTATTAAGTTCCGCCTCATCTTCAAATTCGGCTTCCGTATACTCGTGCCTACAAGGGTCTCTTTTGTTAGACAAATGCTCCTTCAACTCTTTTCGTTGGATGGTCCTTGACACTTTGGTGTTCGGCCTACCCTCCCCCTTTTGCTTAATAGGTTCATCAACCTCCCTTAAACAAGGGTAAAGTGCTTCCTCCAAATGGTGCATCAATATTTTATTTTTGGCGCCATTTGATGTAGCGTAACGCTCGGCTATTCGTGCACACAATTCCGACTCCAATAAAGACGGAACATCAACTACCGAGGTGCTTGGATTGAAAGTTAATTTCTTCCAAAATGGATGAATATCATTGATGTCAATCACTTCAACATACCTACCCAACTTATGACGAAACGGGAGACCAATACCTATCATATCCTTGCAAACACAAACCGTATTCTCGTCATCGTAAGCTCTATAAAACTTCAATCGTTTCATCATGTGATTTATTGCCCATTTTGAAACTTTATGAACAATGTCCCTTAGAAGCAATCTTTCCTTATCATGTTCCATTGGGAATTGGTGTACACTAAATTGCATACAACCCCTAATCTTTATGAGATCACGATTGGTGTATTCATGGATTGCTTCTTGGATCGACACAACTCCATTTTGACTACCAATCAGTATTTTCCTCAATCGGCCATGAGACACCTCCGCAATGCTTGTCTCCTCGTTCTTGAAGTTTCGTTATTCAAATGTCCATGCAAACACAAACCTCTCCTTATGTGGTGCCAACCATTGTGTTTTACAATACTCAACGGGTTTTGGGTAGTTCGTGCCATATTCATCCTCAAATTTCTTCAAGTTATCTTCATAAATTTCCTCGGTCATCGACCAAACGATCTTGTCCCATGCTTTCATGAACAGTTTCCAAATCATTCCATCCTCCTTCCACTTTTCTTCAAATAACCTTTTCTCTTCCTCTCGTTCTTCCACGGTTAATTTACTAATGCGCTCATCCTCTTCCTTCGACCTCTTGGTACGCTTCTTTGGTTTTTTAGCTTGGAAATGATGATGGCAATTGGATTTGAGGTTGCATTGAATGTGCCACGTACATTGCAAGTTTTGGGCTTCCGGAAACACTACCGCTATTTGCATGCATTAAGGCTTGATCATTATCCGTTACAATAACCCTTGGAAAATTATCACTGTTATAAATGGACCTCAATGTCTCCAACATCCAAATGAAACTCACATTGTTCTCATGATCCATTAAACCCCATGCAACCGTAAACGTGTTTTGTCCGAAGTGTGGCAAGCAATGTTCAACAACGACATGTGATATTTGTTTGTCTTATAAGTAGCATCTATCAACAAAATTTGATGAAAGCATTGAGCCAATTGGATCATTTTGGGATGTGCCAAGAAAATACGAACCACTTTACCATCATTTTCTTCCCTTCTCAACGTGTAGTCGTGTAACTCCGCTAACCACTCCGATTGTTGCATGACCGTTCTACTATCCCATTCCGTCATTTTGATCGTAGCTAGGGCCGACTTAATTGTAGACTAAGAAGACAATTTGTTGGGGTCGTCCGCCTTTATTTTACTTAAGATCGCACTTTATTTTTTGGATCCGCATAGACCTCACCGTCTCCATTTCATTTGGATTTAGCTTGGCATCCATTACATGTCCAATTAGAGTATCCGGATCATCGTGGTTGTGACAACCATTATCAACTTTAAACATTTTCCATTCTATACCTTCCTAACCGTCGGGATTATAGAAGACAACCTTAAATGGGCATCCTATCTTCTTTGTATTGCTTCGGTGTTTCCTCTCTGTCTTCCTTACGTACTTACTATTCTTTCCCTCGTGACTCGTTCGCTTCCCACCTCGCTCATAAATCATTTCAAATCGAGTTTCATCCACATGATTGTTTTGAACTACCACGCACATCTTCTCTTTTTCCTTGTTCATAAGCCATTCCTTTACCTCCACCTTACTTACAAATGACTAAACACGCATATAACAAAACAAATCTCATAAGCATAAGCATTTAACATACATACTTTGAAAAACAAAAGAGTAGTAATGAGTATACCAAATCGTTTGCATAGTGTAGGGAAGTATCGGGCCTCAAATAGAAATCATCAACAAACGGTACAATGGCCTGCAAAAGGAAGCAACAAGTTTTTTAATAATATTCGGAAGCCATATAGTAGTTTTCCAACTGATTGTTTCATAATCGTAATCGGTAGAATATTGTGTGCCCCAAACAACCGATTTCAATATAAAAATTTAGAAAGTCTATTGAGTACAAAAAAAGAAATAATCGGAAGAAACATATATAGTATGACACCCGAATATAAATAATCGGAAGATAACAGAAGTAATAGACTTCCGATTTTCAAAGATGAAGAATTACAATTTTTACAAGTTTGCGAAAGTTTTATTTTGGGGCCAATGATATATTCGGTAGTTAAATAAATTTACAATACTACCGATTGTAAAAGATAAGCATACTGAGTTTTATAATTTTGGAGGAATTCGTTTTTGAGGCCATTATTATAATCGGTAGTAAATATATTCTACATAACTACCGAATGTAGATATTTTGGAAAATCAATTTTTTTTTTTTTCATATTCGGTAATAATCTACTTTCTTGGAACTACCGAATGTACATATTTGGTACTCAGTATGTTATATTCGGTAGATATGTGGATACATTATCTACCGATTCTGGGTAGTTCATGCCATTCAATGCATGCAGTAATCGATTTTTCTTGTTTACAAACGCATTCAAAGTGGGTATTTGAGTTTCTTAACACAATACCTATATGTTTGATGCATCATTAGCTTCGATCTCGGGTGA
This sequence comes from Papaver atlanticum, assembly GCA_023531105.1. NCBI lineage: Eukaryota > Viridiplantae > Streptophyta > Magnoliopsida > Ranunculales > Papaveraceae > Papaver > Papaver atlanticum. The sequence goes on along the minus strand of JAJJMB010002292.1, from coordinate 4,091,720 downwards.
TTCTCAGTTTTCTTCCATGAAAGCTTCGTCTAGGGCTTCCTCTCCACAAAAGTTTGAATCATTCAACATATACCCCAAATCATCTTCTCTAAACGGTAGTGAACCTTCAACACTATGTTCTTCATGATGATTCTCACCTTCTTCTTCATATCCATCCATTTTTGTTGTTTATTTAAGAAAAAATGATTTTTCCTTTTTTTATCCTTCTTCTTCTTCTCTATAACACTCAAAAATGAGAAAGAAAAAAGAAAAAAAGTGAAACAAATTTCCTTCAAATACATCACCCCACTACAATCGGACCAACTCTCCATATTGTATCTACCGATTGTAATCGGAGGATACAAATACTATATCATCTACCGATTATGTGAGGGTAGTTTTGACATTACAAATTACGCGAGATAAGGGCTAGTTACAATTTACGTTTGGGTGACCCACTTTTATTTTATTGTTGGCCCCTAAAAATGCCACGAAAAATAATGCGCAAACCCCGATAACTGACATGGTTGAAACTTGAAACACAAATGAACTTCGAGAACAGGCTCAAAAAAAAATGAAACGCCCACCGTGGGGCTCGAACCCACGACCACAAGGTTAAGAGCCTTGCGCTCTACCAACTGAGCTAGACGGGCATGTGGTAGATTTCTTTGTGGACTTTTACTAGTCCCAAGTTGCATATTTTTACATCGACATTCGACAGTAAGTAGAAGAGAAGAAAAAGGAAGGAAAGAAAAAAAAAAAACAGGCAGGGAAGAAAGAGAGGAGTGGAAAGAAGGATCATGGTTCCATCACCAAACTCACCATTAATCCTTTCTTTCCAAGCCCTTTTCTTAATCATCTCTAGATCTTCATTATATACCCACGCCACAACCCCTCAGAGGTAACCGTTAAAATTCTAGATTTCTGATTGATTTATAATTGAGTCCTGGTTCTGGTTTGATCTGAATTTGTTATCTATTTGTTTGCAGTATTGAAACAGGAGGAACACGTTCATTATTGAGTCTCAAAGAAACCCCAGGAGGCAGTAATGCTACCTTTGAATGTTCTCCTTCTGGACCTTGTCTCCCTTGTCTCTACTCTGAAAAGGTAATTCCTTTGGAATCAAAAGTGCTTCTTTTTAATTTTTATCTGGTTAAATTTTGATTCATGACCTCCTGAATTGTTTCAAAACACACAGATCTTGTATTATCTTAAACTGGGTTCAATGGGATTATTTGATTTGTAAATTAGTTAATGTGACCTAGAAATTATCACTTTTAGGAAAGGGAAGAACCTCTAGTTTCAGATGTGATGGGGAGTTCATAAAAACAAAAAAGCCCCATTGCATTGACATCCCTTTTTATAGAAATCGAAGGGTCTCTATCGCCTCTTTGACCATGTTTTAGTACACCATGTTCTAGTTTTTTAGAATCCACATCTGTGTAATATCAATATCTGTGTAGATAGATTTCGCCGCAAAAGATAAAACAATTAAAACTATTATCTACCAATTGAATACCCAATTGGCCAATTCTATGGGTTTCGAAGTAGATTTATAGGTTGTGAAACCATTACAATTAGGATGGTATGCCATTGTTAAAGTTGATGCAGCAGATGTAGAATACACATGTAAATTTAATGAAACCAGATAGCTGTATTAAAGGTTGTGTCACCTGTACATATCAATTTTGCCGTGAAAATATGAATGCATATTGCTTGCTGGAAGCTAATAGTCCTATAGATGAAAAGTGGGAATTACAGACTGGTCGTTCTTTTTACTTGAAGAAGCTATTTGTTTTTTCTTGTTCATGTGAACTTTCAGTTTCTTGCACTTGAGACATGAGATGTTGTGTTTGTAGGGAGATGAAAAATATCGATGCAGTGAAACTGGATATCGAATCCCTTTGAAATGTATAGGGGCTGGAGATGGTTCGAAGAAGAAAACTGGCAAGAAGTCTAAGAAAAGCAGATCAACTTTGGAAAAGTCAATTGGCAACACAGACAAGCATTCGATAATGCTGGATACTGAAGAAACTGCTAGTTCAATTAAAAGTAGAAGAGTGCTGGATGATTCGTCTACATCGGATGGAAGACAATCTTATATTACTTATAGGAGCTGTGTACCAGCAGTAAATCAAGAGAAGTTGTCGGTGCTAGGTTTCGAGGTATGTTTTCCTAACCCTTTTAATCATGTGTAATGCATCAACGAATGTTCTTACAGTTCATTAATAACCTTGTCTCTGCTTAGCTCAACACTACATAACTAGTGAATGGGTTGATTACATACCAATCTTTTGCTTTTGGGTTTTGCGCTCTGGTTTCAGTAACAATTCACACATTATTAGTGGCTTAAATTTGATTTTCTTTTACTTGGTTGCAGGCCATTATGTTGTTTATGGTGCTTTGTGCTGGTTCACTTATATATTTTAGGCGGAAACAAGTTGTTACAATGCCAGGAGTTGGAATGATGAGAGTGCCAAGCAACTCTAGATTCTAATTTTGCAGAGCTGATCTGATCCTTCCAGAAGGTAAGAGATAAATTAGTCACCATGTCTGTACTATTGGTTGTGAACAAACACGCAGATTTTATGTAATCATGTAATCTAGTCGCCACCAATCCACACTACATCCTTTATGATTGGTGTACACTGTTAATGTTGTTCTCTTGTACATGAGAAATGTTAATGAAGAGGCAGAGCTTTAGCGTTTTCTGTTCTGTTGTCATCTGATCCTATTATTTCGTGCCAACCTTATATATGAGGTGGTTCGTCGATATGGACTGCAGTGACAATGACATAAGGTCAATGGAAGGTCTTGACGGATTTTTTTTAATGCTTTGTTGATTATAATCATTTTTAGTCAATAGCTTAATACAGTAAAATGCCAAGAAAACATAATGATTGAAGTATCATGTCATTTCGTGCTCTGATCCTGCTCTCCTGCCTTTTGTTCCATAATCAGTTATCCTGCTCTGCCCTTTTGTACCATAATCCCCAATCTTGACAAGTGAATGGAGAGCACTACGGCTGAGAATAATTAGTGACTTTTTTGGAATTGCCTTTTTGTGCCTACAGAGAATTAACCTGTGCTATTATGTGTCAAGATATGAATAGCAAGTGCCATCGGATTCTTATTTTTATTATTTTTTTGCAATTTCTTGAAGTAGGGATACAATAGGAGGGTTGCCAGTGCTGAATTCAAATATCTCTTACTTCAACTCTTTCATCCATCAAAACCATTTACTAGGAGGTCTGGGATTGAAATGGTATTCTCTAATGGAGTAATTATATGCTGATCAATTTTGAAGAAGGCCTACAGCTACAATGACTTCAGGTATTATGTAGATGGGGATAACTATAATACTAATTCAACTGCAACTCCAAATCTCGTGCAACAACAATGGGAACCGCAACCCCCAACCTGCAATTGCTGACGACGAATAAGGAAAATATTAAGGTTGTCAGACGGTCAGTTTTAGTGCAACATTTCCAAAAAATTTCCCCAACATCTCCATTGTTGGCTGAGGCTAAATCTTGTAATGTGGGAGTTAATTTGGCAACGACTCGATAGACATAAAGTGATTATTGAGGGTGCTTCATATGATTCCTTGCTCCATAATAATTTGTTTACAAAATGGGCTGGGACCAAGAATGATGTTTATAGCTCTATTTCTTCCGCGGAGCGGCAACCGTGCAAGCGGTCAGCTAGTTGAATAGTTTTAAAATCCATCTAGATTTTGACCAGGGGATTTCTCCCAGTATCACATAAACAAAAATTGCGTAAATTTGGATAGATAAAACATGCCGTATTTCTTCCTGTTTTATCATTTAAATTTTCAAGTTCGATATTAACAAGTGCAATTGAGTAGTGTAACGAGAGTGTTAAAATAAAATTACATCCACAGAGAAGAAAAATAAAAAAAAGGTGAAAGTTGTAAGGATCCGACTCCGGGACTCCCATCTTGCACATGTTAATGTTACCGGCAGTGTGTAATCTACTGTAGATTGACTATGTATGAACATGATATTCAGTCAAAGCCTAACATCATTTTTGTTTATTCATTTTGGACACGACTCTTCTAAATCTATTATTCATTTTGGCCACGACTCTTCTGAACCTAGTACGTATGGACCCGACTAAAATCACCTGATTGATTGTTTGTTTTCCGAGTTGGATCTAACTCATCTGACACAAAAACATGTAAGTCAGTGGCGTGGTCCCATTAATTCGAGGTATTTTATTTACTGACTCAAACTGGTTCGAGTCAGGGTTAGGTATGAGTTAGATCTGACTCAACCTAAAAACCAACAGTAAGATATCTGACTCGGGCCGAATCAAGCGCCGAGTCAGATCCAAACGTCGGGTCAGCAAAAAACAAACACCATGTACATATCTTGTATATGCACATAGCATTTCGAGTTAAATCGGCATTTCTTTCAAGAACGTCGACAAAAATGCTCATCTTAGGTTCATTCTAATGGATTTCCACGTAGATATTGTCCACCTTAGTATGCTGGTAAAGTGATTCGCTGATGATATCAGTGACTTGAGTTCAAAACTCGTGAGTACCAAATTCTAAATTGACCGATCGAAAAAGAGAAGAAAAAAGTTCCCACTTCACCAATGCAACCACCTAGACTAGTCGTGTGTAATTTTCAACGGTCATCCAACCACAACTTTCCAATAGATCACTCATCTTCCTATCCGAGCTCGCCTAACTACTATTTTTTCCATGGATTCTACCGCTCTCTTTGCTGGCATCATATTAGTGAATGCATTTAGGAAAAGACGAACATAGCAAGGGACTGACCAAGGCTACAGCTTGTCCCTATTTTTTGACTAAAAATAATTTGGTTATGTAAAATTTGTAAAAGCTAGTGTCTAACCCACCCATAGTTATACTGATATAGTGTAGTTTTTAGCCTAAATAATTTATAGCCGATGTTGTGAGAGAGCTAGAACTATATATTATTTAAAACACTAGGTCTCAACCCGTGTCGTAACGGCATGGGCAAGGATATGTGTTTCAGTAATTGTCTGAGAAGAATCGAACCGATCGATCCAGGTCTAAATGTTTTGAGGAGTTGGTTAATAAACATGTCCTGATCCTCGAATCTTTTAATATTGTGTATGTAAGTCATACAACCCTTTAGAACAAACATAGTTATCGTTAGAGCAAATCCTATAGGCAGTAGAACATTACTTCGTTCACTACTTCAAAACAATATCATCAAAGGTCATTCACCAAACTTGTAACAAAACTAAAAACACCTAAAATTACTTTAAATCAATTAGAGTAATCTTGCAAAATCTGTTAGCATTAGAATTTAATTTTCTCTTTGATATAAATTGTTGGGTCCCAATTTACATAGATTTGTGTTTATTCATTTTCCTAAATTTATAATAATATTTAATTCTTGATCCATTTCTTTTCTTCTCTCTTTACCTATTATCATGAACTATTTCTCAAGCATGCATAATTACACGAAGTTGGGGAGAAATGACAAAAACAGAAATCATGACAAAAAAGGGGAATAAAGAGAGATGTGAGAAACTCAATCGATTACAATCAATTCACGCGTAGCCTTGCATAATCCCATGAAGTAGGGGAGAAATAATGACAGAAACAGAAACCATGACAAAAAAGGGGAATAAAGAGAGATATGAGAAACTGAACCGATTACAACTAATTCGCGCGTAGCCTTGTGTTTGGTCAATTGTTTTATAGGTTTCATTTTTCTTCCTGCCCCCTACCCGGCAAATCTTAAAATCACAACATCTTCTTTTTTTGGAAAAATCTGACCTTTAAAAATTGTTTTAATTTTAAAAAATAATAAAAATAATAATTTGAAAACTAAAATCAAATCAAAACAAAACAAAGAAAAATTAACCAAGGATGATTAAATAATTTACATATCTTAGGACACCTTTTCTCACCCTACTACCACTACTTTTTCCACCACCACATTATCGTAACCACTCCACCAGTCTCACCAATACCCACCACTATTATTCCCACCGCCGATCCACCACCACCACCCACCATTAGTGCTTAATTTACCTATCTTTGGACCTCTTTTCTCACCTCACTACCACTACTTCTTTCACCACCACATTATCGTCACCACTCCACCAGTCTCACCAATACCCACCACCATTATCCCCACCGCTGCCCACCATCACAACCACTATTAATGCTTACTGATATGGTTAATATCAAATAAATTTATTATGTATCAACAAAAATATATTCATTTGATTAATTAAAGAAACATTTATTATGAAATATCAATTGTAAATTTATTATTAAATTTTAATTAAACGTGATCATTTATGGCGGTAGATTTATGTTCTGCAAGTATAAATTTGATCGTTCTTTATCTAGCCTAACTTGTCCAAACTTTGTTTTGTATTCTGGAAATGTAATCAATTTTATTTTAATACTAAAAACCGTGATTTTTTCGATCGGGTACTATAAATAGTTGGGACCCCATTTAGGTGATCCAGCGGTCATGATCATATTGTCTTGTATGATTTAGTATCCTCCTCAAAATATTTTTGTTTTGTCCTTACCAGTTGTGCTAAAACACCCAACTACATCTATCACAATAAAATGTTGCCCATTTTGTAAACACACAAAACTATTATTGTCCACTACTATTCACTAACATCCACCACCATACGTACATAAAAACCAGCCACGCCCACTATTTTTTCCACCACCAGTAATGTTACCACCTCCACCACTCACAAATACCCGCCATTGTTCCCACCACCCACTGCTTCTTTCACTACCACCATTAAAATTATTAATATAATTTTTAACCAGGGTCACTGTAGTACAGTGGTTAAAGTCATTGGGTGATGATACCAGTTACCTGAGTTCGAAACTAGCCAACACCAGATTCTTTACCGATCAATATATATATATATATAGTTTTTAAGAGACACTAATTAATAAAGTATTTATAATGGTTAGTTGAAAAAACCGGCCTCTCTTTATCTAGCTTAACTTAGCCAAGCTTTGTTTTGTATTCTAGATGATTTTTTTTCTTCTTTTTCGTAGTATTTATTTGACAAAAAAATTATGTAAACCATAAATTCCTTTATCCGATCCCATTATGTTATAGATTTTATTCATTTTTGTCTTTCAATTATTTATTTATCTAGTAGTTCATAGGCAAGTCTCAATTATTATGTGATTGGTTCCAAAAAAAAATATGTGATCTTCGGCCATATGGGCAACAAGTAATGTTCCACCCTTACCCAAGGAAGATTTTTGGGTCCATCCTACTTTGGGAGATGAGGTTTAGTTTTCATTGCCAGGAAAGAGCTCTATTTATAGGAAATCTTTTATTTATATTTTGCTTCCTAGGAAGTCACCAAATGCGTTGTTTATTCCAAGGCGTTTTTTTTTCTTTACAAAGGGTACAAATATTAAACATTATAGAAAAGATACATCAGTAGTTAGTTTTACAATGAGAGTAGCTGGTGGAACTTGCCATCACTCTCCAGGATCACAAAAATACGGACAACTTTAGCTAAGGAATCTGCCACTTCATTGCAAACTCTAGGAACATAAGTACAAGACCAGTTACTGTGAAGATTACAAAAGTGAACAAGATTATATAACAAAGGAGAATATTTCCAAGAAGGAAGTAAACCTTCATTGACAATTAACACTAAGTTTTTACAATCCAACACAAAGATTACCCTATTCCATCTGTGTTGCATAGCCCATTCCGTAGCTTCTAGTAACGCCCAGCTTTCAGCTTGATGTACATGAATTACTCTAAGAACTCCCTTTCCTGCTACATATGACCCTGTAAAGTATCTTGTTAACATAGCAATACCAGCCAAATTAAAAAGTTTATGGAAAGAAGCATCTACATTGATTTTTAAAGTATCTGGTGGTGGTGAAGTCCAATGATGATCATGCCCTACATAATGATTATGATGAGATGTATGAGATACGTTACCATGTTGCTCGGTTGAAACTTCAAGTTTTACTATCTCAAGCTTGTTGTCAATGTTAGTTGATCAAAACTATATATTGATTTTTAGTCTACTAAGTCAAGTCTCGGACTAGGTCTAAAATTTGGTAGTAGAGTATCAGACATCATCCTCGAAGACTGAAGATCGACGAAGACATTTGGAGAACTTCATCAACAAGGTATGAAGGTATGTGAATATTGAACCATTCTATTTAACTCACTATCTTACCATTTTATCTATTTGAGATTATGTCATATGAATTCTCGTACATTTATTGCAAATAAGAAATTTCGAGTCAAGCTTGTCTTGTTAAACATTTGAAATATGATTCAAGCACTGGATGTTCAAAGGTCCTTAACAATATTAATACGAAATAATTTACTGTTCAAGAACTAATTTTGTGGATCAATTTAAAGTTTCCCAAGCAATGATTTTATCATTTGGAAATGTTTTTATCATCTGAATGATTTTATCATTTGGGAACCGTGTCGATCTGTGTTCTCGAGACGAGTAGGGTTGGAAAACCTGGTTCACGAACCATTGCACCCTGACTTATGAACTATGCCTTACAGTTCACGAACTGTTTCACCAACAGTCCCGGTAAAACTTTAGCAGATGCCTAAAGACTTATTTTTTTCAAATATGTTTGGCATTGCTATGACTCTCATAAAAACCTATAGGACATCATTGATCACTAAAACGCTTGTGTATGTGCACCATGATTAAATTCTTCAATGTTTAAATAAACATCAAATTGCTTATAGTTCATAAGGCATACTTATCAAAGAACGGTCATTATACACGGTTCCATAACCGGAGCAATGTGTATATTCTTTTATTTGATTTCAAGTCTAATTCTCACATTCGTACTCAAAACCCTAATTAGAGTTTCATCTAAACAAAGAAAGAGTTTACTTGAAACTCAAGTTATCTTAGATTGAATTCTAAGCAACCCTCAGTCTTCAACATCTATAAATAGAGATACTCTTTTAACTAGGAAATTCAATCTCTGACACTTTGTGTCCTAGTTGATAACAAGAGTCATACTCTACTGACCTAGGGTTCCTATGAGAAACATAATTAGGTCCACGACTAAAAGACTTTATTTTGGAAATTCATGAAGCCAGGTCCGAGTATCTTTTTATCTTGATAGTTCGTGTATCCTGATCTTGTTTTTCTGTTATCGAGGTTTCCTTAAACTCTTTCAAGAAATATAGATAGAAATCGCAAAGTTCTCCCCGTCTCATACTTTGTGATTCCTTAAGATAGATATTTGAAAACCTCTTTTAATTGATTAGTTCAGGATTCTTCTTGAGAGGTGGTTAAAGATCTAGGCTTCTAAGCTAACTGAGTTTAGGTGTTCTGGATTTTGAGGTTTGCTAGCTTTGTCTATTACCAACATATTTTCAAGCCTTGATCTTTGATCTAAATGGAAATCAAATAGGATTAACTGTTAGAGGAAGATTGGTATCAAAAGTCTTCACTTAGGTTTAAACAACTCTTAGGTTGTAAAGGACATCAACTAATGAATCAATCGCGTAGAGCCTTGCGAGGTTTAAGAGACGTAAGGAGCGCGACTGTAACTGAATCGCTTGGAGGGTGGATTCGGTTTCAACTGTATTCCAGTCTGGTAGTAGGCTAGCGTCTGCAACAGATTAATAAAGTTTGGTGTTCAAATCTGGATGAGGTCCCGGGGTTTTTCTGCTATTGCGATTTCTTCGTTAACAAAATTTCAGGTGTCTTCTATTTTTTCCTTTCCACATTATATTGTTTATCTTTATTATTGGATTTAAACAAGTAGTACATATCCAATCTTAGTAGATACGTCCATATTAATTATGATCCATTACGAGACCCATTCTTGTAGAATTTGTATCTTGAAAGATAGATTATAAGTTTCATACTTGGTAAAATTTCGATTGAATTATTTGGATACTGAAAAAAGTAGGGGTACAACAACCTCACCCAATAATTCTCTTACCAATCTGTATGGACTAACTCCAATATACTTTTAAGAGAATCAACTAGACAGTCAGACTCAATCTTAATAAAAAGTATATCAAAGAGTTATATCTTAATTTCTCGATTCAATCCTTACTCAAGCAAATAGAAATCTGCGAGTCTAATTGAATACAAGAGAAATTAACATGAATGGTACCAAAGACCAATGTTCAAGTATCAATCAATTTTAATCAACAACCAAAGGTCGGATTTCCCAATTGATTGATTCAACGCACAACCTGTGATATTACAATTATATAACAAAATATAATGCGGAAAAGAAATAACACAGACACCAGAGGTTTTGTTAACGAGGAAACCGCAAATGCAGAAAAACCACGGGACCTAGTCCAGATTGAACACACACTGTATTAAGTCGCTACAGACACTAGCCTACTACAAAATAACTTCGTTCTAGACTGTATTTGAACCCCAATCAATCTCACATTGATCCAAGGTACAGTTGCGCTCCTTACGTCTCTGATCCCAGCAGGATACTATGCACTTGATTCCCTTAGATGATCTCACCCACAACTAAGAGTTTCTACGACCCAAAGTCGAAGACTTTAATAAACAAATCTGTCTCACACAGAAAAGTCTACAGTAATAGATAAATCTGTCTCCCACAGAAATACCTACGAGTTTTTGTTCCGTCTTTTGATAAATCAAGGTAAACATGAACCAATCGATAACCCGGACTTATATTTCCGATGAACAACCTAGAATTATCAATCACCTCACAATAATCTTAATCGACTAGCGAAACAAGATATTATGGAATCACAAACGCTGAAACGAAGATGTTTGTGACTACTTTTCTATCTTGCCTATCGGAGAAATTAATCTCGAGCCAATTTTACAATTGTACTCAATACGATAGAAACCCCAAGATCAGATCACGCAACTACAGAGAAAATAGTTGGGTCTGGCTTCACAATCCCAATGAAGTCTTCAAGTCGTTAACCTACAGGGTCTCGGTAGAAACCTAAGGTTAAAGGAGAATCGACTCTAGCTTATACAACTAGTATCACACAGGAGGTGTGGGGATTACCTTTCCCAGTTGCTAGAGTTCTCCTATATATAGTCTCTAAATTAGGGTTTGCAATCTAAGTTACCTTGGTAACAAAGCATTCAATATTCACCGTTAGATGAAAACCTGATTAGATTCAAGCTAATATCTTTCAACCGTTAGATCGAACTTAGCTTGTTATACACAAATGAAATATACGTCATTTAGGTTTGTGTAACCGTACCTAAACGTGTACAAGTCGTTGGTTCAACAGTAGTTAACCAAATGGTTAGCCATATGAGCACTTTCATATCAACCTTATTCATCTTCACCATAACTAGTCCAAATGACTCAAATGAACTAGTTCAAGAGTTGTTCAATTGCTTAGATCTTATAGAAGTATACAAGACACAATCAAAGCAAAATTGGTTTTGATTCACTCTAATCGATTCATGAAATTTATAGCCACGGTTTGCAAATATGCATTCCTTAGTTTATATAAGTTTAAGTTCACGAATAAACAAATTTTAGAAAGTAACACACTTAAGTATGCGTACGGGTATGCGTACTTAAGTAATCGGATTTGAATTTATTTTTGTTTCCAAACTCTGTAGAAATTCATGGACGTGAACTTTCCGCCAGTATGCGTACGGGTACGTATACTTAGGTAACCGGATTGAGTTGGTTTTGATTTCCAAACTCAGCAGAAATTCACGGACGTGAACTTCCGCCAGTATGCGTACGGGTACGCATACTTACCCAGTCTCCATCGACCATTTAGTACACACACAAGTATGCACACATTTGGTTCCAGGTTTTGGACTTATACACTAATGCGCGAACACATTATATGCTTATATCCAAGGATGGTTACATGTTCTAAACTCTCATTTCAATCATTGAAACATTCTTAGAGGATGTTAAATAGAGGTTACTCACACACTATTTTTCATCAAAGAAATTTTCAAGATATTGAAATAATCAACATGACTTTCGTCACTTGTAAAGATGAACTTGGCCAAAGCGAAAGCTTACCAACACATATTTCGAGAAAAAGATAAGCCAGATAAACTCGGCTCGAAATAGCAAATGTGTATAATCGAAGTCTATATAGCAATGCGACTTTTGTCTCAAGATAGGAGCTAGAGTAGATAGACTTTTTGAGTGATAGATAAGTTCAAGTCTCCACATACCTTTTAGTCGATGAAGTTCCACCAGTTCCTTGAGTAGTTCTTCGTCTTTGTATGATGATCGTCGTGGAGTCTAGAGATCAACTACACTTTCTATCCTAGTCCGAGACTTAGATATAAGTAGATTAGAAATCAAGACTTATAGTTTTGGAAACTAAACTTGACAACAAGCTTGAGATAGCAACGCTTGCGAGTTCGACCGAGCAGTGCTCTAACAGATACGACTAGATTGATCTTGGACATTGATTTTTGGGATCTTCTAAGTACTCTTCTTAACAATCAGGCTCACGAAATCCATTGTCTAAACTTTCTAACTGAGAATAGTTAGAGATATAAACTTTATATACATATTCTCAAGGATCATCAAGTTAGTCTACTAGCGTTTGTATTAAGTTTTGTCCATACAGGTTGCCGAACGAAAAAGTTTGCGGTGTATGGTACCCTTTCTTTTTCAAGATGTGTGAACAATGAAAGGTTTGTCATAAAACATCCCACGTCTTTCTGAGAAAATTTCATTGTCATACCTTCGCTCGAGACCGTAGATAATCTGGCCAACCAAAAAAAAAACCCCAAGTTAGACCAACTGCACCTTCCCATCTGGAGCGATACTCATTCAGTATCCACATGTGTTTGATCTCAACTCTTAATTTGAGTTATCAACATTTAATCCTATAATATTTGATAATATACTCATGTGTAATTAGCTATTTTCCCTGGTCATGTCGAGATGAACACTTATGAGGTGGTTTACACAATAAGAATAATAACTAACTTCCAAATATATACAATTCTTGGTAGCCTATTAGTAAGTAGGGTTCGTGTCTCTAAGGAGTATTGTCCTTGTAGTTGTTTTTTTTTTTTTTTTTTTTTGATGGGAAAGTGAATTATATTAACTAGCAAATATAGTACAGAAGATTTACAATTTCTTTTCTATCAAATACATTAGAGATAATGCTAGATTGCTTAATTTTTTGTTCTAATTTCGTAGACATATGTTGAAGGCTCTTTATTCTTGCTTCCTTGGAAATTCGATCCGCCGCTGAATTGTATTTTCTATTTGTAAACTTTACCTGAGCTTGAGGAAGATCTTTTAAAATTGTCCTGGCTTCTTGAACGGTGTTTTCGGCTGTCCACGAGAAAATTGTGTTGTCCTTATTGATGCTGTCTGCCAAGACTTTACAATCAGTTACTATTAAAACGCTAGACAAGACGTTGTCTCTTAGCCAAATGACCGCTTTTTGTAAAGATTTCGCTTTCGTATGAAAAGCCGAAGTAGTTGTCTCCGAACCAGCTGAAATGTGCATAAATGTCTGGTGATCTACTGAATAAACGATGTGAGCGTATCCCATTGAAAGGTCTTCTTCCTTGAACAAAGCATCAATAAATATTATCCAGTCTGTGTTTATATCTGACCATTTGGTATTGATCGTCAATAACTGATTGTTATCCAGTCCCTTTGTTTTATTCTTTTGAGGGATAGAATGCAAAATTATGTTGATCTGATCAATTAGTTGCGTTGGGTTTGGGATTATCTTTTCAAAAACCACCGAGCATCTGTATTTCCATATGAACCATAATATGGTCGAGATTTTTCCAGCTAGCTTCCACACAAAGAGTTTATTTCTTGGAATTGCTTGAATTTTCCATATACTTTTCCATGGGAAATCTAATAACGAATTATCATCTTCTTGAGTTTGGTTTGCCAAGAAATTATAAATGTTTTTTGCCGAGAAGAGTCCTGAATGATGGTGTAACCATTGGATTTTTTCTTCTTCTTCTTTTCTCGGGGTTAAGGCTTGAATTTTCTTTCTAACCTCCGGGATGAAATAACTGTCTAGTTTTCCTTGATCCCATTTATTCTCTACAGTTATGAGCTCTTGAACTCTTTTTGGAGCTGTGTCCTGCGAGTCTTGTGGTTTCGGTATTATTTCCGAATTTGGAATCCATCTGTCTTCCCAAATTTTAACCGAGTTTCCATTTTTAACTTGCCAGACGAAGTTTCCTTTAATTAAATCTAAACCTTTTCGGATGCTTGTCCAAATCCACGATAATTTAGAAACTTTAGAAGCTTCCAGAGGATGAGAATTTGGAAAATATTTCTCTTTAAGAATTTTTGCCCATAGTTGGTCTTTTTAATCTGCTGGCTAGTTTAGTGAGAAGCGCTATATTAAATTGATGAGGGTTTTTAATACCTAAACCACCTTGAGAAATAGGCTTGCATATGTACTTCCAGGCTCCGATGAATCCTCCTTGTCTTTTTTGCTCTTCTTTATTCCACCAGAAATTTCTTTGGATACGATCTAATTGATTCAAGGTTTCTTTCGGTAGGGCAAGAACCTGCATTTGGTACGTTGGGAAAGCTTGATGGATAGATTTTATCATAACTGTCCTCCCCGCTTGAGATATGAGTTTGGATTTCCAGCCTTGCAGAGTGGAGTAATATTTTTTTAGAAGAGGCTCGAAGTTCGCTTTCCTATTTTTATCAAAAAATAGAGGAGTTCCGAGATATCTATCATTTTTTGTCATCAGGGGGACTTTAAGAATTCTGGTTATTATTTTTCCATGTTTAGGATGAATTTTTGGGATGAAGTAGACACTGGATTTTTGTAGGTTTATCATTTGTCCCGTTATATCCCCGAATAGGGATAGAATGTCTAGAAGATTTTTGGCTTCCCCCAGATCAGCTTTTGTGTAAAGGAAACAGTCGTCTGCGAAGAAGAGATGGAAAATATTTGGAGCATTTTTATTGATTCGGAGGACGGAAATTTTCTTCTTCATTATCGCATTTTCTAGAAGCCTAGACAGAATTTCCATGCAGATCAGAAAAAGGTATGGAGAAAGGGGGTCCCCTTGTCTTAAACCTCTCGAGGTTTTAAATTTTGTCCCTGGTGATCCGTTGAGGAGGATTGAGTAAGAAGTAGTAGAAATGCATTGTAATATGAGATCTATCAACTTTTTATCAAATCCAAAGCTAAGAAGGGCCCCTTCAATAAAATTCCACTCCACTCTATCAAACGCTTTAGAGAGATCTAATTTAAGGGCCAGATACCTTTTTGTCGCTTTTGAAGTTTTCATAGAATGGATGAGCTCATGTGCGATTATAATATTATCTGTGATTTGTCTTCCCGGAAGGAACGCAGATTGGTTGGGAGAAATGATTTTGTTAAGGATAGGCTTTAATCTATTGGCGAGAATTTTTGAGATTAGTTTGTAGATGGTGTTACTTGGACTTATTGGTCTAAAATCACCCAGAGTTTGAGGAGTTGAAAATTTTGGGATAAGAGTAATGAAGGAGTGGTTTATATCAGTGTCAAGAATACCAGTTTTAAAGAACTCCTGAACTGTATCAACAATATCCGGACCGAATATATCCCAATTAGCCTTGAAAAAACCCGGTTGAAATCCATCGGGTCCTGGAGTGCCCCACTGATTCATATTGGATAATGTGAGCCAGATTTCATTTTTGGTTGGCATTTCTAGGAGAGATAGATTTTCCTCATCAGATATACAAGGCTTTATGATGCTGGATAGGTCAAAGCTACAATTGTTTATTTGGGTTGTACCAATGTGGGTAAAGTGGTTTACCAGAAGGGAATAGATTTGATCTCTATCCGAGAGCCAAAGGCCTGAAGGTTCTCTAAGGGTATTGATGGAATTTATTCTTTTCCTATTGGAGGCAGTGGCATGAAAATATTCTGTATTTCGGTCATATTCCTTGAAGAATTTATCTCTAGACAACTGATGGTAGAAATCGTTTTTAATTTCGTACCACTTTCCTAGTTCTGCTTGGAGATTTTTTAGCTTGTCTATGTCTCTGGAGATATTTCCGGATTTGTGGATGCTTTCGATTTTATTATTTAAGTTCCTAATATTTTTATGAATATTTCCAAAGATGTCCGAATTCCATTGGGAAAGATCTGAGGATAGGAGTTGGAGTTTCAAGGAGATGTTTTCATTTGTTGTGTTATTTGAGTGTAATTCCCAGGATGCTTTGACTACATCGTGTAGAGTGGAGTGTGATAGCCAAGATCTAATACATCTAAAAGGTTTCTGAAGTTTCAATTTTTCAGGGTTTGTATTTAATAAGATAGGTGTATGATCTGATCCAACTCTAGGTAGATGAATTACCTTGGTGTGCGGGAATATTTGAGACCATAGAAATGAGGTCAATGCTCTGTCAATTCTTTCGAAAATGTTCGCTTCTCCTTTTCTGTTGTTTGACCATGTGAATGGAGCGCCTTTATATCCCGCGTCTTGTAGTCCTATAGAGTCGATTGTCTGGATGATGATATTCTTGCTGCTAGAGCTAGCCTTATTTCCCCCTTGCTTTTCATCTGGGTCAAAAATGATGTTTAAATCGCCAATTAGAGCCTAAGGTTTATTCACTTGCTGGGCCATTTCTGAAATATAATTCCATTGCCTGATTTTTTCATCGGTATCAATAGCTCCATAAACACAAGTGATGAAGTTCTTCTCGTCACCTAGACTTGCTTCAAAATGACACACGTTATATTTTGCTGATACTAATTTCATATCGATATTATTATGCCGGGCGATTGCTAACCCTTTAGCTATACCCACAGACGGAATGATAAACCAGTCATGAAACTTGGATTTTTTAAAGAATAAATCCATCTGAGACAGTGGAGCTTTTGTCTCGGCTAGGAACACTATATCAGGGTTATAGAATTGGCAGAGGTATTGTAAATGGTCCTTAGTGAGAGGAGTACCTATACCCTGTACGTTCCAGGACAAAAATTTCATATTGCTAAACGAAGCTACTCTACTAAAATTAGTGTGAAGTTTAGCATAAGAGAAGCGAAAAAGTAAGGAAAAGATATCTCTATTTAGGATGATGGGATACAAGAAAAATAGAACTAGCTGGAATAGAATGAACTGAAATAACTGAGCCTGAACAAGCTAAGAAAATTTTAAAATCCACCAGAGGATACTACTACAGTTAAAAAACAAGTAACTGGGAAAAGATGGAGGTGTACTGGGAAACTACTTTAAAACATTTAACTGGAAACAGAAAAAAGAAATATATATATATATACTGGGAATCTACTTTAAAGCAGAACGGATGCAAAGGAAAAGAAGATAAGTTGCAACACTGCAAGTATAGAATGACCTAGACAAACTACCTACTAGAAGTACAAACTAGAAAGGGATAAAAAAAAGCCTTAAAGAAGATTGAGAGAAACTATAAAGAAGAGTTCAAAGACTCTGACAGGTTCCAATACAACAAGTTCAACTATTTAAATATCTTCAGTTAAATCAGGGGTGGTATGTTGCAGATTGGGCTGGAATTACCACAAATTCTATTTTAGTCTCAGATTCTCAGCTGTTGCAGATGATGAGGATGATTGTCCAGTGAGCAATCTAAGCGGATGTTCTCTAAATGTAATGGATGGTACAATGATTGTCACTACCAATATCTCAGATGTTGTTTCCACTTATAACTGCCTCTGCTTGTTGGATTTCATCTTGCTGCTATACATGTTGGAAGCCAATGCACTCAATTAACTTGTGACAAAACATAACTCAAATCCAAATAGATTATAATGAAAATTATGAAACACCAAGTTCACCATTGAAAATACAACGGCATTCTGAATCTGATACTTGCCTTGACTGAAAAAAACAATAAACTGTTTGAAAAATGAAGAAGAACGACAGAAGAGACTAATACAATTAAGAAATTGCGTAGATTCTCACTTGTATACAACACAGGGAAGAGGATAGTCACAGAGATAAAAATATTTCATTGGATGGAATTAATTTATAAAATCATCAAAAAAAACTCCCACTTTTTAACTTTAAGAAATCGCCAAATACTCTCTGAGAACCGGACAAAAGAAAAAACTCTATGTATTTTATGCTCAACTAGGAATAAAACAGGGGATGACATGACTTGATTTTCTGGCAAAAAGGACATTATGAACTTTTCAAAGAAAAGAAGAGCATTTTCACAGTAAAACAACATCTGTTAACATGAACAACAAACCTACCTAAGACACAAATTTGGTAGGATTTCAACTAACCCAAAATGTCTTCCATGATTTAAGTTCAAAAAGATTTGAAGTTGGTTTGTGAGATGAGCAACATCACCATGCCACAAAGAATACATAGTGATACCGGAAACCAAACAGCTTGAAAGCTACAATTTCAGGAAAAACCAACGATTGAAACAAGACAAGGGAATGGGAAGATGAGCATAAGATACATAACACATGGATAGGAATCAACCAAGTAACCAGAGATTAAAAAGGTGATAAAAATAGGATTTGTGAGATCTTTGATACAAAACCCAACCAAAAATTCCAATATTGGAAACTAAACCTAGAAAACACGATTACCAAAAACTGATAAAAATTAGGATTCACATGGATAAAAGACGGAACAACTAAGCCTAACAGATTTAGGAAAATTTAGGAGACATTAAGATAGAAAATGAAATAAAGGCAAATCAAGCAAGTAATCAGATTCAATTAACTTATATGAACTGGGTTATCATAATCTTCAAATTGAGGCAAAGGATTACCTGGTTCCATGGATTAAACAAATTCTTCTATTCTGATGGAGGAAACACATGGAGATAGGTTTAAAGTTCTAATCTTGCAGACAACCAAAAGCTTCTATCCCCTTGAAAATCATACCAAACCCTCTTTTAAGTTGTAATCGCTCTATGAACTTGTGTATCGGAATATCCATCAGAGCCCATGAACAACGATTTAGCCGCTCATGGCAGGATTGAGAAAAGAATACAGATGAAGAAGGGTTTTTTTGAGAAGATTAAATAAGAAAAGAAATTGATTGATGAATTTTTAAGAGGAAATCAAAGGCATGCAAGGATTCAGATTGATGAGATTTAAGAATCGGGGAGGAAACGGGTCGATTCAATATCGCCCAATCCGCAGAGTGAATAAAAACTAAACATCCTCTTGTAGTCGTTAAATGTAACTATAAAAAAAAGGGTTTTCAAATAAAAAAGTAAAGTAATAACAAAAGTGAATAATACAAGGAAGTTGATCAAGGAATCCTATGGAGTAGTTGTTAAATGTAGGGTTCGTGTCTCTAAGGAGTAGTGTGCTTGTCTCCCATCTTGCACATGTTAACTATAAAAACCAACAGTATGACATTTGACTCGGGCTGAATTAAGCACCGAGTCAGATTTAGACGTCGGGTTGGCAAAAAACAAACACCATGTACATATCTTGCACATAACATTTCGAGTTAAATTGGCATTTATTTCTAAAACGTCAACAAAAATGCTAATCTTAGGTTCATTCTAAAGGATTTCCACGTAGATATTGTCCACCGTAGTACGCTGGTAAAGTGATTCGCTGATGATATCAGTAACCTGGGTTCAAAACTCGTGAGTACCAAATTCTAAATTAACCGATCGGAAAAAAGAAGAAAAAACTTCCCACTGCACCAATGCAACCACCTAGACTAGTCGTGTGTAATTTTCAACGGTCATCCAACCACAACTTTCCAATAGATCACTCATCTTCCTATCCGAGCTCGCCTAACTACTATTTGTTCCATGGATTCTACCGCTCTCTTTGCTGGCATCATATTAGCGAATGCATTTAGGAAAGACGAACATAGCAAGGGACTGACCAAGGCTACAGCTTGTCCCTATTTTTTGACTAAAAATAATTTGGTTATGTAAAGTTTGTAAAAGCTAGTGTCTAACCCACCCATAGTTATACTTAACTAGTGTAGTTATTAGCCTAGATAATTTATAGCCGATGCTATGAGAGAGCTAGAACTATATATTATTTACAACATCATTTTATTTATTTATTCACCGTATTTATTTTACAAAAAAAATCTGTAAACCATAAATTCCTTTATCCGATCCCATTCTGTTATAGATTTTATTCATTTTGGTCTTTCATTTATTTATTTATCTAGTAATTCATAGGCAAGTCTCAATTATTATGTGATTGGTTCCAAAAAAAAAAGTATGCGATCTTCGGCCGTATGGGCAACCAGTAATGTTCCACTTTTACCCAAGGAAGATTTTTGGGTCCATCCTATTTTGGGAGATGAGGTTTAGTTTTCATTGCCAGGAAAGAGCTCTATTTATAGGAAATCTTTTATTTATATTTTGTTTCCTAGGAAGTCACCAAATACGTTGTTTATTCCAAGGCGTTTTTCTTTTTCTTTTTTGACAAAGGGTACAAATATTAAACATTATAGAAAAGATACATCAGTAGCTAGTTTTGGAATGAGAGCAGCTGGTGGAACTTGCCATCACTCTCCAGGATCACAAAAATACGAACAACTTTATCTAAGGAATCTGCCACTTCATTGCAAACTCTAGGAACATAAGTACAAGACCAGTTACTGTGATGATTACAAAGTTGAACATGATTATATAACAAAGGAGAAGATTTCCAAGAAGGAAGTAAACCTTCATTGACAATTAACACTAAGTTTTTACAATACGACACAAAGATTACCCTATTCCATCTGTGTTGCATAGCCCATTCGTAGCTTCTAGTAACGCCCATCTTTCAGCTTGATGTACATTAATTACTCTAATAACTCCCTTTCCTGCTACATATGACCCTATAGATTATCTTGTTAACATAGCAATACCATCCAAATTAAAAGGTTTATGGAAAGAAGCATCTACATTGATTTTTGAAGTATCTGGTGGTGGTGAAGTCCAATGATGATCATGCCTTACATACTGATTATGATGAGATGTATGAGATATGTTACCAGCCGATATCACTGTAGTACAGTGGTAAAGTCATTGGGTGATGATACCAGTGATCTGAGTTCGAATCTCGCCAGCACCAAATTCTTTACCGATAAGAAAAAAAGATATGTTACCACGTTGCTCGGTTGAACCTTCAAGTTTTACTATCTCAATCTTGTTTTCAATGTTAGTTTATCAAAACTATATATTGATTTTTAGTCTACTAATTCAAGTCTCGGACTAGGTCTAAAATTTGGTAGTTGAGTATCAGACATCATCCTCGAAGACTGAAGATCGACGAAGACATTTGGAGAACTTCATCAACAAGGTATGAAGTTATGTGAAGATTGAACCATTTATTTAACTCACTATCTTACCATTCTATCTATTTGAGATTATGTCATATGATTTCTCGTAGATTTATTGCAAAGAAGAAATTTCGAGTCAAGCTTGTCTTGTTAAACATTTGAAATATGATTCAAGCACTGGATGTTCAAAGGTCCATAACAATATTAGTTCGAAATAATTTACTGTTCAAGAACTAATTTTGTGGATCAATTTAAAGTTTCCCAAGCAATGATTTTATCATTTGGGAATGTTTCAAACATCAAAAAACAGAAATTCAAAACTTCTGATATTTCGACTTAGGGTAGCTTGGAGACCCAATCTCGCAAACCATAGATATATAAGTTTCTGAAATACAGGAATGTTGGCGAACCTGTTCACAAAGCATAAGTTCAGAATGGGACAGTTCACGAACCATGGTTATCTGAATTTTTAATATTGGTGTAAAAGGCTAACAGTTGGCGAACCCGGTTCACGAACCGTGTCGATCTGTGTTCTCGAGACGAGTTGGGTTGGAAAACCTGGTTCACGAACCATTGCACCCCGACTTATGAACTATGCCTTACGGTTCACGAACTGTTTCACCAACAGTCCCTGTAAAACTTTAGCAGATGCCTAAAGACTTATTTTTTTCAAATATGTTTGGCATTGTTATGACTCTCATAAAAACCTCTAAGACATCATTGATCACTAAAACGCTTGTGTATGTTCACCATGATTAAATTCCTTAGTGTTTAAATGAACATCAAATTGCTTATAATTCATAAGGCATACTTATCAAAGAACGGTCATTATACACGGTTCCGTAACCGGACCAATGTGTATATTCTTTTATGTGATTTCAAGTTTAATTCTCACATTTGTACTCAAAACCCTAATTAGAGTTTCATCTAAACAAAGAAAGTGTTTACTTGAAATTCAAGTTATCTTAGCTTGAATTCTAAGCAACCCTCAGTCTTCAACATCTATAAATAGGGATACTCTTTAAACTAGGAAATTCAATCTCTGACACTTTGTGTCCTATTTGATAGGTCTAAAAAAATTGTATATATTTTGCATACACCTCCACTTTTAGATATTCTAGAGTCACATAGTATATATTTTTCTAAGCTTACATATGGAGTTCTTGCCAGTATAACTGAACTTAGACGTGCTAGAGAACAACATTTAGTTTTCTTACTTGTTCAAAAGTAATTGTTGGATTTAACTATTCCATCGGAAAATTAGGTGCGGAAGGAATTTAGTAAATGAGTTGTTGATCAACCGTTAGTGGACACTTCCCATGTTACATCAAGCGAGGCATGAGACCTTCAATTCTTTGTAGTTATCTAAAAATTATCCTTAAGAGTGTGTGTCATCTGCGCTAACTACGGGTAGAATGATGAGCTACCCAACTTCACACAAATTTCAACACTACTTTTCTATCTCTTGAGTGATATTTTATCAATCACGAGGGTTTCATCAGAATTGCTAACTTACTTTATTCTTTCTTAACAACCCGAGTCTTCTGTGATTTGAAAAGAAATAAAATGACGGCTTCCCTAAGCAAAAATAACTTGTTGCTCTTATAACTCATGGCTTCCTTGAGCGAATGAACGGGTGCATCTAGAAATTGATGCTTTAATTTGTCAGTCTTTGAAGACTGATAGTGCAGTTTTTCGCTTCATTCTCCGTTAGTTGTCGATTCTATGGAACTGCCAACTTTAACTTCTTATTTTGCTCATAACTTCTTCATATGATGTCCGAATGAGCTCATTATTTTGGCGTTGGCTTCGTATAGCCGTTCTCTTGAAGACTGTGGTAGGAACTCATGGATTTGAGCGAGTTTCACTTGGTATTTGTCCCTTCTCCACTTATAGCTAACTTCTTTTATTGCACAAGTAAGTGTCAATTCATTTTTTTTGGATAATTCACCGAATAAAATAAATAAACTAAAAAATAATCATAATATATAACAATTCACAAAAAAAAATAGCGAATACTAGCATGCAATTGACACCAAGTATATAATTAAATATGCACTTATCAAATTCCCTCACATTTGGATTTTGATAGATCTCGAGAAAACTACCTAATCTAAACTAAATACAACGACTCGGTTTCATTGAAGTCATGGATGCACTTAGCATGTGCAATAAGTCTTTAACCCCTAGGTGTCCCTAGTGGACGACTAATAGTATCGTGAGGGTTCATAAGAGGTATACCTGCAAAACCTACTCTTCCAACTTTCAATACTCCAAAATCGCTAGCATCCAACGAGTTAGGAGAACATAAAGTTTGTGCAGACTAATAATAAGAAGTGAAGCACAAAAGAACGTAATCTCATGATTGATTGTTGAGCGAGAAATAATGCCATATGAAAGAATTCAGGTTTGTTAGAGCACTTGTCGGTTGAAACCACCAAGCGTTGGTATATCAAGGTTTGTTGTCATATTTTACTATCAAAACTCATAAGTTGCTTGATTAGATTACTAGAGTCAACTTCAATAGGTTAGACTAGGAAGTCTAGAAATGTTGAGACATATAAGTATTACTCTGAAGACCCGAAGATTTCGACGACATATCGACAACGACGATAACATCATACTTCCACTTGAGGTTAGTAATACATGACTTGACTTGTTTCCACTTTTATATCATTAGCTTTCAAGTTGTTGATACATGAAAAATAATGCCCTTTAATGGGTCTGGGGTGCCCCAAAATGGTTGATAAGCCTAGTATGAAACATGGGGACTTGGGGATTAGGCCCAAGTCCAATGAGAAAATATCCATGAAGAAGGAAGGGCAAGGAAGGGATTAATAAGTAAGGAGAAGATTATATTAAGGAATGGCATTAGAAGTAATTAAGGAGGTTTAGGACATGTGTCATGATGTCATAAAAGAATGGACTTTTGGGAAAGTCTATATAAGGAAAGACAAGGTACAATGGAAATGCAACTCTCTCTCTTACTATCCCTAGAAAGCTGAGGTCACTTGGTGTAGCTAGGGCGGGTAGAACCAAAAACTAAAATCACCCTTCAACATTTGGCGACCACACCCGGAGGCTCGTGCCTAGCTCACCATGACACACCCAGAAAGCGCTAACTCAGGCACGATTGGAAACCAGGCGACCAACCAGCCTATCAACGTCGATGAAGTAACAATGGAGGACGAAGACAGCGAAGAAGAAGCGCTGGCCCAGGATACTGTCAAACAATCGGAGGGACATGGATCCCAAAACAAAGAGATAGTAGCAACACAAGGAAAGAATACGCGAGTAATCCAGTTGCCGAAACCCACGTCGCCATCTCTGCAAGACATGCAAAAAAGAACTAGAAGACACTTACGAAGAAGGAAGGATCTTGAAAACTGGATAAAACAAGCAGTAATAGTGGGACAAAATTCTCCTGAAGAAATGACGAAAGGAGAAGGGCAAAAAAAACGACAAGACAACAACGATGTCACAGGAAAAATTGCAAAGTACTTGGAGCAAAATTACCATGTGATAAAACAAGACATTCACTGCCTCGTAAGTAGCCCATAACCAGCAAACATCCGAGAATATCAATA
This sequence comes from Papaver atlanticum, assembly GCA_023531105.1. Lineage (NCBI taxonomy): Eukaryota > Viridiplantae > Streptophyta > Magnoliopsida > Ranunculales > Papaveraceae > Papaver > Papaver atlanticum. The sequence continues at coordinate 4,066,932 of JAJJMB010002292.1, read as the reverse complement.
CCCCGAGGACTACACTTCTCCGAAATTCAAGACATACGATGGACAAGGAAACGCACGAGAACATCTCAGCCGTATTTCTATCAACAATGAACGAAATAGCCTCCGATGAAAAATTGTGTCTAAGAGAATTCCCCAAGTCACTCACAGGCACGGCATTCACCTGGTTTGACAACTTAAAAGAGAAAAGCATGGATTCTTTGCCAACTATGTCCACACTCTTTCTTGGGAAATTCTATTCAGCCAAGAGGAAAATCACGACAATAGACTTGAGCAAGAGCGGACAGTGGATAGGAGAAGAAATAGGAAAGTACATCTTGCGGTTCCGGCTCTTGGCACTAGATTGTCATGAAACATCAGTGAGCGAACGCTTGTCGAAATTTATGTGCGCGGAATGATCCCAGTTTTCAAGGGGAGTTTGATCAATTTCAGGTTCCAGACTTTCGTGGAGCTAGAAGAAACAGCTGAGAGGATCGCCGACTGCATAGAAGAAACACCCATAAACCCTGCTTGGATCCACACAGTTAGCACCGTATCTGAGGCACCACGCAACGTAAGACCCAATACTAATAGGGATAGAAGGGAACAGTTCCAAACCGTCGGTGGGAACCAAGGAAGAAATGGATGGACTAGACGCGATTCAAACCCACCACCCCCTTTTCCCTGCAGCAGGGAGCGCGCAGTCGAATTACTAAACCAGTGGGTCATCGGAAAGGAAATCCATCTGCCCCCGACAGTGGTAGACGTCAATAAAATGGATAAGAACGCGGCCAAGTACTGCCACTACCATCAAAGGTTGGGGCACCCGACGGAAGAATGTTTTGCCATAAGGAGCATATTTGAACATAAGTGCGCCTCGGGGGAGCTTGAGGCGATTCAGTACGATCCCTTCCCTCGCCACTAAACTAAAAAAAAAAAGGGAAGATTACGAAAGACGAAATTACAAATTGTAAATGACCCTCTTTTATGGTAAGAATAATTTCTTTTTTTGGAATACTTAAGAAGTGTGATGTGAAAAGGTCACAGGAATGCCAAAGACTCCTGGTTGGCTGACAAAAGGCTACGGGAATGCAAAAGGCAGCCGGTCGGCTGACAAATCTACAAAAGGCTACGGGAATGCCAAAGGCACCCGATCAGCTGATAAATCTACAAAAGGCTACGGGAATGCCAAAGGCGCCCGGTCGGTTGACAAATCTACAAAAGGCTACGGGAACGCCAAAGGCGCCCGGTCGGCTGACGAATCTATAAAAGGCCATGGGAATACCAAAGGCGCCCAATCGGCTGACAAATCTACAAAAGGCTACAGGAATGTCAAAGGAGCCTGGTTGGCTGATGAATCTACAAAAGGCCATGGGAATGCCAAAGGCGCCCAATCAGCTGACAAATCTACAAAAGGTTACAGGAATGCCAAAGACGATTGGTTGGATGACAAATCTACAAAATGGCATGGGAATGCCAAAGGCGCCCAATCGTCTGACAAATCTATAAAAGGCTACAGGAATGCCAAAGGCGCCTGGTTGGATGACGAATCTACAAAAAGCCATGGGAATGCCAAAGGCGCCCAATCGACTGACAAATCTACAAAAGGCTACAGGAATGCCAAAGGCGTCTGGTCGGCTGATGAATCTACAGAAGGCCATAAGAATGCCAAAGGCGCCCAATAGGATGACAAATCTACAAAAGGCTACGGGAATGCCAAAGGAACCCGATCAACTTAAAAATCTACAAAAGGCTATGAGAATGCCAAAGGCGACCGGTTGGCTGACAAATCTACAAAAGGCTACGGGAACACCAAAGGCGCCCGGTCGGCTGACGAATCTACAAAAGGCCATGGGAATGCCAAAGGCGCCCAATCGGCTGACAAATCTACAAAAGGCTACAGGGATGGCAAAGGCGCCTGGTTGGCTGACGAATCTACAAAAGGCCATGGGAATGCCAAAGGCGCCCAATCGGCTGACAAATCTACAAAAGGCTACAGGGATGGCAAAGGCGCCTGGTTGGCTGACGAATCTACAAAAGGCCATGGGAATGCCAAAGGCGCCCAATCGGCTGACAAATATACAAAAGGCTACAGGTATGCCAAAGGCGCCTTGTTGGCAGACGAATCTACAAAAGGCCATGGGAATGCCAAAGGCGCCAAATCGGCTAACAAATCTACAAAAGGCTACATGAATGCCAAAGGTGCCTGGTTGGCTGACGAATCTACAAAAGTCCATGGAATGACAAAGGCCCCCAATAGGCTGACAAATTTACAAAAGGCTATAGGAATGCCAAAGGCGCCCGGTCGGCTGACGAATCTACAAACGGCCATGGGAATTCCAGAGGCGCCCAATCGGCTGACAAATCTACAAAAGGCCATGGGAATTCAATAGGCGCCCAATCGGCTGACAAATCTACAAAAGGCTACAGGAGTGGCAAAGGCGCCTCGTTGGCTGACGAATCTACAAAAGGCCATGGGAATACCAAATGCGCCCAATAGGCTGGCGAATCTACAAAAAGCCATGGGAATGCCAAAGGCACCAAATCGGCTGACAAGTCAACAACAGGCTATGGGAATGCTAAAAGGGGAGTAGGAGCGTCCTACCAACGTTCTCCCAACCCACCGCTTCCTTCCGATAAAAAGAAATAGGGGGGAGAAGGCGCGTTCAATCAACGCCCGGTCATCCCACTGCACCCTTTTTGATAAAAAGCAAGGGTGATAAGGCGCGTTCAATCAACGCTTATCCAACCCACCGCTCCCTTCTGATACAAAAAAAAAGAAGGGAGAAAGCGCGTTCTGTCAACGCCCGGTCATCCCACCACACCCTTTTTGATAACAAGCAAAGGGGAAGAAGGCGCGTTCTATCAAACGCCCTCCCAACCCACCGCTCCCTTCTAATACAAAAAAAGGGGGGGGGGGGAGAAGGCGCATTCTGTCAACACCCAGTCACCCCACCGCACCCTTTTTATGAAAAACAAGGGGGGTAGCGCGTTCTATCAAGTCTCGCTCATCCCACCAGACCCTAATAATAAAAAAGGAAATAGGTGCGTCTTACCAATTCTCTCCCATCCCATCGCACCCTTCTGATTAAAAAAACAGAGGGGGGGGTAGTAGGCGCGTTATAAAAACACTCACCCACCCCATACATCCTTCAAAAAAAAAAAGGAGAGAAGGAGAAAACCACGAATAGTTGATACTCTATGAAACCAAGAATAACAAGAAACACCAATAACGAACGAATAGTTAACCAAGCACCATAATAATATCCCACATAGAAAAAAAAACAAATCATCTGAAAGACAAAGGTCCAACATAACCAAAAAAAGACGAAGGAAAAGACAACGTAAACAGGAAGCGTGTTAAGCAGACTGAAGCGTAGACAACTCCCGCTGTTTCTCCTCGAGCTCCGCGCGAACCGCTGCTTCTGCGGTCTCAGACCGTATCACCTCATCGTTAGCCACCCTAACATCAGCAACCAATTGATTCAGTACCTCTTTCTTGCTAGCGGTTACCTTGGAGCGCTTCTCCAGCTTAGAAATCTGACTCATAAGTCGACCACGAGGGTCATTACGACTCTTTACCTTCGCAATCAATTCTTCTAACTACGATATTGGAAACTTGATGTTAACTGTTGAACGCATGGCAGTCTCTCATCCACGCATCGTCACCGCATCAACAGGATCATCCCCTACCCGCATGAGCTGATCGGCGATTTCCAAGAGGTTTTTGATCATGTAGCACAAAATGCGAACATCCAGAAGACCTGCCTTTGCCATGTGACCACCACCACGCTCCAAAATATCCCTATAAGTAGCGGCAAAAGCAATTGGCACCCAAAAGTCGTGAACGAGTGTATGAGTATCAGGGTCTACCCCAGCCTCAGCAGCACTCACCACTAATGGGAAACGAAGTTTCGCGTTCTCAGGATTCGTTGGCACAATGGGGACGGCTGATATGTCTGGAACACTAGTTTGCTTCTCCAAAGGAGCCGAAGAACCACTGCCATCCATCCGAGCGCGTTTATCAGACCCGTCGCCACTAGCGACTACACGACGCACACCGTCTGTATCGGGTTTAACAACCTCTTTACGCTTTTTGCCCATATCCTAGCGCCAACAATGAAGTTTTAGCAAACAAACAAACGAGAGTATAACGCAAAAAAAAAAAAAAGAGAAGAAACACAATACTAACCTCAGGAATCGACGAATCAAACAGAATGTTAACAAGTTTCTGACGAGACGCGGAAGAGCTAGAAGACGACTCAGAGTGGAGCCTTAAAAATGAGAGATGAACACCATTACGAAGAACAAGTTAGATTTATTAAAAAAAAATAAAGAGAAGGAAAAAAGAGAGAGGAAAGAAGACTAATAAAAAACGAAGACACGTATTAAATAGGAAGTTACCTTCAGGATCACCAACGGGTGGTGCCATGTGGGATGAGGACCCACTAAAAACTGACCGACTAGACCCAGTCGGGCTCATTGATTGCAGAACGGAACTAGGAGACACCGGAGGTCCGCCTCTAGCACGAACAGTCTTAGCTCGAAGAGGATGAACTGATGATATGTGAAGACACGGGGATAACCACGGTCCCCTTGGGGAGGTTGACCCCAAGATCCCTCATCTGGTCTACAAACGAGGGAGTTGGACTGCTACTTACGCTCCCAGGAGGTTGTGACGCGCTTCTCCGACGAGTCTGCTGAGGTTGCAAGGGCGAGACGTTAGTAGAAGAACAAGGGCGCGGAGCAGACAACTTAGCCGCTTCTAGCCTAGCTTTCTTTTTAAGGCTCTTCTCAGTCCAATCACACTCACACATATTTAGGTACTCTTCCATTACATAAGAAGGAGCCTTCCACCCCACGGGATTTGAAAGAGGAGCTTCCTGAGGACGTAATCCCCGCCACTCATTTTATCAAAAAGAAAAGGGGCTAATGATAAGTAATAGGCGAATAGAAAGAAAAAGAAACAACAAGTACCTAGGTTGCCAGAGGATTAGCAGATGGTCTGACCACCTCTATCCGCGGGGGTTTACGATCGGAGAACGACTTCGACCCCTTCTTTGGCGTTATGGGATCATGACCTTCAAGAGGATCCCAAGAAGTCACTAAAGGATCCAAAGGGCGACCTTTGGTTGCTGGAATGAGACGATGCGCAGTAGCTACGACATCATCAAGCTTAATCTGGCCAGATGCATGAAGTGCTCGAAGGTCCTCAAAAGATAAGTCACGAGGGGGAGACAATTCGCGCAGAAGGAAATTCAAAGCCCGACGACGTATAAAGAGATGGTACTCGTGGGCTCCTTCAGTAACTACCAAAGAGCGCTCGGAGATAGGCTGCTTGAACGAAAAGTTTATCCCTCGATCAGATAGGCGTATCGGTCCTTTGAAAACAAAACGATCAAAACTGGCGACGATGTCCCCAATATCAGAGCTTACCCAAGGGGGGAACCTATGAGGAGCCCCTTGGTCAAACCGACTTGCCGAGCTGCACGGTCATGATTGTAAGACATGGCAATGAACTTACCAGCGTGGAAACCAGGAAGATGACCAGGCAACACGGCCATTACTGAATCAAAATCTGCCTCTGCCAATAGCTTTGTCGAGTCCAACTCTGTGTCAAAAGGCGCAGTAAATTCATAATGCGCTGGACCCGATCGACCGTCTTGATAAGGAAACGGCACGAAGTCCTTAGCCACGTCCATATTTTTGGAATATCGCCCTTGGGAACTTTCCCCTTGAGATGTCAAAGAGCCATCCGCGGGTAGCCATAAACAACAGGATCCTTCTTAATCGATCCATTATCTTGTTCAACATCTTCTTCATGATGAATCGCTAGTTCATTAGGATCAGGTGTGTATGGGGAAACATGCTCCCAAGACCATGCTTGCATAAAAGAAGCCGGGATGTAAGTCTCGATCTTATGGGATGAACCCACTGTCTGAAGGTCGTGACAGAACAAATATAGATGGCGATACAAGCCGCCCTAAACATCGGCGCAAGCGGGAAGGAAACGTCGCGAGATAAAAACACTGCCATCGGAACAAGTTCACTCATAATGGTATATTGGGGACTATACTCAAACACATCATGGCAAAGCGAAAACAGGATATAAGCGTCCAACACTGCACGAGGGTTCTTCTCTTTTCGTTTAGGGGGGGGGGGGGAACCGCGGAGCCCAATACTTAATCCAAAGAGGGAAGGAGGCGCGGCGGTTGGTCTTGGTAACCCACTTAGGACCAGCCTTTGCTGAAGTCGACGAGCCATGAATTGCTTCGTGAGCGCGGAAAGAGCTGGCAAGCAAGCGCTCACCCGTTGGACGCGTAGAAGGAGGCTTTTTCTTCTCAACCCATTTGGCCTTCCCTTTCGTGGAAGGCGACGGCGCCTCTTCATTGCCCATGCCAGTAACCTTTTTGTCCCCGCCCTGTTTTGATTGCGTCTGATCTTTCCTCACCAACTCCTTCTGAGAAGCGTCCTTATAATCCAACAGATAAGTCCACAACACTCTGTCCTCGTCAGTCAGTGCATTGTAAACAGCAGCCTCGTCATACGAATGGCTACCATGGATAGGAAACCTTGTAAGGGCGACTACATCCTCATGAACTATGGTTGCTTCCCCCCATTCTGTAAAAAGAATATGAACAGAAGGAACCCAGCGACAAAAAATCCGTGTTAGGTCGCGCCTATATATCTTCACTTCCCGCTTGAGAGATGAATTTATAGCTTCATCAATACCATCTTTATGAAGAATGGCCGCATGACTGGGATTGGAACGTATATAAGATGTCCAGTCTTGCCATATCGGATGGGTTTTTTATTTGGAGCGAATATCAATGGCGGGTAGATCGTAACCACCACGGTGGATAGCCATTCATGGCACCGTCTTAAACGCGAAAGCATCCATGGTCTCCGATTCGGGTCGCATAATCCATCCAGGGGAAGACGGATAAGGTAACACAGGAGTTTTAGAAGGCGAGGAACAAGGAAGTAATCGAGAGGAATAACGCGCCTACCTCCGCGGAGATCCCTCATCTTTAATGCGCGCTTTAGATCGGGTCCGCTCGTAAATTCCGCGATCGTATATGACTTTCCATCTGCCGGAGGTAGAAGAATTTCGTCATTCTACGAGTATTCGGTTCCCTCGGAACCCATGCTCATGGCTCCTTCAGACTCGTCAGATTCTTCAGATGAACTACTGGTGGAACTACTAGACATGGTGCGTGTGTGTATTCAGAAGGAAAGGAAGAGGAGAACTAGGAGAAAAAGAATAAGGGGGAAAACAGACCAGTATGTCTATATATAGAGAGTCTCAAGGCCTGAACGTGGCGGTTATGCAGAGGGAATGGTAATGGGCAGAAACTGAAAAGAAAAGGGAAAGTTCGCATGATAAAAGAAGGTCAAACGTTGCTTAGGATCTTGTAGTCGATAAAGAGGGGGGAGGTTTTCGTTCCCAACCTCTTACACAAAAAAGAGAGGCGTTCGAAAAAATCCTATGACTATCGGGTTATTTTACAAATAACCCAATAGACAGGGGACTAATGTTGATACATGAAAAATAAGCACCTTAACGGGTCTGGGGTGCCCCAAAAGGGGTGACAAGCCTAGTATGAAACATGGGGACTTGGGGACTAGGCCCAAGTCCAATAAGAAAATATCCATTAAGAAAGAAGGACAAGGAAGGGATTAATAAGTAAGGAGGAGGTTATATTAAGGATTGGCATTAGAAGTAATTAAGGAGGTTTAGGACATGTGTCATGATGTCATAAAAGAAGGGACTTTTTGGAGAGTATATATAAGGAAAGACAAGGTACAATGGAAAGGCAACTCTCTCTCTTACTATCCCTAGAAAGCTGAGGTCACTTGGTGTAGCTAGGGCGGGTAGAACCAAAAACTAAAATCACCCTTCAACACAAGTTGTTTCTGATTGAAAACATAACATGCAAAGTTATATATGTGAAACTCTAGTATAATAGACTTGATCATCATATTGTGATCAAAGTGTCAAGGAACAATATATCAATAAGTGACAAGCGCTTTATATTGGTATATTGAATTACGAAGCATATGCTTATTTTTTGGACATCGTAATTCCCACACCGACATAATATTCGTAACTCGTTACTAGATTGTGTAGTGAACATAGGTTTGATTTTATACCTACAAAACTATGTTTAATTATATAAGTTTAAGAAAGTAGACGTTGAACTTGTTTCATAGTCGAAAGGAAATCAAAAGGATTATGGTCTCGGTTTTCATTGAAGATCTTAAGTATGGACCGATCCTAACCTATGTAGGGAATCAAGGTAGAACCGATCCTAGCTTATATTGGGAGTCAAGTTAGAATAAATCCCTACCTATATTAGGAGTCAAGGCAGAAACGATCCTAACTTGCTTTAGGTATCATGATAGAACGGGTCCCAATAGGCAAAACCGATTTCCGTAAGTCACGTACACTTTAGGGTTTGTGTGATTTGGAAATTAGGTTTGGAAAATAAGAAAGTTAAGGATGTCGACATAATGAGTAATTTGACATGTGGTGAAATCTTATTTCTTAATTGTTCAAAGATATTCCTTGATACTGAAGGTGAGATCCCAAACCGAAATAGTAGAGAATCTTTTTGAAATTTTTGAAATTAATATATTTTGTTTTACCAGCAATCAAAATATATCTCTGGAAATATATATTAATTAATTGCTAGCTAATATTGAGTTTCCCATTGAGATTTCGGTTATACAGTTGGATATTGGTTGGAATTCATAAAACCGAATAGAGGTGCTTTATTGCATATCTTTCTAATATCTTTGGTTATGGAAATTCCTTGGTGTCCAAACTACCTTGGTCTATAAATAGTGAAGTTTGTTCTTCTTATAAACTTATCTGAGCCAGGAAAACTTCATATTTGTTATTTCTGGTGTAGCCAACTAATAGTATTCTTGTAATACTATCTTGGAGAGGAGAGTAACCTAATTATGAGAAATCTCTTACGTCCGTTAGTTTAAGGAATTCTTTGGGATCAAGAAGCATCTATTAGTAACGTTGGTGGTAAACTAGAATCATACTGTTATTTTAGTTTTCGATTTTGATTTGATTAACTAACAGTAGTTATCTCTTGATTTGCACCTAGTTTGATTATTCTTGAGAGACTTCTCTTCTGACATAAGGTCACTCAAACTAGATCAAGAGTATACCATTGACTTGCTATCATCCATTGTTAACAGAATATGTTCCATGCGTGATCGATCATAAGTCAGGAATTATGTTTTTTATTGTGCGGGTAAAGAATACTATTGAAGATTAGAGACAAGAAGATCGTTCTTATTGGTTTTGTATCTTCGTGATTTGTTTCGTGCACAAACTTGATCGGATGGGATCCGAGTATATCTGGTTTATCTTTGATAGACTGATTATTAACTATTCGTATTTAGATTGACAAGCTATCATTTGGTGGTACTTCAGTATCCGAATCTAGTAGTTATGTTTGACTTGATCTGTAAGATCTAAAACCCGACAAAGGAGTTTAATAAATTTTAAACAGAAAAGCCTTTGTCAAACTCATCATACATTCTGAAAGGTAAAAGGTAGAATTTTATCTAATTCGGAGTTAGGTCAGTCTAACACGCATGCACATTCGTTATCAGGAATCCCGTGTAAATTTCAGGAACTCTTTCAGACCGCGCATATTTCGGCACATGAGCCACATTTTCTAGATTGTTTGTCCGATTTTTTTGCCCTTTTAGTATGTTGTAGATAAGATCAAGATGAATTTTTTTTCCTTATAGCAAGAGCCGAATCCTAACCAATTTGAGACATTTTCAGACAGTAGTGAACGGCTTCCTACTGAAATATGGAAACCCTGTTCTTCTTAAGCTCTTAGATCATTCCCTACTTCCCAAACACGCATGGGATATAATTAGGGACACACTAGAGGTCTTTAATTACCTTTGTTCGTGACCCCTCCTCTTTGGTTGGTGTAGAACCTTCCACTTTTAGCTGAACATCCTTAATACTCTATTTCGACACTTTTAAACTTCTCGAAACCATAATTAGCAAGGTATGAGTGTCATTAGTCGTTGGGTATTGATCGAACGCATCTTCATGACCTTTTACACCTCAATACCAAGCATTCTTTGTCCCTCAAGTTTGGGTGGTCATTTACTGTTTGAAAATGACGGATTTTCCTTTTGTGATTGATTTCCTTATATAACTCAAATTCCTTCACTTTTGAATCCTACGCTTGTTCTGACACGCTCTTTGCTTTGTAGGTTTACCCGTGAGTATATTTTCGTTTTGAAGAATGGATCTTCATGAGTCCCCAAGTGAAGGTGGCTTACATGTTGAGATGTTTCTGCATGGGTTGAAGCTGACACGCATGTAAGTATTCTGTTATATGGATTGACTTCTCTTTGTACCATATCCTAACCCCGGTCATGTGCTCATGTTGAAGTCCAGTGTCCCAACTAGACATCTCCCTTATACAACACCATATGAGAGTGATACGATCGTGCACCCACTTTAGAGGTCGTTACCTATTTTTCCATCCCATTTGTTATTGTAGGCAATTTGTTTCTAACTCTTCGTGACATAAAGGAGATGTCTTTTAATTAGATTACAAACCTTGAGCGCTTCAAAATCTTGGCGATTACTTGTGAGAATCTTCGCTTTAGGGTGGACTGGCTTTGTCAGTTGTTTTATTCTAGATGGGAGTGACATCACACTAAGCAATAACTAGGACTTATGAATGCATCTGATAAACCTTAATGAAAAAACAGGGGTCTAACAATCACACCCAATATTTCGTTCGGCAATCTGTATGGAATAACTCCAATATAATTCCAAGAAAATCAACTAGATAGTCATACTCAATCAAGGAAATATATCAAAGAGTTATATCTTTGTTTCTCAATGTAATATGCAAATCAAACAGATAGAATCCTTGAGCCTAATTATTATAAGAAACAACTTGAACGATACCAAAGACCAATGTTCAAGTGTCAATCAATTTCAATCAACAACCAAAGGTTGGATTTACCAATTGATTGAACACAACCTGTGATATTTCAATTATATAGAAAATATAATGCGGAAAAGAAATAACAAACACACCAGAAGTTTTGTTAACGAGAAAACCGCAAATACAGAAAAACCCCGGGACCTAGTCCAGATTTGAACACCACATTTTATAAAGCCGCTACAGACACTAGCCTACTATAAGTTAACTTCGGACTGGAATGTAGTTGATCCCTAACCAAGTCTAACACCGATTAAGGTACAGTCGAGTTCCTTACGCCTCTGAATCCCAGCAGGACTCTATGCACTTGATTCCCTTAGCTGATCTCACCCACAACCAAGAGTTGTTACGATCCTGTTTTGGGGTAAAAACTGATTCTGCTGGTTTTGGTAAATTTGGGTGTGCCGCTGAGAAACGAATCTAAACCCTAAACAAATGCACTGCACGGGAGTACTTTTAGATTCGAGAGATCAATCTGTACAATCCTGGCCTAAACCAAGAAATGACCGTTCCAGTCTTGCTTCGGTCACAAAGTAAAGGAGAAGGGTTGATCTTAGGGAGGGAAGCGAAGAAAGTGTTGAGATCAAAATATTGAATTATGAAGGTGTGGACGTTTATGACTTGTATCAGAATATGGAACTGGCTTGCGGAATGTAAGCTATCAGTTCTTGGTGTTTTCTAGATACTTCTGTTGATCACACTTGTTTTTTGTCAAAATAGGTCGAAAACCTACTTATACAAGTCATGATTGAGCACCTGATCTCGTATGAAGTGGAAACAGTTAAGTAGTGGAGAAGTGGAGTCGTGTAAAAGTGGTGACCATCATGTATCCATCACGAGGGAAGACTAGTCACCCTTACACCCACTACTCACTTACTGCTCATTAACCGTCCACCCTTTCTTGATACTTTATCGTAATGGGCGTGTTGCACGCCGCACGCTGTAAACCGCCAGACCAATACCCCAGGAGCATCCCCCAGTTTGTGACATGTTTGATGTCTCGAGTATTTTCGTGGAAAATATGCAGAAGATTGCTGAGTGGGTCTTGTGTGCAAGACCTAGTTATTCTGACCAATCGCGCGCAAACTAGGTGGCGGGTGTGGCGAGCTAAGTCAAGAGACTTGCCGTAAGAAATAGTGTGTGACGCTATTAAGTTAGTCTTGGTTGGTCGCCTAGGCCAGTCAATTCGGTTGTCGATCCAACTTCGACAGCCGAGATTGTAATTTATGGAAGGGGGTGGCCGTTGATTATGGCCACATCTCATAGGCGCCTGCCAGTGGCATAGTGGCATAATGGCGCCTGCCAGTGCCATAATGGCGGAGTGGCGCCTGCTTGGCGTAGCCGCGACCACTATATCTTGGAATATTGGCGTTAGGTCCAAATATGACTCAATAATATTGGCTCTAGATGCCGTATGAAACTTAATGCCTTAGGTGGCATTATTTGGCATGGGTCGGCATAGCGGCCTTCCAAATTAGGGTTTGGCATGTCAAAACCCTAATTAGCGTGTGCAGCTATGTGGCCGCGATATGGTGGCATTTTGGCAAACACTGCCGTGGCCAAGTTAAATAAAGAAATCATGGAAAGGCCATAATGTGGGAATGACCATGGACGCGGGGATTGCCATGGGTAGCTATAATATGACACGGGCGCCACTTTCAGGGTCTTCTGAATCCTACATGGCTTGTGGCATGTTGTGGGTCCGAAGTGACATAATTTAGGCCATGACTAGGAATTAGGGTTTCCTCTTGATTTGACCAATGCCATTGAAACAAGAGTTCTATTCTGATCAGAATACCCTGGTTAGAGTTTGTTATGGCGTTGGCCACGAACGAAAAGTAAGATAGCACACGGCTGCGCTGTTATGGCACGTTGGCATATTGCTGCCGCGGAATAGCATGGCCTTCCAATTAGCATGTCGGCGCGATTTGGAAGGTTGATTAGATAATTGGCATGGCGGCCATGTTGACGCGACGACCACTAGGTGTTGGTGCAGTTTGGCTTTATTTAATGCGCGTGGCGGGTTTAAAGCGACCTTATTGGTCGATTGGAAAGGGAGCCGGAAAGTGGCATGGGTCGGCTACATTCCAAGTGCGTGTGGCGCATTTAGAGCGACCTGATTGGTCGATGAAAAAAGTGGGTGGCAAGGGCAACATGGAACGTGGCCATTCGGCTTCAGGTGGTGCCCGCTAGGGCGAACTGGCCGGCCATGTGGCGCAGCCACGCATCCTCTTGTTGCTGCTCCTATTTTCCGCAGCTCCTCTTTTATTTATTGTTTTCTGATTTTTGGTAGGACTTTGCTCCTACTAGTCCATGGAGGATTAATTGCCTAGCTTACCTCGGTTTGGTCTCAACCAATATGGTTCGAGATATTGCGCAGGGCGCCAAAAACCTAATTTGTGCAAATTGATAAAATTAGGTTAAAGGACTGAATTTTGCGGGTTGCCGCAAAACCAATCAAATTTTGGTGAATTTTGCATATTGATACAAAAATCACTAATTTAATGTTAAAGGGAAGCATAAATTTGCGTGCCTCTGATTGAGTACTTCCACACGCATCTTAATCCTGACACTTCGGGAGATTCATGCTACTCGGCTGAGAGCGAACATTAGTCGTCATGTCTTGTCAGTATTAAGAGTTCAACTGGGAACATGGTATGGAACAAATACTCAGAAATTTACAGAATATTTGGGATTGTTGCTACACGCACCATTCTGGATAAATTTCATATAAATATACTGAATTGTTCAATACATATGTATGTTGAGAGGCTTGAGCACTCATTACTTTTAAATGGCTCAACCTCTTTGCAGAGCGATGGCGCATTAAGTACAGGGTTTTACAATTTTAGCCCAGAACTAAAAACCACCATCAACATTATATAAATATACTGAATTGCTCAATACATATGTAAGTTGAGATGCTTGAGCACTCATCACTTTTAAATGGCTCAACCTATTTGCAAAGCGATGGCGCATTAAGTACAGGGTTTTACAATTTTAGCCCTAAACTAAAAACCACCATCAACATTAAGTCCCCTGATTAGTACGTAACAGTGACATTGTTGCGGGGTAAGCACTAGATGGTGACAAATAAAGATAAAACTTATGAGGCAAGGTAGACAGATGTTACCAGGATAGAGGACGACTAGGTCTTTGAGCAAGACATGTTTAACGAAGTATCAAAGCACGCAGTGATCGTCCTCTGATCATACGTCAATTGCCTCCAGGTAGATTTCAAAATTTCCTAAACTCCATTGCGCTCGATTGTGAGAGGCCTTGACTTTAAGTTGCTTGGAGTCTGGACTGCTGAGTCGCAACTAAAATGTTTTTTAAACTCATGAGCATTGACTGGAATGGAATTGTTTTCATCCTGACTATTTATCTCATCGGCTCATTCTTTCCCTTCTGATTGCGATGATGAAATGCTTGGAATGCTTATATGGGCAAAATCTTCCGGAGTCTTTGAGTGAAGTAAACGAGATGAGAGGCGTTTTGTTGCTGACGTGCTGCTATCAATTCTTCAAGAACTTCGTTACAAGCGACATCCTTTGAACCATCTTCTGAATCTTGGTTGTTGTATGGAATGGGATGCGATTGATCAGTCCCTAGTTATACTTTAGATCTGATGGCATGGTCGGATATGCGAAAATATCTCGGTGGCGTACTTTTGGAGTCTTTGATGCACGTGCATGGCTTCATGTTGAGAAATTCCTACGGCTCGTAAAGCTTTGACAGTGATGATGTTGATATCAAAAACAACCTGGTTGAGGGACCTGAAGGTATCCCATGCTGACAGTCCCCAGGTGTAATTATCCTGAGCCTATTTTCTACTGAAAGATGTACTTCCATTGCATTTGCTGGTAAGGTGGTTGACGGATTGATGAAAGTGGCAATCTTTTGGATTCGTCATTTGTTAATCAATGGGCGGGAGTCGCACTTGATAAACCTGTACTGTATCCAAACTTATGGAAGCCCATGCACCCCTTCCATAGGAAATTGGAAATAAATACCGAATCTGACTTTGTCAGCGATGTGGTTGTTGATGCACAGCTTCGTGCAGGCCTTGGGTAGGCAGTGCTGAGTTCTGAGTAAGTGATATGGAAGACCTAATGCGTTTGGTCTGTGTGGTTTGCTGAGGCGTTGAAGCGGCTTCGTCTTCTGGAGAGAAAATTGAAGCGGCTTCTGGAGGAACGTTGAAGCGGCTTCTGGAGAGAACGTTGAAGGCGGCTTCTGGAGAGAACGTTGAAGGCGGCTTCTTGAGAGAACGTTGAAGCGGCTTCTGGAGAAAAACGTTGAAGCGGGGAGGCTTCTGGAGCGAACATTGAAGTGGCTTCTGGAGCGAAACGTTGAAGCGGAACGTCTTCTGGAAAGAACGTTGAAGCAGTTCCTGGAGCGAACGTTGAAGCGGCTTCTGGAGAGAACGTTGAAGCGTCTTCTGGAGCGAACGTTGAAGCGGCTTATGGAGTGAAACGTTGAAGCGGAGAGGCTTTTGAAGTGAACATTGAAGCGGTTCCTGGAGTGAACTCCAGTGAGGGAGCCATTATCCATTGACTTCGAAAAACGAGTTGATACGATATGGCAGATGGGAAGACGACACACAAATAGTGCTGGTCGGCAAGTCATGTTTTCTCCTCATGGGAAATAATGCGCTTATTATATTTTATTTTCCCTTGAAACTCTTAGAGTCTTGACGGTTACAATGTTGAAGTCGGAGGCTGCGTCAATCAGCATGCTGTCAAACTCGACATCCTTCAAGTGAGCAGTGGTTAGGAGTCCCCAGTTTCATCTATCAGTCGTGCTTTCCAGGAGAGGTTGGGGTTTGGGAATGGCTTCCCTGGTGATTCCAAAAAATGAGAGATGTATTCACGAGCGTTACCGGTACCGTCATAAAGGGAAAATTGAGGAGAAGAGTGTCCCATCGGGAGAGGAATTCTTTGCACATCAGGAGGATAAGGAGGCTAATGCTGGTGCCTGTCCGTCGGGTTCTTTTTGCCTCGATTTTGGAGAAGTCGTTCCAGATCCTCACGTATGATGAAATTGGATTGCTGATTCCTTTCCAATGGGAGTTCAGGAGAAACGCGAGCCTCTTCATCTATAAAGGTACGTCCTGCTAAAATGCTTATGCCAGGGGTGTTAAAAGTATTCCTTGTCAGCTCCATCTGGGTTGACGTGACTCTTGCGGTAGCCGCTCCGTTAGTGTCTTGAGGAAAATAAGTATCTCTTTCTGGGTTGTACCCATGTCTGTCTGATCCTTAGCGAGAACTTCTTGTCTTTCCATCAAATCAACAATGGTAATAGAGGGGTTGCTTCCTCTGGCTCATCCAGGATCTCGTTCTGATGGAGGAGTGGCAATAGCTCTGGTAGCAATTAGGGGCGTTACGCTCGAAAAAACATTGGGAAAGGTAGTAGCGGCTCTGGCTCTGGTGATAGGAGGCGTCACGCTGGAGGGAATGTTTCCTACGTCGCAGGTGTTGGTGCTAGAGGATGTAACGCCATGGGACGTGTTGACTGAACTTGCGGACGGTACATTGGTGTTGGCCATTTCATTATGCTCTCATCCGATATGGCCACATACTCTGTTAGCATCGTCGTTGGCGGAGGCACAGACCTCAGACAAGGATTCAAAAATTTTGTGTCATCTCTGAAACTGGTGGCGTTCTCCAAGCGAATGTTTGTTGGCTCTTGCCGCAGCCGGTACGCCATACTCTTTAAGAGACAAAACGTCTCATTTTGTAGATTGACAATATCAGCTTGATTTGCGACAATATCTTCTAATATTTTTTCCATGCCTTCCATGGTGATTGGATTTCGAGCATTGGCGGCTTTGGAAGTGTTTGGGATAGCCGGGGTAACTCATGAAGCGGAAAGTTGGGATTAGTGATTGAAGTGAATTCTGGTTAATGATTAAATTTAGACCTAAGATCCACCATCTTGAGTTTGGGAAGATTGGAATGAAAATTTAGAAATTGGCTTCGCAACCGAGAGATTAATCTCCCACTGTGGTCGCCAGTTGTTTTGGGGTAAAAACTTATGCTGCTGGTTTTGGTAAATTTGGGTGTGCCGCTGAGAAACAAATCTAAACCCTAAACAAATGCACTGCACAGGAGTACGTTTAGATTCGAGAGATCAATCTGTACAATCCTGGCCTAAACCAAGAAATGGCCGTTCCAGTCTTGCTTCGGTCACAAAGTAAAGGAGAAGGGTTGATCTTAGGGAGGGAAGCAAAGAAAGTGTTGAGATCAAAATATTGAATTATGAAGGTGTGGTTGTTTATGACTTGTATCATAATATAGAACTGGCTTGTGGAATGTAAGCTATCAGTTCTTGGTGTTTTCTGGATACTTGTGTTGATCACACTTGTTTTTTGTCGAAATAGGTCGAAAACCTATTTATACAAGTCATGATTGAGCACCTGATCTCGTAGGAAGTGGAAATAGTTAAGTAGTGGAGAAGTGGAGTCGTGTAAAAGTGGTGAACATCATGTTTCCATCACGAGGGAAGACTAGTCAGCCTTACACCCACTACTCACTTACTGCTCATTAACCGTCCGCTCTTTCCTGACACTTTCTCGTAATGGGCGTGTTGCACGCCGCACGTTGTAAACCGCCAGACCAATACCCCAGTGAGCATCCCCCAGTTTGTGACATGTTTGATGTCTCGGTGCAATTGTGATATTTTAATGTCTATGTTTGTTTCAATTGCTTCCGGTTGAGGTAAATAACTATGCAAGTTGATTTATTTGGTTTGTATGAATTGTTTATGGCTTAAAAAAAAAGGTTTTTCGGGATGAATTGTTTAGTCCAATTCGATTCCGGATAAGAGAAACTAAGTTAATTCTGATCTTAGTTAGACTTATCAAAGTGGAGGTTTCGGTTATTCAAGTCTAATCGAATGCCTTAACAAGAAATACTAGTTAACTAACCTAGTACTTGTCTTGTTTAAAAGTGGAAGGTCTAAGTTATCATTTGAATAATTAGAATCTGATGAGAAAAATAGAGTTAATTCTGATCTTTATTTTGGTCTTATCGAACAAGCGATTATATTTGTACAATCGATTTAGCAAAAGAACTAAGGTGCTTAGTCAATTTTTAATTTGCTAAACTATTAGGGAAAATTGCTTCGGGCAATTGTTTCCTTGGTAACATATCAAAACAAAATTACTTCATAGTTTCGGTTTTGATATTGGTTATCTAAAATGGTGTGTGGAACCCCCGTGCTTAACTCTTATAGGTTGCAAGTCTTTTTAGATTTGTAAGATCCTTTCGATTTGTCTTTTATTTGCTCGTACCTTTGTCATTTTGTGACAAAAAGTGGGAGAAATATATGGAGTAAACAAGTGATTTGGTATCACTAAGGAAAGGACAATAGTGCTTAAACGTTATATCTAACAAAAGAGTAAAGCATAGACTAAGGGGGGTAACATATCATATTGATACTTGTGGTTATCTTAACTACAAAGGGCATAACAAAGACGTGCGGATTGAAAATCTACCTATCTTACCTTTAGGGGAAGTATTAGCTTTGTTATTATAATGTCAACAACGTCATTTATGGATTGAATGTATACAGGTTATTGTGTTGTTGAAACTTGGAATCAAGCGTATGTGTAATGAATTCTTGTAATTTGTTTATCCATATGATGTAAGAGTTTTGTCACTAAAATTGACAAAGGGGGAGATTGTTAGAGCATAGCTCGGTTGAACCCACCAAGCGTTGGTATGTCAAGTTTGGTTATCATATTTTAGTGAATCAAAACTCATTTAAAGAGTCGCTTGATTATTTACTAGAGTCAACTTCGTATAGGTTAGCTAGAAAGTTACTAGGATATGAGACTTACAAGTATTACGTGAAGACTTGAAGAATGTGACGAAGTAAAGAGATACATCGACGACATCATCCTTCCTCTTGAGGTTAGTAATATTTTACTTGAATTGTTTCATTCCTAACGTATCTTTCAAGTCGTGCATATTGAAAACATAACTACGAAGCTTTGAATGATTATACTCTAGTTAGACATAGTATTAAGGAATTACAATACGAAGTATAACGTTTATCTTTTGAACTTCGTATATAAGACATCGACATAATCATATGAATGCTATTATGATTATGTATGGGTATGGGTGAAGATTTCATCCTAGGATAAAAAAAATTACATTCGTTTAAAGGAAGTACAATTCATAAACTTGTTTTATGAATCAAAAGGGAAATCGCTAGGCTTATTGGTATTGTTATTCATTGCAAATCTTTGGATTACCAATATGTGTGTTTAGTATAACCGCTCATAACTTGTTTATGTATCTTGGTAAAACTATTCACAATGCCTAACTTTTGTATTGCTATGACTTTTATTAGTGAAACCGATCTTAAGTAATCACCTGAGATGGTATGATCGATATGTAATTGGTATGGCCAACTCTAGACATTGGGGAACCGATCCTAGTAAGAGGTGCAACCGATCACAAGTATGTGGAATCGATCCTTGTAAGAGGTGTAACAAGTCTTAGTAATTGGTAACCGATCCTATGACTTGTGCAAAAGATTACAAGTTAAATACCATAAATATGTGGTAACCGATCCTAGTACCTAGTCAACCAACTTTTGGTAACTAGTGTGACTGATCCTAGTACCCACATGGAGGTAGAACCGATTTTTTTTTGGTAGAACCGTTAAACCCATGATTGGTGATTTGATAGGATAATCAATCACATAGTTCTTGGAAGTCAGATGAACCAATTCTAAACTTGTTTGGAAGTGTGGAAAATCGGTTCCAAGATTGTAAATATGAAAAAGGATTTACAAAGTAAAGATGTCGACATACTTTGAACATGTGCAGTAATTCTTATCTTTTATTGTTCAAAGATATTCCTTAATAACTAAAGGAGAATCCCGGATCGAAATAAATTGAGAATCTTTTAATTAAGGTTTTTAGTTTTATATGCTTTTAATTTCCAGCAATTAAATGAATATCGTTAGAAAATAAAAATTGGTAATGTGCATTTACTAATTGGAGATTTTCTACTGAGATTTCGGTCAATATTTGGACAGTGCATTTCCAGGAATTATGAAAACCGTATTTGGACTTTATTGCATATCTTTGAGAATATTCGGTTTTGGAAATTCCTTGGTGTCCAAACTTCCTTGGTCTATAAATATTGAAGTTTGCATTTCGAGCAAACTAATCATCGGAGACAGCAAAACTACCTAGATATGTTGTTACTGGTGGAGCCGTCTATTCGAAGAGGAAAGTACCCTAATTAGGCAAAATCTCTTATGACCGCTCGTTTTAAAGACTTCTTTGTGATTGGGAAGCTCTACGAGTACCGTTGGTGGGAAACTAGATAATTGCAGTTTATTATTAGTTTTCGATTGATTTGATTGACTAACGGTTGTAGAACTTTAATTGCACCTAGTTTTTTTATGCTTGAGAATCTTCTCTTCTGATATAAGATTCACTCAAACTAGATCGAAGTGACAACGGGGATCTTTAGAACTGTTTGTGATAATCATTGTTAACAGACTCCATTCTGTGTGTGATTGATCACAAGAGATTCAAGTTGTTTGTGTGCAGGTGTTTATTGAAGATCTAAGAAGATTTGAAGACAAAGAGGATTTCTTATTTGAGTTCATAATCTTTGGTGTGCACAAAACTTGATCAGCTGGGGATCCAACTATAATCGGTTTATCTTTGTGATAGATTGGATTGATTAGTTGTGTAGATCGGCATCAATACATTTCTTTGTGATTAATAGTATTGATTGCATAGTCTATTCAATTACTTTAGTAGTTGTTGAATAGATTGATCTAAGAACCCGACAAAGGAGTTTATTGGGATAAACAGAAGAGCCTTTTGTCAAACTCATATAACGTTGTTTGAAAAGAGTTGTTACCGAACAGATTTGTTGTTCCTTTACTGTTTGGAATACGAACCAAAGGAATTGTTCCAAGTGCGTGACTTATTACAAGTTGGAGGCGCAGGGATACTGAGGGAACTAGGTGAACTATAGGTTTAGTTGCTTGGTCTCAACTATACGAAGTTGGTTTAGATTTTGTATAACGGCTGGTCCCGGGGTTTTTCTGCATTTGCGGTTTCCTCGTTAACAAAATCTTGCTGTGTCTTTTACTTTTCTATTTCCGCAATTATAATTGTTTTATTATAATTAGAAGTAAAATACACAAACGTTAATTCCTAATTACTTGATAGCAATCCTATTGTGTTTGGTTAAGTCCGAACCTTTATCAAGTAATCATACTTCGTTGTTGTATTATCTCGATCTTGTATCCATAGTCAATCACGCAAGTTATCTTGTTGTCGTATTGTCTCGATCTCGTATCCATAGACGATCACACGAAGTGTGAACCGATTAGTTGTATTGTCTCGACTCGGACCATAGACAATCACTTTCGTAGAAAGGACTTATAGGTGGAAAAGTTTTAGATTGAGGTATATTTGGGTACCCTCGTATTTTCAAATAAATTAACTTTCAAATTCCTTAGCTAAAATGATTCGCTTCTCATCACATTCATATGTACACAAATATAACCTATTTGGCATTTTTATAATTTGACTTGTGTCCGTAAATTATGATTTTTATAATTAATAAAAGTGCAGTGTCGCTACAGATACCATGTATTCAGAATGATAATCTGTGCACTTCCTCAAAATTGGAGTACACATATTTTATTACCGGGTTTATTACGATCCTAAAAGATCTTATTATTGTGTTTGTAACCTTAATTGATATGGAACACATATTTTTTATTTGGTTTTGCATTCAATATCACTTTTAATATTTTGAGTTATGAGATGACCCACTATGTAGTGATCTACACTACAAGTTGGCCTCAAGAACAACTCAGGTCGTCTCACAGAGAAGATAAAAGAAAAATAGGGTTACCAGATTCAATAATTCGATGCCTCTCTCCCAACTAGAGAAGAGGAATAAAAGATAATTGTGGATTGGGCACACGCGCCACTCCCATAGACACCAGCAATAATTACCAAAGGTAATTAATAAACGGTAATAAACAAAGCAATAAATAAAATAAAATGATCAAGGCACCCAGACGCAGGTGGCCCTTAGCTGGGACATGACAAATGCCCATCCCTTCTTGAGATCCCTGTCCTTAAGGATCAAGCTCTCAAATTGCTCTGCCATAATCTGCTTGTCTTCCCAGGTTGCCTCTGCTTCAGTCATGCCCTCCCACTGTACCAATACCTGTATTACCTCCTGATGGTTCTTCTTGATTTTTCTGGAGGCTAAGACTTTTTAGGGTACAACCTTAATGTTTCCAGCTGAATCAGTGGCAGGTAGCTGAGTCTGAAGAACTGCTCATTTACCAATCTTAAGCTTGAGTTGTGAAACATGAAAAGTAGAGTGAATCTTGGAACTAGCTGGTAAGTCTAACTTGTAAAAAACAACCCCCACCTTAGCCAACACTTGATATGGTCCATAAAACTTAGCAACAAACTTCAGATTCCTTCTCAACTGGACTGAAGTTTGTATATATGGTTGCAATCTTAAATAAACCTAGTCTCCTACTGCAAAGGATCTTTCATACCTCTTCTTATCAGCTTATTGCTTGATCCTTTGTTGTGCCATTTCCAATACCTTTTTCAACATCTGGCCCATCATTTGTCTCTATTGAAATAATCTTCTACTGCAGCATGAACTCCAACTTGAGAAGACAAAATTCCAAATTGAGGAGGTGCAAATCCATACAGGGCTTGGAATGGTGTCAGCTTCAGACTAGTATGGTAAGAAGTATTATACCACCATTCAGATAATGACAGCCATGTTACCCATTTAGTATGTTTGTAACTGGTCACACATATTAGGTAAGTTTCTAAGAAAGCATTTACTCTCTCTGTCTACCCATCATTTTGAGGATGATAAACAGTACTCATGTGTAGGGCAGTTCCTAGCTTTGCAAATAGGGCTTGCCAGAAATTACTCATAAACACACTATCTCTATCAGATACAATTGACTTGGGTAACCCATGCAACTTAAAGACAGTGTCAATGAATACCTTGGCCACTGAGGATGCAGTGTATGGATGGCTGAGAGCTAAGAAGTGACTGTATTTGGTGAATCTGTCAACCACTACTAATATCACTGTCCTCTCTTCAGATTTTGGTAATCCTGTGATGAAGTCCATACTAATATGCTCCCATGCCGAGTTTGGTATTGGTAATGGTTGTAACATCCCTGCTAGTAATGTGTTGAAGCTTTTATGCTGCTGGCAGATGTCACATTCTTGCACAATTTTCAAAATCTGTTGCTTTATCCCACTCCAGTAGAAATATACCTTGCCCTTCTGGTAACTAGCTTGGGAGCCTGAGTATCCTCCAATAGCTGATGTATGTACTGCTTCTAATATCTTTTGCCTGAGAGCACCATATCTACCAACATAAATTCTATTTTTGAACCTTAGAATCCCTTGTTGGTAATTATAATCCTTCACAGCATCAGCTTGAATGAGCAACTTGGAGATGATGTCCGTTGCCATTAGATCTTCTGTATAACTTTGTTGGATTTCCTCTAGCCAAGTTGGCTGTAGTTGAGCTATAACCTGACAACTGGAGTCTTCATTTAATACCACTCTGGACAATGCATCAGCCACCTTATTGTTAGCACCCTTTTTGTATCTCAGTTCATAATTATAACCCAAAAGTTTGGAGAGCAATTTTTGTTGTAAAGTTGTATGAATTCTCTGTTCCAGAAAATATTTAATACTTTGATGGTCAGTGTAGATGATAAAATAACTCCCCATCAAGTATGTCCTCCACTTAGTAACTTCTATAACTACTGCCATTATTTCTTTTTCATATGTTGAGAGAGCTAAAAATATGGTTCCCATTCCTTTGCTAAAATATGCAATAGGCTTGTCCTACATCAGAACAGCTCCAACTCCATTGTCACAAGCATTAGTGGACAACTCAAAGGTTTTTGAGAAGTCTGGTAATATAAGGATGGGAGTAGTTATCACAGCTTCCTTCAATTGTTCAAATGCCAGTTGTGCTGCCTCATTCCAAATAAAGTTATTCTTCTTAAGTAAGTCAGTTAAAGGATTAAAAATCAGCCCATAGCCTTTTACAAACTTTATGTAGTATCCTGTGAGACCTAAGAATCCTCTTAATTCCTTGATAGTCTTGGGAGTATGCCATTTCTTCATACAAAAAATCTTCTCAGGATCTGCAGCTACACCATCTCCACTTATGATGTGTCCTAGGTACTCAATCTGTGGTTGTCCAAAGGAGCACTTGCTTAGCTTAGCATACAATAAATATTCCTTGAGGAGAGACAGTGTGGAAGTAAGATGTTGCTGATGAGTCTCTATGTCAGGGCTGTAGATCAAAATGTCATCAAAGAAGACTAAGATGAACTTTCTTAGGAATGGCTTGAACACATCATTCATTAAGGCCTGGAAACTGGAAGGTGCATTGGTGAGTCCAAAGGGCCTCACTAGAAACTCATAGTGCCCTTGGTGACTTTTAAAAGAAGTTTTGTGAGTATCTGAGATTGCTACTCTGATTTAATGGTACCCTGCTCTTAAATCAATCTTAGAAAACATACTGGAGCCTTTTAGATCATCTAAAAGCTCATCCATCACTGGAATTGGATACTTATCCTTTATATTTATATCATTTAGTTTATTATAATCTACACAGAATCTCCAACTTCCATCTTTCTTTTTAACTAACAGAATTGGTGATGAGAAAAGATTGTGACTTGGCTTGATAATACCAGGTTTTAACATTTCCTGAACCAACTTCTCTACTATATCCTTTGTACATAAGGGATTCTGTAAGGTCTTTGGTTGGGAGGAGTTGAAAGAGGTTTTAGAGGAATATGATGGTCATGGCTTCTGGTTGGAGGTAAAGTGTTAGGTTCTTTGAATACTAACTCAAATGATGTGAGAATAGGTTTGAGGGGATCAGTTATGGAAGTGTCTGATTCAATGGCTCTGAGTGAGAATAAATGTCCTATGAATACTTGTTTCTTCTTCTCCTTTTTCAGAAGCTTGTTGCATTCTTCCCCTGTCATTAAGGAAATGCTTGGAGAATCTGACATTCCAGTTAACTCAATATTTTCACCCTCTCTATTTACAGAAATTGAAATTTTTGAAAAATCAAATTTCACAAGGCTAATAGTTTTCATCCAGTATACTCCTAAGACCATATCACAACCACCTAGGGGTAATAATCTTAAATCAAAAACAAACTGATGGCCTTGCATGCTCCATGGAAACTTTGAACACTTAGCAGTACTAAGTAGCTTATTTCCATCAGCAACAGCTACTTGAAATGCAGGAGTAGGTTCAATACAATAATCACTTACTATAGATACTTCGGGATCTAAGAAACTATGGGTACTTCCACTGTCTATCAATATGGTGAGTGACTTTCTGTTTCTAGACCTGCCTTGAATTTTAATAGTATTATGAGAGATTCCACCTGAGAGAGCATGCAATGATATTTCAACATCTTCTTCAGCTAACTCTTGAATAACAGGTGAGCTGCCAGGTGACTCCTCTTCAGACTGTGCAAGGTCATCTTCATCAGCAGCTAACATAAACAATTTTTTATTAATACATTTGTGACCCTTGCTGAAAAATTCATCACAGTTATAGCACAAGCCTCTCTCCCTCCTAGACCTCATTTCTGCATAAGATAATCTTTTAATTGGGAGTAATCTTGGACTGGTGGTATTACCTTGTCTTGGTGATGGAGTGCTTGAATTGGGAGAAGTCACAATAGCCCTATTATTGTTGGGAATGTGTAGAGGGGTAACCTGCTAGCAGCTTTACCTCTCTTAGCAGTAGTCTCTAAAAGTGCTTCTTGCATTATGGCTAAGTGAATGGCTTGTCTCAAGCCAATTGGTCTAAACATTTGCACAGCTATCCTCAATTCTTCCTTCAACCCACTGATCCAACTGGAAGTAAAGTATTCTTCAGTGAGATATTTGTTTTTGGCAATCATTAATGCCTTCAGCTCCTCAAATATTTCTTGATACTCTAGCACTATACCAGTTTGGCTTAGTTTGTTGAACTCACCCACAATGTCATCATGACCCAACTCTTGAAATCTAGAGGTGATATCAAGGATGAACTCCTCCCATGTTATTACTTCTATACCCTCCTGATAATATTGGAACCAAACATCAGCTCTATCTTCTAGGTACAGGGAAGTCATGTGTACTTTTTGTTCTTCATTTATCGGATGGAGTTGAAAGTATTTTTTACATTTTCTAATCCAAGATCTAGGATTAACTTCTCCAAATCTAGGAAAATCAACCTTTGGCTTATGATGATGTGAATACTGATTGAAGAAGAAAGAGTTATTACTACCTCTTGTGTTCGATCTACCATTAGAATTCAACCCTGATGGTTGAATAACAGATTCCGCCTCCGACGCTACTTTCCTAATAGCTTTATCCACCTCTTGAGCAATTATATCTCCAATACCTGAAACCGTTTTCACGAGTTGAGCTATATATGAAGAATTCTTTACTTGTACTTCCTCTTTCCTTTTTAGATGCGCAGCTGCTTTTTCCTAAGCTTCCTCCTGGTTTTTGATGAAGGTTGTAACCTTCCTTTTAAGATTATCAAACTCTTTTACAAGTAGAGTGCTCTGATACCAATTGTAGTGATCTACACTACAAGTTGGCCTTAAGAACAACTCAGGTCGTCTCACAGAGAAGGTAAAAGAAAAATAGGGTTCTCAGATTCAATAATTCGATGCCTCTCTCCCAACCAGAGAAGATGAATAAAAGATAACTCTGGATTGGGCACACGCGCCACTCCCACAGACATTAGCAATAATTACCAACGGTAATTAACAAACAGTAATAAATAAAAACAGTAAATGAAATAAAATGATCAAGGTACCCAGACGCAGGTGGCCTTTAGCTGGGACATGACACATTAATTATTAAATTAAAGTTATAATGAAAGAGGTTACAAACCCACTAATTATTAAATCCATAATGGAAGAGGTTACAAACACGACGATCGTCAGATGTCTATTGCTAGGATGAGATTGGGACGCTTAGATCATCCATTTGTCTTTCAAATATTATCTAGCCATCGGTGGCTAAAAATCCCCTCTGTTTTGTATTATAGATTACATATGTTATACTCATTTGTTCTTGAGTATTTTTCAATTCTCCGGGAACACGACCATATGGAGGAGAGTTAGTGTTACTTGGAGTAACACCGGGAGTAACAAGAAAAAATGGGTTGGTACTAGGCGCAACACTACTGGCATTAGTAGGAACATAGTTATGATTTGAGATTTCTGAACCTACACTAAGTTCAAATGTCATGATTTGAGTTGTTAAAGTGTAAACGATAAATCTGACATTAACAATTTCATCATTATCAGTAGAGAAATTAGATTTGAAACCCTGGAATTAGAATTATTAACCTTTTATTTCTTTTTCGGTCGATGAAATACGAAATTGAAAATTCCAATTGAATCGCGGTTGAACGAAGTATAAAATCTTTTAATGTCCCACAAAAAACCGGTATAGACTTATAAACATAAATCATAGCGCAAAAGAAGCGCTAAGAGCTCTAGAATAAATAAATCTTAGTCCCTCATTTTCATGATCCTTCACGAATATAAGGGTTATTTTTTAATTTATTAGGTTTCGCTCACATATAATATTATACCAGAGAAGGTTGAGTTGACGTTTTCACACATCAAGAATGTACTGGTTCAATTTAACTTTTCCAAATTGTACTAGTTAATTTACGGAAACATCAAATACACTCCACATGGGTATCTTTTACAATGAAAATAATATCGATGAATATTTGAATAATGCACTCTTTTAAAATGAAAAAGAAGAAAATGATAAAACTCGAGCTTTTCTTATGAATGAAATACTTGAATCCAGATATTCAACATCCCTAGATATTTTTTCTCACGCTTTGTTCACAAACCAACCATTTCAAGTATTATCGATCTAGCAGCATCATAAACTAACCATTTCAAAATATTAACAGCATTTAATCAATCTGAAAAAGCGGGGGTCTAACAACCACACCCAATATTTCGCTTAGCAATTTGTATGGACT
Organism: Papaver atlanticum; assembly: GCA_023531105.1. Classification (NCBI taxonomy): domain Eukaryota; kingdom Viridiplantae; phylum Streptophyta; class Magnoliopsida; order Ranunculales; family Papaveraceae; genus Papaver; species Papaver atlanticum. The sequence goes on along the minus strand of JAJJMB010002292.1, from coordinate 4,038,861 downwards.
AATTACAATATACTTTCAAGAGAATCAACTAGACAGTCAGACTCAATCTTAAGAAAAGTATATCCAAGAGTTATATCTCAATTTCTCAATTAAATCTGCAATCAAACAAATAGGAATTTTCGAGCCCGATTGAATATAACAAATAACTTGGACGGTATCAAAAACCAATATCCAAGTGTCAATCAATTTAATCAATAACCCAAAGGTCGGATTCACAAACTAATTGAACTTACGCACAACCTGTGATATTTCAATTATATAGAAATATAATGCGGAAAGAAATAACACAAACACCAGAAATTTTGTTAACGAGGAAACTGCAAATGCAGAAAACCCCCGGGCCTTAGTCCAGATTTGAACACCACACTGTATTAAGCCACTACAGACACTAGCCTAATACAAGTTAACTTCGGACTGGAATGTAGTTGAGCCCTAACCAATCTCACACTGATCAAGGTACAGTCGCGTTCCTTATGCCTCTGAATCCAAGCAGGACTCTACGCACTTGATTCCCTTAGCTGATCTCACCCACAACTAAGAGTTGCTACGACCCAAAGTCGAAGACTTGATAAACCAATCTGTCTCACACAAAAAAGTCTATTGAATAGATAAATCTGTCTCCCACCGAAATACCTAAGAGTTTTGTTCTGTCTTTTGATAAATCAAGGTGAACAGGAACCAATTGATACACCGAAGTTATATTCCCGAAGAACAACTTAGTAATATCAATCACCTCACAATAATCTTAATCGTATGGTAGCAAAACAAGATATTGTGGAATCACAAACGATGAAACGAAGATGTTTGTGACTACTTTTTATCTTGCCTATCGGAGATTAAATCTCGAGAAAATCTTAGAGAAGATAGTACTCAATCACGCTAGAAAATAGCAAGATCAGAACACGCAACTTCAGAGAAATAGTTGGGAATGGCTTCACAATCCCAATGAAGTATTTAAGTCGTTAACCTACAGGGTTTAGGAAAAACCTAAGGTTAAAGGAGAATCGACTCTAGTTGCAACTAGTATCACACAGGAGGTGTGGGGATTAGGTTTCCCAGTTGCTAGAGTTCTCCCTTATATAATCTTCAAATCAGGGTTTGCACTCAATGTTACCTTGGTAACAAAGCATTCAATATTCACAGTTAGATGAAAACCTGATTAGACTCAAGCTAATATTTCAACCGTTATATCGAACTTAGCTTGTTACACACAAATGAAAAGTGACTTCATTTAGATATGAGTAACCGTACCTAAACGTATGCACATTGTTGGCTCAACAATAGTTAACCGAAGTTAGCCATATGAACACTTTCATATCAACCTTATTCATCTTAACCATAACTAGTTCAAATTACTCAAATGAACTAGTTCTAGAGTTGTTCAATTGTTTATATTCTCATAGAAGTATACAAGACACAATTGAAGCAAAATCGATTTTGATTCACTCGAATAAATTCATGAACATTATAGCCACGGTTTGCAAAAGATTGCATTCCTTATTATATAAATGTATTAGTTCATGAACAAACCGATTTTAGAACATAACCTACTCAAGTATGCGAACGGGTACGCATACCTAAGTGGCCGGACCAAGTTCCATCCAAACTCAGTTAAATCGCGGAACTTGAAACTCACGCTAGTACGCATACCGGTATGCATACTGAGTTCTCGGATTTTCATAAACCAACCAGTACGCATACGGGTATGCATACTATGGTTCCCGGACTTGGAATATCTTGCAACAGTTAGCATACAAGTACGTATACTGTGTTATATCCAATCATGGTTATTTTTTCTAAACTCCCATTTCAATCATTGAAACATTCTTAGAAAACGACGATAGTTGTCTCACACAAACTATTAGCTTCGAAGTAATTTTCAAGTGATCGAATGATCAATACGAAACATTCTGAGTCTACATCAAATGACTGTCTCACACAAATCATGTAAGATGTTATAAGGTGATTGTCACATGATCATCTTTGACTTTCGTCAAGAATATAAGATGAACTTGGTTAAAGCGAAAGCTTACCAACACATATTTTGAGAAATATGTAAGTGAGTTAAACTCAGCTCGAAATATCAAATGTGTATAATCGAAGTCTATATAGTTGTACGACTTTTGTCTCAAATAGGAGATAGAGTTGATAGACTTTTGAGTGATAGATGAGTTCAAGTCTCCACATACCTTTTGTTGATGAAGTTCCACAAGCTCCCCTTAGTAGTTCTTCGTCTTCTATTGATGAACGCCGTGAAGTCTAATGCTCAACTACACTTTCTATCCTAATCCGAGACTTAGCTATAAGTAGACTAGAAATCAAGACTTATAGTTTTGGCAACTAAACTTGACAACAAGCTTGAGATAGCAACCGCTTGCGAGCCAACCGAGCAGTGCTCTAACACAATCTAGGTAATTTGGGCCAGTTTCTCATTTAACAAATGTCATTGCAAGCATCATCACTAATATTAAATGATTGGCTTGTGCTCGACCAAAAAATTTAAACGTTTCCAAACCCCATAATTAAGGATGTTAATATTACGTTTGGATACCAGAAGCGGAAATCAGAAACAAAGATATTTTGCTTCATAAAACATTCACTTTTTTACTTTCAAGTCGTTCTGAAATTTCACACCCAAATTGACTTTTTGCATTTTAACTTCTAAAAGTTAAAAAATTATTTCTGGATTTATATAGTGCGAGCTAGGACCATAGTGCGAGCTTTTGGGGTTCAAAATATTCTGACGTTTTTATAGGGATGGGAGGCATAGTGCTTTGCTCTCACCACTAGAGTCAACAAGTAAACATTTTAAAAACAAAAGGCAAAGTAATAAAAAATTCTCTCCATTACCACCACCACCACCTACTCTGGAAACCTCAGTAATTACTTGGTTATGAAATTACACAGAAAAACCCTTTGAATTCAACACCAAGAAAAAAGAATCAATTCAAAACAACGACTTCACTTTCTTAATGTCAATAGTCATACATTACCTTCCTGTACTTGGAAGACTCCTCCATTTTCCATCTTCTTCCACACGGAAATCAACACCACCACAGCTTATTCATACCCTAACCCTAATTTCATCCATGTTTTGAGAAAAAAAATTCATCAAGCTTCCTCTTTTCTTTCTACCATGAACAGATCACCAAGAAATGAAAAAAGGGTTCTTCTTGGAATTTCAGTTCTTGCTTTGGTTCTTGTGATTTCTGATGTTGTTTTGGGTATAGAAGATGATATAAGATGTTTAAAAGGTGTAAAAGCAGCATTCAAAGACCCTCAAGGGAGATTAGAATCATGGACTTTTGATAATTCATCAGTTGGTCTTATCTGTAGACTCTCTGGTGTTTCTTGCTGGAACGCTAAAGAAGATCGATTAATTAGTATTTTACTTCCATCAAATGAACTTTCTGGGCAAATTCCTGATTCTTTACGGTACTGTGCAAGTCTTCAGACTTTAGATCTCTCAGATAATAAGATTTCAGGTACAATTCCTCCTCAACTTTGTACTTGGTTACCTTATATTACAACTCTAGATCTTTCCGGAAATCAACTTTCTGGTGAAATTCCTTCAAATTTGGCTAATTGTACCTATTTGAATAAGCTTAAGTTGTCGAATAATCGATTATCTGGTACAATTCCTCCTCAATTTGCTAGTCTGCCTCGTCTTGTAGAATTTAATGTTGCTAATAATGATTTATCTGGTCAAATTCCGTTCAATTCAACGAGTTTTAATCGTGCCAATTTCGAAGGAAATAGTGAACTATGTGGTGGTCCTCTTGGATCTAAGTGTGGTGCTGCTGGAAAGAGTAGTAAAATAGTGATTATAATTGCTGCTGGTGTCTCAAGTGCTGTGATTTCGTTGTTGGTTGGATTTGGTCTATGGTGGTGGTTCTTTGTGAGATATAACCGTAAGCGTAGAGCTGCTGGCAAATATGATGACAGTAAATGGGGAGAGAGATTAAAGAGCCATAGACAAGTTCAAGTTACTTTGTTTAAGAAACCTCTTGTGAAGATCAAGTTAGGCGATTTAATGGCTGCCACTAATAATTTTAATAAGGAAACGATCATCATTTCCACTAGAACGGGAACTTCATATAAGGCAGTACTTCCGGATGGATCAGCCCTTTCAATCAAAAGGCTCCTTAACTGTAATCTTGATGAGAAGGAATTCCGTACCGAGATGATTAGACTGGGGCAACTAAGGCATCCGAATTTGGTGCCACTTTTGGGTTTTTGTGTCGTGCTAGATGAGAAACTCTTGGTGTATAAACACATGCCTGGTGGAACTCTGTATTCTCAATTGCATAGAGAAGGTGATTTGAATAGTGAAGATGGTCCGTTGGATTGGTCAACTAGGCTTAGGATTAGTATCGGTGTTTCCAGGGGATTGGCTTGGCTTCACCATGGATGCCAACCTCCATTTCTGCATCGAAATGTTTGCTCTAATTCAATCCTTCTTGATGATGATTTTGATCCTAGGATAACTGATTTCGGTCTTGGGAAGCTCATAAATTCTGATGTTACTCATAATAGTACTTTTATGAGTGGTACTTTAGGAGAGTTTGGGTATGTTGCTCCAGAGTATTCGAGCACAATGGTTGCTTCGCTGAAAGGCGATGTTTATGGGTTTGGGATTGTGCTTTTGGAATTGGTGACAGGGCAAAAGCCTCTTGATGTCAGTGTACCAGATGAGGAATTCAAGGGTAACTTAGTAGATTGGGTGGATCAGCTCACTGCCGCGGGTCAGATTAGGGATGTCATTGATAAGTCTGTTTGTGGAAAAGGTTATGACAATGAAATTCTACAGGTTCTGAAGATTGCAAGTGCTTGTGTGGTTCCTAGGCCCAAGGATAGGTCTTCTATGTTCCAGGTTCACCAGTCATTGAAGACTCTTGGTGCACAACATGGTTTTTCAGAACAGTATGAGGAGTTCCCACTGATATTTGGTAAACAAGAACCTGAGCGTCAGCAGTTGCCTTAGGCAAGGGCGGGAACAATTGGTTTTACAGTTGCAAATACAAAGATCGACTGTCAATGAACGATCTCTGTGGCTCATGCTAGGTGTGTCGAGCTTGTATGTGAACGGTATGATTTTCTATTTCACTCGAACTTCCCTATTACAAACCCCATTTGTTGTTTAGATGTGTATAAAACAAAATATTTCAATGTTAGCTTTTCTCATTCCACGGAACTTTGAATTCTCAATTCAAACAAAGGAACCTCTTAAGCTCCTTTTATGTCTGTAACATGCTCCATTGCAAGAAGATTTAGCAATCCATCGGGATGTTTCCGGGAACAGAAATGCATTTCTCATGCATACATAGAGATAAAGCTTGTATTATCTGGATAGGTTCTGTTGTATAACTGTTTGTCCTTTAGTATGGATGGGCACTTTTTTATCTCTACTCTGGTGTCCAATGCCTTCTGGTTCTAAATAATCTCTACTGTGATCAATGTCTATTAAGAAATCCTTCAATGATACTGTCTTGTTCGTTTATTGAGATGTTGTTGATGGCCGTGTATGTATACATCTTCATGGCTCTGGAGAAGTGAACGTCATTCAAGAACATCCTTAAAGATTAGTTGCTTTTACTGTGTTGGAGGATTTGCGTTTTTTTCTTCTTCCTTTTTTCGACATCAAAGGTGTGGGATGGCTACCCATTTTATGGAATATCCCTTGCTACAACAACCACATCAGTTTGCCAGCCAGCTTTATAATAGTCTTTGTGCAGATTAGAGATTTTATTTTATTTTATCCCTTATTATTTCCTTTTAAGGCAGAAAGTTGTTTAAAATTTCTCATGTAGCTTAGAGAGAGAGAATTATCATTTGCATTCGATAACTTTGGAGGTTACAAATCCAAATGTAACAAAATAATCGTAACCACAGAACTGGTAACCTCTCCAGTAATTTGGCTCCCCCGTTTTGCAGCGTTGAATACCAATAGCAATTTTGTTCCAGAAAGTGCAGGGCTACACGGGCGGTTACCAAATCCCACCGAAGATTACCATTACCAAGGAAAAATACCCTGCAACCATGCAGAATTTCATTACACCCGACAGAATTTGGTAATTAGGAGTATTTGAGAAAGTGTTGCAGTTGTAACGGTTGTTATTTGTGAGACAAACCATCTTATCAGATTCCTGTCCAGTTGGTGGGATTATAAAAGGTATACAACAGCGAATAAGTGATTATTGCAAAAACCTAATCCTTTGTTTTCCTTCCAATTCTGCTGTATGCATCACAGTGTTCTCGTGACAACAATAAATGGGGATTTTTTTTTATGTTTTTACATGAAGTCAAAAGTGTACATATTCCAAAGTGGTGGTCAAGTACCTAATCTTGATTTTTGATATTCACGAACTTTAAAGAATTGAAAATTGGGTCCATATCAACCACATATGAGCTGTCCAAAATTGACTAATATTTTTAGAGTCCTGGAACCTGTCTATCTTTGTTTTATGGTCCTTGTGGAGTAGTAGAAATAATCTAGTTTTCAATAACCAGGAAGAAAGTCAAGAAACCCATTCACCAGTAGAGCTAGAGCCTATGGAGCCGTTGATGATAAAGCTTCCTTATCTGATAGTGGTGCAGGCTATGTTATGATAAAGCTTCCTTATGTGCATCCATGTTTTTTTATTTTGAATTAACAAGACAAATTGCTTCACCAACTAAGAACGGCCATGCACCACCACCCATAGAATCAAGAAAGAGCTCTCAGTCTGTCAATCCTTACTATGTCTGGACCTGGTAAGTTTTCCCGTGTTGAGTCAGATTAAGCCGCAGGCTCCACTCCTGGTAGTGCCTTTCTATAATTCCTTTAAGTTTTAGCTTTGCAACCATACTCCCCCGGAACCCAAAAACTTTGATTTCTCATGCTGCTGAAGCTAGAGCTATTTGGACTGTCATAAAGAAAGCTGTTGAGCAAAAGCTTACTCACCTTATTATTGAAAGTGATGCAAAGGATCTCATTGACCAATTTTCAGCTCAGTGTTTTTCCTCTAATTTAGTTGCTTGTCTAAAAACAAAACAAAAAAGGTCGCGAGAGCAATCCAATGCAAAAGTGGATAGTTTGGAGTCTGGACTCCGGACCATAGGAAGTAGTCGTATCAAGAGGAAACAAAACATGCTAATGCCAATGTTGTTAACACTCTCAGCTACAAATCATGCAATTTCAGCCATTTAACGCCGCCAGGGAAGATTTATTAAAGGAAGGTCAAGATCACTAATAATCCAATTTTAATTTTAACTATTATCATCGGTCCATAAAAGTTATAAACTTGGAAATTAAACATGCAGAAGACCCGTTTTACGAGTATGCAACCCATTGACGGCAATGCCCATGACAATTTACAATGACACCCGGTTAGAAAAAAAATAAGGCTTTTGGCATAGCTTAGTCATAAGGACTCATTTGATAGCCATGGGTTGGGTGCAACATACGTATACCCATGGAAATGTTCACCTGAAGTTGGTGTGGGAGCTGGTGAGTCGTCCGCCGGCATTGCTAGCCAGCACTGATCGAAATTTGCTGTGCAATCTGTGCCAGATACATCTGGTTTGAACTTCGGCTTGAATTCTCTCTCGTCTAACTTCTTCCAATTTACTGACTTAAACCATTTATGCTTCTTTATTTCGTCTGCTCCGGTAGGCCCACTGCCCAACCTTCTTTCTGGCTCTTTTTGCAGTAGCTGACAGACGCAACATTTTTGTTCCTCATCAGAATAAGAAACATGTACACCAGATAATTGACAGAGAACAAAAAAACACATTCATTCTTACCGCTTTAAGTAAAGAGTGAGCTTCACTGGTCAAGAATGGTGGGAGCTTGAACTTTTCTTTAATGATTTTCTGTTGAAGTTTCTGCCGATTGGCATGTGTGTACGGAGGCTGGAAGAACAAAATCCGATATGATTACTATATGTGAAGATCAAGAGCAAATCACTTTTTACCCTCCAAACCACAAGATCGGCTTAGAACAAGATTTTTGCCTTTGATCTATTTGTTTCATGTGAAAAATGTATTGAACATGCTGGCTATAATTATCCGAGCAAATAATGTTTAAAATCTAGACCACATGCATAATGAGATTGTTCAAGAAAGGAGTTCCACAAATCATGCACCACATTGATGACCCCTTTGTGAGGTCAACAAGCAAACAACACACAATTTGTATTCCATGGTAGACATGCTTAATCTGATTAGCAAACACCAAAAATTATCTCGCAAAACTTCATCAAAAAGTAAGAGTTGACTAATGGAGGTCCAAAATTCACGAATCTATCAGCTCAGACGTGGAGAAATATTATTAAGTAGTTTTACCTGGCCAGTTAACATTTCATACAAGAGTACCCCGACGCTCCACCAATCCGCATCTTTATTGTGGCCCTTAGACTGCAAGATCTCTGGAGCCATGTATTCTGTTGTTCCACACATTGAATTTGATCGGCTTGATTCGTCAATTTCTTTTGCCATTCCAAAGTCAGTTAGCATAACCTGCATGACGGGTTTAGGATGTAAGGACATGATGTACTAATTTTAAAGAAGTATGTAAGAAGATAAACGAAAGTAGAGCAGTTTGAACAGATATTTTGTATGCACCAAAAAACACGATATAACGTATCTGGGCATGACCTTACATGCCCGTCACTGTCCATAAGGATATTTTCAGGTTTAAGATCCCGGTGCACGATTCCCCTCTCGTGAAGATGTGAAACAGCAGAAACTATCTCGGCAGTATAAACCCTTGCTTGATCCTCACTACCGAAGACATACCCAAAAGCCAGTATCAAAGATATGCACAATACGCCCATAGCTAGTGGTGCAAATGGTCAAACGTGATAATATACCTGAAAATTCCCTGCCGATACAGATGAAAGAAGAGATGTCCTCCATTTATAAAATCCAGGATCAGGTACAGCTTAGACTTTGTCTGTAAATTTGCACCAAAAGAAAATAACTAACCCAAAGTACAAACAACGCAATCGAGACCAAAAAAAAGAAAAAAAGATTAAGAGATCAAAATAACATAGACAGGCATTCTATTAGCCAACACCCCACAGTTGACCGTGATGTAAACATACCCAAAGTTTAAAATACTCCAATTCTTGTTTATGAATTCCAAAGTTTAAAATACTCCAATTCTTGTTTATGAATTCAGATCTAGATCCATTATTGCTCTCCTCTCTCTACTACCATCCTCTCTCAAACAGTTCGAATGGCAACTAACACTTCAGTCCAAAGTCCAATAGATGATACAAGTCCCTTTTATCCTAATAGCCTAACAATCACATTTTTCACAGGAAATGTAAATATACATCACAGGCATGGCAATCTATACCTTACATCTCCTTAAGCTAAATTTACACAATTAGTCGAACTCTATTGGACTAGCTATACTTAACTGCTATTTGTACTCTATCGTGTTTTTTTCCTTCTAAAGCATGTAAAAGTAGCATTCCATCAGACAAAACCGACGATTATTGGCAGTATGGCAAGCAAAGAGAAATATCCAAAACCACAAAGAGTTGTAACTCAAGGCGGCAAGATGGTGTATCAATTTTCTAACTCAGATGACAAAATTTCTACTATGATGACCAGTACTGCTCTAGTACTTCTGAATCTGTATATAGAAGGTAACATACCAATGTGTACCTACGTCGCCAACATACCCATGTTTGAACCAAGTCATAACTGTGAATATAAATACTGTAGATGGTAGCGTCTACTGCCAACATACCAATAAGAATAGCTAAGATGTATATCAAAAATACAAATCATAGCTAGTTAGGATGTACATGTGGGATGTAGCTTTCTAACAAAATCTTGCGTACTGATTCAAAAGTTCTTACATGTGAATCTTCTCCACCAAGAGACATGGTGGTGCAAGAAAAAAGGATTTCGAAAATTTTGTCAACAAGAATCTTATGAGCCCTGAAGAACAAACCCAGGCTAGATGCTGGTCCAAGCTACTGACAGAATGCATCTTCACAAGTGATTCATTATGCGATAGTGAGAAATTCTACTTCCCTGTGCTGTTACGATCAACAAGAAAAAGCGAAGATGCAACTGAACTTATCTGTTTGCAAGGCTTAACGAGTGTGGTAACTTTCTAAATTCTAACTCTAGGGAGATTCCACGGGGTCATCAATAGAAGATTTCTCATGCACAATTTTAACGATTATTTTCTACCCAGGCAAACATTAGCATCTTCCTTTAAGATCTTGAAATCAACTGTTCTGTTACTCCTCAAGTTAATAGAGTTTACGTGCGAGCATTGCATTTACAGATATCCCGCTTAAACATATAATTCAGTGCAAATGACAAACATGTTCTGATCAATTATTGAATTCTTTTCTTAGCTTTTTCTATAAAGTTATTCATAATATACACAAAAATGAAAAATGTTTCAATTGTTTCTTATTTCCTTTTAGCAATTTTACAAGTATCATAACAATCACTAATGAAAATAAGTAATAGAAAATGTAAGAATTGAGTACCTGAAAGGAATATCTGAGCTGAACAATAAAAGGATGATCAACTTTAGTTAATATATCTCTCTCAGCCCTCATATAATCAACATGATTCTTCTTAATAATTGTATCTTTTCTCATCACTTTCATTGCAAAAATCCCATCACTCTCATCATTTTCATCAAACCCCTTTTTCCTCACTAAAAACACTTTACCAAATGCTCCTTGCCCAACAACCCTCATTATCACAAAATCTCCAGGACCCATTTTACTAACTTCTTTCTTCTCCTTCACTTGAACCTCTTCTTCTACATCAGGTTCCTCCACATCAACTTCATCACCTTCTTCTTCTTCTTCATCACAACTTTGCAAACCAGTTTCTTGTTCTATAGATAAAGGTAAAGAAGTAGAAGTTGTAAATCTAGGAGAAGGGCCAACAAAAGAATGAGATCTACTATGAATGATTTCTGGGTCTATAAGATATGGTGTAGATGAAGAAGTTAATGGACCAAATACCTCAGAGAAATCAAAATCTTCACCACCACCACCACCAGAATTTGATGATGTTGGAGATGGTGGTATACTTAGTTTGTTTAACTTACTTGCTAATATTGAATGAAGGGTTTTCTTCTGAATTGTTGAAACCATCTTAAACAAACCCAGAATTAAAATCCAAGGTTTCTGATGAAATTTAGCTCAAAGGAAGATTTTTTATATTTTTTTTACAGAAACCGGCCTAGAATATCTTCTAGGCAGGAAATGAGAACGGAAGATTACATGGTTAGTAGATTCCAATGGAGAGGTGAATGGAGATTGGATTCCGGAAAGACTGAGAGAGAATAGTTTGCTGTTTGATTTGTGAGCACATGGACTGTGACGAGATATTCAATGAATGAATCAAAAAGAGGAAAGCTTTTAAAGTGGAACTCAGTTTTTTATTGTTTTTGAGGTTTTTCTTTTGATAGAAAGTGGAACTCAGTTTGGGCACGAGTTTGGGAGCTTCAAATCTCACCAAGAGTCCAAATTGTCTACTTTGAGGGCTCCTCAGTTTATTTTAGAAGATGCCGGAATAATTCCATTCCCATTTAGGTAGTAGTAGGCAAGGCGCAGCATGAAATTTCGTTATGATAAATCCAAAAGAACCATGAAAGATTCGATTTTTCTATGATTGTGTAAACTGTGAATTAAATCGCTAGGGTGAGTTCAAATCAATGAAAAATTCTCAACGCCTTCATCAATTGCAATGCTGAACTTAAACGGTATAAAAAAATTAAAACAAGGAGCTCCAAATTCCACCGAGACAAAGTTATCAAGGTGTTTCAATCCTCAGCTAAGACGAGACCAAGATCCGAGATTTACTACAATGGTAAGTTGAAGTCTGGATGGGTTTTGGTTATGAATAATTTTAGCTAATCCAAATTTTTGGCCATTTCGAAGATTACTTCAGCTACAAAGATGGAGGAATCAGGGAAGGAAACAGAAAGAAGGAGAGAGATCAGAGTAATTCTTAGTTGAGAAAGAATGCTTTTGAAAGGTGTTTTTCGTAGGGTCAATAACTGACATTTTTATAGTTGAACTTTCTGATCTGGAGTCAGTGGGATAAGGATGGAATGATACGTTAAGCATTCCTCCCATGATCACAAGAACAACTAAAGATAGGTCAATGAGATAAATTTATTCCCTAAGAATAACAGGGTAATGTAAGCACTATTCCTTGATTTTTGGAACCTCCATGGCCGACTTTTCTATTTATATGGAGAAATACTATTGCGTACACCTGTCGTATACCACTAGACCAAAACCCTAAAGTCATTGCCCCATGTTTGTGTCTTAATCAGTCTTCGTGTATGATGTGTTGGCAGAGTGACAATTTTCTCTGCAGTCGATGTTAATTGAGATAGAGGAATATTCCTTAATTGTGCGTTGTGACTAGTTCGTGTCATGTGGAGAGCACAAGATAACACGAGATGGTAGTGTGGATCGTGTATAAAACACGAGATTGGTTGAGGATGAGCATCAACCTAGCATGGTCGGATAGTATAACAGAAAATTGAATCCCCCTTTATGGGCCCTTTTACACGAGCATGGGAGCTCTAAGGGGGTTGCCATATTTTATCCATATATATGTTTAAGCAAGCTCGTGAGGCTTTAACATTGTGGAGTCGTGGACATGCTTATGAGACTGAGAGCAAGACTTATGAGACTTTGATTCATGAATTCAGTCGTGGAAGTGGTCATGGGACTGAGAATGAGGATTGTGCAAGCGCTTGAAGTGATTGTCTCTTGTTGGACGAGTTTAAAAGCATGTGAGGTGAATAGTGGGCCTAGTAGTGGGCGTGACTAGCAGCTAGTTTTAGAACTTATGCATGTGAGATTCGTAAATCTCATGTCATAGATTTGTTGTATATAACAAAGTAATCTAATCGTGCTCTAGTAGATCTGAGCTAGGGTGAGCTAGCTGATTGACTTGAACCAATATAATATGACTTAATACGACTCTTTTGGCCTTAATTTTACATATCAAAAAACCACCATTTAAAACAGTAAGCTCTTAAAAAAAAAAAAAATTACAATATCTTCAGTCTTCTGAATTTTCTCACCTTTTACCATTCTCATTTTAGTGAATCATCTTATCATAGTTACAGAAAATATACTTAAAGTTTGGAGTCAATCTCAAAGATACTGGAATATGTGGTATGGTGAGTAACTACAAATCTTAGTTAATTGATAGTTTGGTTTTTGTGCACAGTAAAAAGGAAACCGAACAAACACTTTTAGTTCGGATAAGACAAGGAAACCCCTATATATATTTTGAATATTATAATTCATTGTATAGATATCTGTTAACTTAGAACTTCTTACTAGCTAATGTTCATATCAGTTGGTTGAGGAAGAAAATACCATGTGCGTGAGAACTGAGACATTTCAGGTGAAAATTCACCAAGATAAATAAAATCTCTACAAAACAAAATATTCGCTACTAATACAAACTTATTCTAAACTTTCTCATGCATCGATTTGTATAGAGCGGTATGCTAGATCTATCATCATCGCTTAGTGAAAAGGGGAGGGTACCAAGTATACCACCAACATTTTCATTACCGAACTTCAATCAAAGATTAAAGAAGACAAAAAATATCATTCGTTAATCTCAAATAAAGATTCTTAAGACACTATAAATTTTATAACGAGAAAATCTGTAAAGCAAAAAGAAACTGAGACCTCGTCTAGTTTGAAAGCACATTGTATTAACCCGTTATAAACATTAGCCTACTATATGAATTCGGCCTGGAATGAAGTTGAGGCTCTGCTACAGTTTTTCCCATATATCTCTTGATTCTCGCAAGAATTTGCGCAAATGATTCCCACAACTGATATCTTTTGTAGCCCTATGAGCTTCTTCATAGTCCGCCTTGAAGACTAGCCTACCCTGCCTCCAATAAGATGCTTGGTGATTTCCTCTCTGAATCAAAATCAAGCATACATAAATTTATTCCCTTATTTAAGACAAATCAAATGAAAAAGACTTGGTTTTACTCTCTTCAAAAGTTACAGAGTACTAATGAATTATCTACACAAGAATATCAATCTTGATCAAAGTCTAAGAAACTCTTCTGGGAAACTTACAAAAAGGATTTCAATAGATAAGAGTTATACTCAAACGTGTTTTAAGTTTTATACAAATCAGAATTTGCTCAGTTTTTCTCGAATGGATTTATATCAGAAGAGGCGAACTGTAGAATAAACAAGAATTACAAACATAACAAATGCAGGTTACGAAACTACCTTTATTTTGAAGATATACATGATGTACTTGTGCTTCACAAATCCCAAGTTAAGTATTTCAAAACCATACCTTAGATCTTGAAGATCCTTAGGTGTTTGGAGGATAAGATTTTCATCAAGGTATGGAAGCGTGAATGCATTAAGTTTTCAGTGTTGCTGATGTCCCCAATTTTTAGTATTCAGAATCAAGGCTATATTGCTTAAAATATAAGCAATGAATTTCTTGCAACCCAAGTTAATTCTTGATTTGCTAAATGCAAGTAGTTTCCTACGATACATATATATGTTTTATAAGTTAGAGCTTATGTAACACCCGGTATTTTTGGTTTTTGAATTTCGGGAGGTTCATAGTGTAAAACCCCGTATTTTTCTTAATATGATTTTCAAGCCTAAAACCCATCCATATTATTTATTCGACTTAAGTTATAAAGAATAAATATTTAGTTTTGAGTATATTTATTGTTGTCAAAATAAAATAAAATAATAAATTTGATTTTCTTTATTGTACACGTAGGATGCACCTAGCAATTTAACTAAATCTAAAGTTAGTAAATAAGAGGGATAGCTCTTATCTCTATGGGTGCCTATAGATCAACTTGGGGTCTAGTTAACCAATTGGTTAGTGCACAGAATAGTAGGGGTTTCTCGTAATTGTAAAAACTAAACTATTTGACGTGATTTATTTTATGAATCATCGTTTATAAAATCTCTGATTTTCCATGAATGATAATCTAAATTTACTTTTGTCTCATTATATTTTTCCTTGTTACACATATTTATTTTGTCTCTTTATGTCTTGTTGGCAAAGTTCTCTGTTTCATGTTATTTTTACAAATAGTCTTTTCAGTATCTTTTATTATTACATTTGAATCTCTTGAGTATTAATGTATCACCCCGAGTTCCAGACCAAGGTCAAACCCATATGGAAATCCGAACTTGAAGCATTACGTGTCGGAAAAAGACTTATGCATTTATTTCTTCTAAATTAAATTATTATATCAAACATAATTAGAAATTTATATACATGAATTTAAGCATTTGTATTCACTTATCATCATCAACAACATTTTCAATCCAACACATTAATTCAAATTACACTTCAAGCAACACAAGAAAATAATATGTAATCATTAAGTTAACTTTTTAGTTCTCACTTCCACCTTCCGTGGAATCTGAAAGAATGTCAATCGGGGTGAGATGACAGCTCATTAGAATACATTTTTATTCTCAAAAGATGCGAAAAAATATAAATCAACAGAGAGAACATACAACAAGAGATTTCGGCACAACCTCGAGGATTCAATTATATATACCATAAACAAGCTTACAGTACCAATAGCGTTTTCAACAAACCAAACAATTCCGTTTTTAATTCATGAGTTCACAATATTAATAATTTGCACGAGTTTCCTCAATTCGTGCCCTGCAAATCATTTTCTCCGGGTCATTCCGTGCCCTACCAATTCTCTTATTGGGGTCAATCCGACAAGTTGCACGAGTTTCCTCGGTTCATTCCCCGCCATTCAAACAAACTTATTAATTATTCTCACAATAATATCAAACCATTGTATAACAACGCACAACAAAGAAGTAGTGATGAATTCCTTTCAAACATTTATGCAAATAAGAATAAGCTCTACAAACTTCAGACGTCTTACATATATGTCTGTGGGTGATAAATTGGTTCGGTATTCCTAAAATTTATAGGTACTTACATGACTCAATCAACTACAACATATCCAAAACTCACATCATACCAATAATTCAAACAAAAGATATTGAATATACAATGTCATCCTAAAAACTGGTCATATTACATCATGTCACCAAGATATTTATGATTAATTCATACTAGTCTGAAATTGAAAAAATTCACAGCACAATGAAAGATAAGACATAAATATACAACTTTTGTTAAGCCTAAAATCATTATAATATCATCAAGATTGCCAAAACATAGTCAAGAATAAATAAAACGAAACAGTCCAGAAATTTCAGAAATCAACATCCAAGTTCAAACATACATTTAACGGTGAATATGTGGTGAACTATCCTAAGATTTTAACTAAGTATACCTAATAATGTTATCTAGTAATTCAAGAAATCAAATTATCAATTTGGGACATAAATTTATATATAAAAATTACCGAAATCTAACAACACAAAATCATACGAAATTGAAATCAAGCAAATCACCCAAAGAGAAAAGGATTTAGCATTCTACCTTTTGTTCACTAAAATTTCCTCTTGATTCTCCATAGTTTTCTTCTCTAAAAGAAATATTAGATTCAACTCCTTCCCCTATAGCTTTTAGTTTTCTCACCTCTAATTCTCTCCCCTAATTTTTCATTATAAAACATATATTAATATTAATTCTCTGCTAGTAGTAATTAATACATGTTATAGGTCCTACGACCCATGAATGTGGGGTCCATTGATGTGATTTCAACTTTGTTGTAGTAAAAAGTTCGTTGAGACTTGTGAAGATTCGAGTTTTTAAATTTAATAAAAATTATATACACAAATATTAAAAAATGGGCGAGAGGTACTGGGACTAAGGATTTAGCCAATCTTCATAACATAAGGTTCACTTATTTATTCTCAACAATTTTTAGCTCAAACATGGACTCTATTTTTTCCAAGGTAAATTCTCAAAATATTAGATGTAAATGTTAAGCATGGGACATCAAATCACCTAAGCTAAGCATGACCCATCTAATCAAATGACAACTAATTAAATCAAATCATATTTCAATTAATATTAGTGCAAAAGTCATAAAAAATAATAAAATAAATTTACCCATATATGCAGTTCGGCCTCCTCCGTCGTCATAGTGTTGGGGTTTAGCTCCTCATATTATACACTCTCAAAACATTTTTTATTTGCTCAAAAAGTGTTTACAATGGTGAAAATGGAGAAAATAGTGAAAAACAGGATTTTGTGACGCACAAAACTCGTCACAAAATGAACGATAAAAGATAAGTGTTGTAAACACTGTTCCGCAGTCGCTGAAAAGGAGTTGGGAACTGTCGCAATTAAGCGATAGTTTGCAACGACTTTCCTTTACAGGCTTTTGTTCTTCGTGTTCTTGATGTTCATCATCATCATCATCAGCAGAAACCGAGTTTTGTAAAACTCGGATTTCTTCTTCTCTGGCTCTCCTCAGCTCCTCAAACTCTCGACACCCTTTCTATATGACCTGGGTAATCTATTTATACCCGAAAGATGCATAGAATCTCCTCCATAACTTCAAAAAATCTTCTCTTTATTATTTTTATTCTCACGGCAATAATTTCCTGTTTTAGCTTCTCCACGCGTTTGCAGCTGGATTAATCTCCAAATATAATTTATTTACGCTCCAAACTGTTGCTCTAGTCATCATACACATTCAGAACATGTTCAAATTCTCCAAAACTCATGCAATCCCGTGAAATATTTCTCTCATGCACGTGCTGCCCTGTTTTGCTCCATGACAAGATTCAGCCAATTCTGATCCAAACGAACACCCATACCAGCTTTCTATAGTCATATCACGTCTACCCACTAAGTTTCAGGGATTGAATCTCACTAAATCACGTCCAATCATCCGATCGAAATTCCGCCAGAGAAGAAATGTTTTTCCCGCCAAAATTTATTTTTTGAATTTTAGAAGAAGATGTCCTCTCCCTAATCCTGCACGGGTGTCCCTTTAGCACTTGTCTTATGGGGTGCAAATCACCACTTTTCGAGCCAATTTTGCCGCAAGAGCTTATTCCCTAGAAAAGACTTAAAACAACTTTATTAGAAATAAAATGAGTCCTAGATAATGTAGTTATGGGTGAAAATGCGTCACACTTACGTGCTTATCATCCATCTAGATAACTAGAGTTTTCACTATCATGTATATAAAGGATATTATATCCATATAACCCTACTATTCTTATCAATAAGATATTCTCTGCCTCTTCATCTTTTCCTATTTTCTACTACAAAACGTTATCAGCACGAGCTCATCCCCTTCGCATGACTTCTCAATCTTTTTTTGATCTTTTGCTTTTAGTCATATACATATCAAGAGGTATACCTAAACGATTTCTATAAAATTTTATCTTCCATATTTGTCTACTTTGTCTACCACGTATATGACGGATCTCTTCTTAGTCAATTAATCATTTATGCTTACTTTTATGTTTGACCTTATATGATTGATTACTGTTCTTAGGAATATGTGTGTTCAAATGATGTTATATGTAGGATTGATGCTTTGAAATCACATGCTATTGTACTCTCTGTGGTATGTTTATTGTTTCTTTTTGTGCGGTCAGAACATCTGCTATGCTTTTTTTTTTTATATATTCTTCTTTTCTTCAAAATCACTTGCCCTATGTATGAATGAATGATAGTAATAAGTTTTATATGTTCTTATTTAATTTTTTTTGGAGCATGAAATTTGTATCGTGTTTGTTTGCCCATATTAATTAATTTTGATCGTATAGTCTAATAAGTTTCTATTTATTACCTTGTACGCCTCATGTGATAAGAAAATTTTTATTCTATATTATTCTGTCAATCATGTCAGATTTCTCCTGGTCCTTCATAGTTTTTGTCTACCATGTACCTTTGTTTGTAATCATGATACTATTATTATATATATTTTTAGTATAGGACCAAGATGAAAATGAATGTTGTTCTGCTTTTATAAATGACTGATGATTAGATTTGGTGCCACTTGTAATTGTATGTTATCTTGCAAGACCTCTTGTTTGTATTTTTTTAATATGTTATAATGATTAACCATTGTATGGTAGTCATAAGTTTTATATGTTCTTATTTTAAAAAAATTGGATCATGAAATTTGTGTCATGTTTGTTTGCCCATATTAATTAATTTTGATTGTATAGTCTAATATGTTGCTATTGATTACCTTGTACGCCTCATGTGATAAGAATTTCTTTCTATATTATTCTATTGTCAATCATGTATGATTTCTTCCGGTCCTTCATAGTTTTTGTCTACCATGTACCTTTGTTTGTAATCATAATACTATTACTATATCTATTTTTATTATAGGACCAAGATGAAAATGAATATTGTTTTGCTTTTATAAATGACAAATGATTATATTTGGTGCTACTTGTAATTGTATGTTATCTTCCAAGACCTCTTGTTTGTATTTCTGTAATATGTTATAATGATTAATCATTGTATGATGTGATCTTTTGTCTGTTTGTGATCATGTATGCGTGTTGTCTGTCTCCATTATCGTTTTCCATCCCACTGGTCTGCCTATATTTGATTTCTTTCAAACTATACTGTTTTTCTTTTATTATTATTATTTAATTTATTGGATTTTATTTATGTGGTTTGTTGCGTGCTTGTGTTGTTGTGTTTCATTTTATTTACGGTAAATTTTTATCCAGCAAACTTCCGTAACGTCTGTACTACAATAACTGTTTATTAATACGAAGTTAAAATTAGTGATTGACTAAGTATTGTCATTCATTAACGAGGTTATGACCTTTGGTTTGACCAATTCATTTTTAGTTACATTAAGAAATTTGGTTTCTAAAATCCAATTTTGACCATTAAGAAATTTGGTCTTGGAAATATGATACTGGAATTAGTCATACTAATGTCCATTACTCTTGTCTTTTGTAGATGGACCCAATTCAACCTGAATTTGAACTTTTGGACTCAGATGGACTTTAGCACCATCGCTGGATAGCTGATGTGAAGACTACTTTCGTGTCTAAATACTACACCACTTCCATCAAGCCTTCAACCGCTGCAAATGCTGTTCCAGGGACTAAGAAAGAAAAAGCTAATGCCCTCATGTTTCTCAAGAGGCATATTGACCCTAACTTACGCTGGGGTTACCACCACTTGAAAACACCAAAAGGAATTATGGGATGAAAGTCATTTCGGAAATATTCATGACTTTTTACTTCCACAACTACAAGTCCAGTGGAATGAAATCCGCTTCTTGGATTATTTCAAAGTGAGTGATTTTAAAAAATATATGCTGCAGCTACAAGCACGTCTAGATTTTTGTGGCACGAAACTAACTGTGATCCACAAGACATTGTCAACTTTCCGCACATATTCAATGATACTAGCAAACCAGTATCGATTGGAGGTGGACAACAAAAGGATAACCACTTTTAGTAAGTTGATTAACTTAATTTAAGTAGCCGATAGGCATAATGAAATCCTTGTCAATAACAATGCCAGAGCTGTCGGGAAAAAGAAAGTTCCTGAAGGAAATTATGGCAAGGTTAACAGAGGAAAGAACACCAAAGGAAAAAGGGGTGGACATGTTGATCATTCACATTCCTATGATTCACATTCCCGTACTCTATACGCACGTGGAGAATGTAACACACGTGGAAGATGACACAAAGGACCTAGTAGAGGTCACGGGGGTGGCCAAGGGCGTGGTGGTAATTCTAATATTTGGAACAGAGATGGACCTTCTGTCCCAAGTGGTAGCAGCTCCAAGGTTGAGAAAGCTCCGAGAAATCCCCCTATTGAGAATGACGAAGTTGGAAACGAGCCTTGTTATAGGTGTGGATCTACTGCACATTGGTACCAGCAATGCAAGGCTAGTAACAAAGTTGCATATATCTATGAGAAGTATAGAAAGACTGTAGAACAAGAAGCTCACCATCTGAAAGAAAATGAGAATACCCCTGACGTCAACATTACATTATAGATTTCCAAGGCAACAAGAGTCATTCCATATTAATATTGGTTGGATACACCTTATTTTGATTAAAATGCTTTTTTATTTATCTTTTGATCTCAGACATTTATTTTAGTGTTGTAGTAGGGTAAAACTGATTCTGCCGAAAATGGTAAAATGGGGTAGGTTGATGAGAAACGAGTCTAGACCCTAAACAAATGTACTGCACTTCCATTCCAGTATTGCTCCGGTCATAAAGGAATGAGAAGGATTGGTCTCATGGAGGGAAGCAGAGGAAATGTTGAGATCAGAGTGGTAGACTCTGTGAGAGGTGAAGGTGTATGAACGTGTATCAGAAAGTAGAACTTGCTTGAAGATTGTAAGCAGTCTTATGTGTATTCTAGATACTTGTGTTAATAATGATGATTACCTTTTTCAAAATAGATCAGAAAACCTATTTATGTGTAATCATGCTTGTACACCCTGATCTCCTAGGAAGTGGAACTTGTGGAAGAGTAAGAAGGTGGAGATCGTGTGAAAGTGATGAAACCGTGTCCCTATCACGAAGGGAAGGCTGGACGGTTTCATATTCCACTACTCTTCTACTCTTGTTAATTATCTGCCTTTCCTGACACTTTCTCATAATGGACGCATTGTCGTAGACCGCCAGACCAATACCCTAATGAACATCCCCTCATTTATGACTTTGTTGATGTCTCGAGTATTTTGGTAGAAAATTATACTTGGTTGTAAATGTGACTTGCATGACTAGGTTTACATGTATAACTAGGATTACTTGCACGACTAAGGCATACCTGCATGGCTAGGGTTTACCTGCGTGACCTCCTCTTACCTGACTGATGAAGTCAATAGGTTGTGAGAGTATGTCGTGTCACAAATTGAATGAACCAGTAATGTGGAATGTGGTAGTTGCTTAGTGAGTCCAACACCATGACTTGTGAAAAGTGATCATGAGGAGTGGAGAATAGGATGTATGGTCATCCAAGCAATTAAGTGTGTATAGTAGGACGTGCATGTGAGGTATATATGGAAGTATATGTTTCGACCAATCACGTGTGAGCTATGCTACAGGTGGGTCATGAGTGGCAAGTCAAGCACTGCTTTTCATGATATCAACGAGAGGTGATGGGTGGTCATGAAAGAGTGGAGAAAAAGATATATGAGTATGGAAGTAGTCACGCATATGTAGCATGACATATAGTCTCATAATCACATTAACCCATCTTTTGAATGAAATAGTGAATGGAAGTTTATGTTAATACATGAAGAAATTCGTGAAATTTTCTAGTCAGAAAATTCAGATGAGAGACCCTTCAGTAAAACTGCTATAGAGTTTTCATACGAATTCAGATTTTGATGGTTGACCCCTCCATTATTATCAGAAGGAATTTCCTATCTTCTTACAAGGAAATATTTAGGTTTTGAGCTCGTTTAGAAGGTTAAAACATCTCGACAGTAAAAACTCAGGAAGAATTCTGTCAGTTTTCAGCCATGACCTAGCTCGCTCTTTAAGTTGTATCTTTTAGCTTGTTAATCCGATTGATGTGATATTTTAGTATGTTATACTGTACATCCATATGAAACTTTTGGAATATAGATAATACTCAAATTATATACCAATTGCTCCCAGCTGTTCGTCCAACCTTTGGTGACCTTTTGGATATCGTCCGATCAAGTTAAAGAGATATGATTGGTCGGTGTGAAACCAAGTTGTCAGATCAGCTTCGAGCATTCTGATTGGTCATAATGGAGGAGGGGTGACATGTGATCATGATAAGACATGCTTGTTCGGTCATGGGAGGAGCTAGACTAGTTAGATTGGCCGGAGCAGAGCAGGTAGGCTATGAGCGATCTGATTGGCCGGAGCAGAGCATGTAGGCTATGAGCAATCTGATTGGCCGGAGCGGAGAAGGTAGGCTATGGGCGATCTGATTGGCCGGTAAGAAATAGGTGCACAAGGAAGCAAACATGGAGCAAGGCCGGTCGGCCATGGAAAGCGCGAGCTAGGGCAAATCGACCGGCCAAGTGGCGCGGTGGTGTTCTTTCCGTGACTGATCTAATCAGTCAATGTTTCCTCTTTATTTATTTTTCCAACTTATGTTAGGATTTTACTCCTACTGGCTCTATGATGGGCCAAATCCTAGCTTTCCTAGGTTTAGTCTCGACCAATAGGGATCAAGATTGCATGCTCCATTTTAGGGAAAAAAATCCAATTTTGTGAGTTGACACAAAATTAGGTTAAAAAATTGAATTTTGTGAATTGACACAAAATTAATAAATTTAGATGAATTTTGTACGTTAATACAAAATTACTAACTTTTACTCTTGCGAAGCGCAGCTCTGGTTTCATTGACACAGCTTGTGCGCTTCTGAGCACGTACCTTCATGCATATCTTAATTCAGGCTCTTCGGGAGATTCATGTTACTCATCTGAGAGTGAACATCAATCGTCATGTCATGTAAGTATTAAGAGTTCAGCTGGGAACACAACATAAAATGGATACTCAGCAGGCTCTGCATTAATGAATAATGCAACTAGGATCTCGAAATTTAATGTAATTAAATTATAGAATACGTGGGAGTATTGCAACATGCACTAGTATCATTCTAATAATTTTTGTAGATGTAGATACTGAATCATACAATAAATACAAATCGTGTATGCACACACACACACACACACACACACACACACACACACACACACACAC